>VXAV01000001.1:0-17487 GCA_013399715.1 Alectura lathami
ATGAAAGCACCCCGTTTCAGCTCCTTAGAAGAGGAGCTTAATCTACGATTGTGAAAACTGGCAGCCTGTTTGCAAACAGGTTCAAAGACTTCATCGGTTCAGAAGCGACATGACCAAGGTCCCCAGAGCTGTGTGGTAACGCTGAACCCAGCGCTGGCTGATGGCTGCACACCTACCTCCTCCTTGACTGTGCCAAACTCTGGATCCAGGGCTTTGAAGTGGTACCGGTGGGTTCCTTCACGATCGATAGCTACCTTGAAATCCTTCAGAGTCACTTCCCCTAACCTGCAAGAGAAGAGGCTGGCACTGTTCCACGGTGCACTGTACAGGCTGCGCTGGCGTGGAGCCACAGCACGAGGCTGGCTAGGCCAGGAACCCTGGCCGCAGGAATGTGAAGTGTTGCCCTCCAGGAACACACCTCTCAACCCCAAGGCCCTCTTCAGAGGAGGGATTTCCTCCTAACGTTTGAGGAACCATCTCTGAACAGCCTTTCTCCTTCTCCCTTTTTCTTAGGGTTCTAAAGCAAACGTATCAGCTAACGAACGGCATTAGGCAGTTCTCCTCCGTCAGCGGCATAAAATCCAGTGCCTAAGATAACGCACAGGGAGCCTGTGCTAGCAGTGACCGCACCCCACAGAGATCAGGCTAACGCCTTCAGGGAAACAAGCACCTCAGCGCGAGCAAGCAAAGCCAGACCTCACCTCTTTGGTATGTTGACCATGAAAGGTGTGAGGGAGCGGTCAGTGAAGTACAACACTTTGGTGCAGGCACTGGTGCTCATCACAGGCGTGCTGTGAGAATGAGGCAGTTCTGCGAAGAAAAGAGCACGAGCACAGTCACCGGGGAGCAGCCTGTCGCACACCAGGAGACGAGAGGCGCTCTCGGCATCAGGCATGCCGCCGCAGCAAAGAACCCGGAGGCGGGATGAAATTCCCGAGGGCTGCCCCCCCCCCCCACTCCTCACTGGAAAACTTGGCATTTTAAGGCAACAACAAATCCAGATGTCAAAGGTTTTCTGACTTAAATCTTTGGAGCTACCTCTTAGAGCTACCTCAGAGCTCTTTACGCCTGAGGGACTCCAGTGACTGCAAAATTCAGGTCTCCTGCTGCAGTGCGGGTGATGAAGCCTGCTAAGGCCCCCATGAGAAAGGGAGAGGTACAGTACGCATGTAGAGACAGTGGCTGCTCTAAAAAGTGCAGGTTATGGGAGAGGAGGGAGAACCCAGCAAACCCTCCCCAGCCTCCCCTTCAGATGTCGGAGTTCCTGTCCTGCTCTCCTCCACAGCCTGTACACCCAGGCTACCCTGCTGCTGCATGCTGCAATGCAGCTGAAAGGCAGCCTCTGCCTTTCCCCAGGACCCCGAGTCCGCTGCAACCTCACAGCCTTTCCAGGCAACATTTGCAACCAACACTGGAAACAAACAGCCTCCAAATGAAAAGCAAACAGAGCTGCTGCAGCTGGAGCCAGGAAACATGGTGTCAGGAATGGCTGTGCTGTTCCGCATACATGAAAGGAGCCAGACACTATGGGGGAGGCGGGGGGAGAGGCTTCTGTACAGCCGTGTGTCCACTAGATGGTGCAAACCAGCAGGAAGCTGAAATCACTGAATTTCCCACTCATCCCATTTGCAGATTATTTTCACTGCAGTGCTACCCACACGGCCCAGACAGATTCCCACTGCACTGGTGCTCTCCAAACAAGCAGCCAGAGATCGTCTCTGGCCTCTTTCCTTTGCAGTGAAGCAGAGCTTGTACAGCATGTGACCGAAGCGAGGAAGGTGACCACCGGTAAAGGGAAAAGAGGGGGTGGCATATTCCAAAGGGGGTGGGTGCTGTGGGCAGGAAACCTGCGCAATGAATTCGGCGGTGAGAGGGCAGGAGCTGGAAGGCACTTACTGGAGTTTGGGGGCCAGGAGTCTCTACACTCATTTGTTGCTCTGCTTGCCGGTGATTTCCCCCGGAGCTAGGATGTAAAGCCAAAAGAGTGAGAACAAAGCATCACCTCCCAGCTGGGAATCACATTGCCAGTTCAACTCTAGGCTGTGCGTGAGGGACAGAAGCAAAGAGCCGAGCGCTAGGAATCCTTTACCCTTCTCTCCTGCCTCTTCTGTGTCTCCATGCGGTGCAGCCGATCCATCAGGCTGGCGATGCCCTGCTCCAGACTGTCAATAGTGTGGTGCTGCGGATCGTGGCCGCTGAAACTGTTCCTCAGGCTACGAAGCGCATCACGGACAAGCTGCAAGTCACTCGCCTTGCCAAGAGACCACAAGTTAATCAGGTCATCTCCAGGCTGCTTTCTTCCCATCTAAAGCCACAGGCCTCAGACAGGAGAGACACCCCTTAACAGCTTCCAGGATACCTGGAGCCTTCACCTCCTCTGGCTGTGAAAACATCCCTTAGCGCACTTACCCCACGGTGGGCTGCGGGAGCAGCTCCTCTCCCTGCTGTCTGGAGGAAGCCATTGCTCTGAGCGTTGTGACTGCCGTAGGCCATCGCCTGTTCAGTGGAAGATGCTCGTGACACTAGGAACGCAAGTCCTAGGAATCCCCCAAAGATCTCAGTTTGGCAACTTCAAAGTGAAGAAAGGGCATGAAAACCTTCCGCGCCAGTGGTACAACCAGCTCCTTCGAGCAGGTGAATCTATTCGCTGAGCAGCGTGCCGGCAGCCCCATGGGCCAGAGCACAAGCGTGATTTCTCACATATGGGTGGAGAAACTGAGGCAGAGACAGGAAAGAGCCTGCCACTGTCACAGAGGGCTCCTGCAAACTGTAGAGGGCACAATCAGTGTTCAAGTGGCACTGTGCAGGGAGTGATGTATTTTGGGGCTGGTGCTCTTCCCACCAAGGCAGTTCCAAGTCCTCAGTATCTGTGTCACCAGGAAGATGAGGAGATAAAAGCTAAGCCCTGGTCTACCCATTAGCCTGCACCAGAGTTAAAGCTAGAACCCAGGCGCCTCTGGCTTCCTCTTACTCCTGTGCTCTCCTCACTGTTTCACCCCTTATCATTTGGACACAAGAACCGAAGCCAGACAGCTCACTGCTGACAGCTTTGGTGAGCTGGATGCCTGGCAGAGTCTGCCTGCCTTGGTTAGGGCACAGTCAATGAGACTGCAATGAGCTTGGTCTCTCTGGGATGGAGGATATGATTTCTGAACCAGGCAGCTAGATGGTGCTGGACCGAACCGTCAGTCCAACAGTCTGACGCACAGACCAAGGCCTCCCATACCTCTTCAGCGTCTCTCTTCATGCAGTGAGCCAGCAGGGCCTCTTTGTGCTCCAGCTCCCGCTCCAAATCCACCTGTAAAAGGAACAGAAACGCCAGCAGAAAATGAGCCACCAAGGTGAAGTGCCAGCTCCTAGGGCATCGGTACAGCCCACCTGCTCCATACCTGCTGGTAGCTGGCCTCAGAAAGCTGCCTAAGCATTTCATCCAGTTTGGTTTGATGCTGCTGTAAATGCCGATCCTTCTGGCCCAGTTCCTTCTGTGACACGGGAACCAAGGAATCAATGCACGGGCAGTAAGGCTCACAATCATCTTTATGGCAGGGATGTGTACTCTGCCGGGACAGGGCTCCTCTACAGCTTCACCTACCCAACCGGTATGCTTCTAGCTAGGTGTTAGCTCTGAGTTTCAAAGCCTTGTTTGAAAAGATCGGTCAGGCTGTTGTTGCCTGGAGCCCCCTTGCCCAGCAAAGATCCACTGCTGAGGCCAGACAGCTGATCCTGAGGGATCAGTAGGCAACCGAGTGACAGAACCTAACCTGAGGGGCTTCTGCACCTTAGGCATTCAGCAAACCAAAAGCAAGAAAGATCCACTGTACAAAGGTGCTCGGGGCAGGCCGCAAGAGCTACCTCACGGCTCCATCTCATGACAAACATGCATGGCTATCGCAACCCCTTCAGTGCCTACAATGCCATTCCCGGGGTGACCGAGTGCCGAGGAGAGAGCGGTCACATTCACAGCAGAACCAACAGACAACACCCTCAGCAAAGCCCCCAGTGAAGAGGGAAGCCCCATTACTTTGTATTCTGCCAGCAGCCGGTTTCTGTCTTCAACCTTCCTCTGCAGATCAACCTGCAGAAGCAAACAAGTGTGAGGTCTGTACTCCTGGAGCGTTGGCAACAGACTCTCTGCCCCTTGAGCTAAAGGGAGGCCTGAGACCAAACATCCGCAGGGTTTGAGGGAGCTCGTGTCTAAGGGCAGCAGCCTTCTGAACGGGGCAGCTCCTTCCACGCCCTTCCCTTTTCAGGCAGGCGTTATGTCACAGCTCCACCTGTCAAAGTGCTACTGGCTCATGTGGGGAGCGTGATGAGGAAAGAAGAATGCAGCTGCACTGAAAACATCATGGGAGGCCCCTCCTTGTTTCAGCTGAAGGCCTTGGAGGACAGGAAGCAGGAGTGAGGAACAGGGAACTCCAGCGAGCCTCACAGCTGGCTAGCAGACTCCGCAGTGTTTACTGTGCGGAGACCTCTGACTGGTCATTCGCTATCCCACGACCCCAAAAAAACTATGCTGCAACCACCAGCTCATCCTTTGGCTGCTGCAGCTCCCAGGGCTGCCAAGCCCTTCCTAAAATAATCTCAGCAGCAGCGCAGTGACTCACATTCTGGTTGTGCAACTCCTCCTTGTCCATGTTCGCTCTCAGCAGCTCCTGCTTTAGCTGAAGAACCGAAGCATCCTGTTGAGCCAGCCTTTGCTGTAGAGCATCCTAGGAGAAGATGTTATCTATAGGAATACGCAAGACAAAGGCAGAGACCCTTCCACGGGAAGTGACCTAGACCAGAGGCATAACACACTGGGGCTTAAGTGTTGGCAAAGCCCTGAGAGAGCAGGAGATGCACAGACATCTGCCCCAACAGGCCCTCACAGCCCTTCTGCCTTGCTCTGGCCCAATGGTGATTTCCCTGCCAACATTTTAGATAGTTGTGACAGCGATCTCTGTGCTTCTTCCTGAACTTCCTGCTCCAGAAGTGTCCTGACAGTTTGTCCTTATGGAAGAAAGCAGCAGTGTCTTTGGAGGGCTTTTTCAGCAGCCTGCAGCTAGCGCAGCACACGGAGGGTAGTAAGAGGCCAATGTCAGCCAGGGACACAAGGAAACCAACTCTCAGCACGACCTAACGGTGCAATGAAATCCCCTCCAAAGAGGCCGCAGTCAGGACTAATTCCGCAGCTTTCACTCTGTATTACCTAGAAGCTGAGAGCTCCACCTTGGACAGGTGCTGCTGCCTTCCTTCACAGGAGCCTGACAGGCAGCTCTAAAAATACCTGCTCAGGGGCAGATTATTAGTGCCCATAACCCCAGAGGGACAAACAAGCCCAAAAGCTGACAAAGGCCACAGCTGAAGAGGACAAGGATACTCCTGCGCTCCTTTGCCTCTCGTCAATAGCTCGCTGAGCCAATCCTACCGTGCACATCCCAGCCCTGCAGGCAGGAACAGAACCCAGGAGACCTCACTCGTAGTGCCTGTCTCAACTGCAGTCTCTCCCCAGTGCCAGAAGCAGAGCACAGGATCCCCCACCCCCAACTCCCCTAAAGCGGCTCCCTCCACGCTCTGGAATTCCTCAGAGGTATATGGTTGCTGACTGCCCTACTCCTGGGCTGCAGGAGCTCCAAAGCTTAACTGTTGATGTTTGATCAAGAGTCCCTTTCCTCACCTTTATCCCCTGAAGGTTTCGAGCTTCTTGTTTGTACTTCAGCAGCTCCTTCTGCGAATCCAAAAGAATTTGATTAAATGGCATCTTGTCACCCCTTCAGAATCAGGCCAAGCCAGTGTTCTCTCTCCCCAGATACATGCTTCAGAAAAGAGTATATCCTGTCTTTTCCCACAGAACAAAGACCACGACATGGCAAAACCACTGAGCAGCTCCCTAAGCCCCTGTTATTAAAGGCTTGAGAGAAACACTAGTAATAGTTCCTCTAACCTTTAGGTCTTGATTTTCTTCCACACTCTGGTCCAGACGACTTCGGATTATGATCTGAACACAAAACACCACGGTTACTGCTGCGTCAAACACCTGCCTGTGGCAGAACATGACCAAGGGCTGCTCGATCAGAGAAACCTAAGCACAGCAGCGTGCTCACCAGCTGTTCTTCCGGGCAGGCTCCACGTTCGCAAAGTTCAAAGGACCCTTCCTGCTCGTCCTCAGGTAAAGATCCATTGAGCAGCAAAGCCTGGGAGAACAAAGGAAAAAAACCCTTCAGAGGTTTCAAAGGAAAAATAGGCTAGCTACAGCCCTGGCTAACAAGGGTCAGTCAAATCAACAGTCTCTAGAGGCACACCATTAACTCCTTCAGCAGCTCCAAGGTAGCTCATGTCTGCAGGAAGATGCCAGAATTTCCACAGTAAACTGAATCCAGCTGGAAGGATGAGAAATTCTGCACTGTAGGAAGCGTGGCTGGCAGGAGTGGGTCAGACACCCAGCAGAGTATGCCCTACTGATTTGCTATAGCTGATGGTTTTTTTACATTGACCTTTCTGTCTCAAGCTTCCAGACTCAAAGACACTTGGGCATGTGGCAAGATGTTGCACCAGTCAGTAATTTGAAGTGGTGTCTTTTTTTTCCCCCATTATTTTTCTATTTTATTTCTATTTGAACTCCATAGCCACAAACAACACATCTCATTTGCAGCAACACTCCAGTTCAGCTCCAAAACACTTTCCAGGCTGACGGGTCAGGTTCTGCCTGCTGACAGAGCCCTCCACCAAACAGCTGCAACTGCTGCCGAATAGCCAACAGCCAGCTATCTGTATCCAGCTAACGCAAAGACTCTTTGGGAAACTGTTCCCTGAGCACACCCCAAAGTCTGCCCAGCAGGACACTCAAGCACGAATCACACACGAACATGAAAAGCTGCCATGGTTTTAGCTCCTTATGGGCCATACACACATCAGGTCCCTGATACTTCAGCCCAACTCTAATGAACTGGAGGCCCTAAGATATTGGATGAGAGGCCAAAAAAAATATAATCAATTAATCAAATCCAATTTCTTGGCTAGCAAGATCAGCTGCCTCTTCCTGCTCCCAGGGGATAAGGGAGCAGCAATGCCAGCTGCTCGCCCTCACTCCTGAAACACGGGGCCAGGGGTGGAGGAAGGGGACATGCCAGTCCTCCCAGTGCCGTCCCTCCCTGCTCCCAGTGGGCACATAATGCAACCGGATTTTACCAGTGCACCAAGCATCTCTTTTCTTTTGGAGTCTTTTGTGTCCTGCCCATTGTCCACAGGGAAAGCGCCCTCCCGGCTGCCTATGCTTCTCACACAATCTCTGCTTTGTTTACTGGCACATAAATATTTACAATTCAAAGCCAGTATGGTTCCCAGCACAAACAGAAAGGAATATTCCTGAGAGAGTTCAGGGTCTTTACCATATGGAACAGGGGCTCTGCTCCCCATGCAGAGTCACACAAACACGTTGGGCTGAGGGTCATTTGGTCAGGGAGGGACTGGAGCAGGGCAGTGAGAAAAAGGTCCCCTGAATAAATGGTCATGGGGTAGGGGGGGAAAACATGCTAAATATTATAGTTCAGCCCAGCTCACTGGGAGACCGATACACGCCTGTGCGACCCCTGGTCAGCTCTGCGAATCTTGATTGATTTCCCAACACTCTGCGTCTCTCTACATTACTTCCGATCACAAATCACAGAAGGGTGCTCTGTTCTTGCAGACTGCTAACAAAACCTGCAGGCTGCTAAGTGCCCTGGCAAAGAATGGGAGCCTCAGCCCATGGGGAAACACTGCTGCATCTTTACGCTATGTACAGTGACATATGTGCTTTGCATGGCGATAGCACATATAGGGGTTAGAGACAGGGAAGAGCCACTGTCCCCGCTAACGTCTTCACTGTCACCCCAGGAGAGCTCCCTGGGCAGGGCTCTCACTCAGCTCTCAAGTTCCAGACCAGTGTCTCAGCTGCAAAATGATCTACCTTCCAGCTACGGCTGGTAGAAAGAAAATGATTACGTACAGGAAGGCTGGCTGAGAGGAAAATCTGTTACCTGCAAACCTGAGATCAGCTTCTTTGCTTCCTCCATTTCCTTTTCCAAATGGTCCTGTTGCTCCAAAAGCTGCTCCTCCCATGAATTCTCCAAATAAGACCCTGGGTTCACCACTTGCCACTCAGGCTGGAACTGAGATCCTGTCTCTTCTGGAAGAGAGATCAATGGAACGTGGTCACGGCAGACAGAAGAAATAACTGCCTGCTGTCCACAGCGCCCATCACTGACAAACTAGCACATCTTCTAGCTCATATCAAGGAAGTGGCTACAGGTGAGACACCTTGTCTACTCTAAGAGTTCATGCTGCACTCTTCCTGCAAAGGATGCTTTCCTGAATACACGCACGACGACGATCAGCACCCTCCCCCTTCATTAACTTTGCTGTATCCTGATGAGGAGCAGCCATAGCTATAGCTGCTGCCTCGTTGACTGAAGGTGAAACCGGCCAGTGCAAGCTGCTGCGCGTCTACAGACGGGCAGCTGCAGTAAACAGAGTGCTGCTAACAGTTTAAGGAAGAGCCTGCCACAGCCTGCCAGCTACTGCACCTGCTGAGGCAGTCAAAAACTTTTGAAAGAGCACTGAAGCAGACAATGCTGGCTGAGGCAGCAAAGCATCTCCTGGGATAGCTTCTGTCATTTGCTCTTGGGATGGAAGCTAACCAGAAAGAGCTATTATTAAGCTGCATTTCTGAAAAGGAAAAAAGTCACTTCAGGAACTTCTCAGAAAACACTTCTTTCAACCTGCATGAAAATTTCAAGTGTAAATTGACCGCATCACAGGGCATTTGTGACAACACAGCAGTAACACCAATGCCAACACCACAACAATACTTCAAGAGTTCAATTCCTGTCAAAGATTCTCTCAACATACACACAGACATGCTGTAAATACAGAACCTTCCACAAGGTCAAGTCCTGCATCGTGGGCTGTGTAAGTTCACAGACTTAGTCTTTAAAGGAATTTTGAAAGTTTTTTCTCCTCTCAGCACAGCCTAATGACACCGTGAAGAAAGCATCCACCCCACAGCGAAAGTTGTACACCACCCTTAATCCTTGTCCAGAGTTTCGTGTTTCCCAAGCATTAGTTAGGGAGCCTCAAAGACGTTGTCATACTATGGCATCACTGCAGTGTTAGAAGTTGAGAAATCTAGGTCTGTGAGAACAGGTGCCCAGCACCCCATTGTCCACATTCACTTCAGTCTCCGGGGAACTTTTCAGAACACAAACAAATCCCAATGGCAGTGTGAGCTGTAAAGTATTATTTGCAAGCTACCTGTTTTAGTTTCTGTTTCTTCAGCGTGGGTAATCACAAATCCTGCTTTCTCCTCTGACGGGGTTACAGTGGATTCGCTCTTTGTGCTATGGATAGGACTGGGTGATGTCAGACTGCAGAGGAAACAAAAGGAGTTATTTCAGAGGGCTGATCAGCATCACCCTCACCTAAGATAAAAGCAAATATAAGCAAATAGAGGAAGACTTGTTGTAGGAATTATCTGCATACCAGAGAAGCCACCAACAAACTAAAGCAGCTTTAGTAACGTTCCAGTCACTCCGCATCAGTGCCAGAGCAGCCTGTTACTTAGCCCGAGGCGTCTCTTTCAATTTTCTTAACAGAAAGTTGGCCACTACCACAGAATCAAACACTCCTGCAGAGGTAAGGCCACACTCCACTGAAGGTCTCCCCAGAAACAATGTACTGCAAGCCTCATACACATACCATAAGCTACACAAAAAGCCACCCCGCATTTCTCCGTGTCTCGCTTCTGGGTTTAAGAAGCACCACTGCAGTCAGAGAACAAACTCGAAATTCCAAAGTACCCAAATATCCTCAGTGGAGCCATCTCAGCTGACTGTGAGGTCCAAACACTCAACATCTCCTCAGAAATTCTTCTCAAGCGCATCACCCAGACAACACCAAAAGGTGGCTGAAGCTCACTGACCCATGCAACGTACCTCCAAAGACTCAGGAACTAATCCTTGCAAGTCTAAGCAGGAGTTAATTTTTCATTCTCCTCATCACAGAAACAAAGGGCAGAGAACAAAAAGGAAACAATGTGGAAGTAATAGAATAGGTTCAGAAAAATAAGCGGCTTCGGCAGCTTGCTCTCCGCATCTTCCCAGCACTACCGCGACACATTCTGCAGCCCTCCCAGAGTCAGAAAAGCCTTGCAATAGAGATGGAAACTGCTTGCCAGCAGCTCTGTCTGGTCCACTCCCACAGCCAGTGCTGGCTTATTTTGCATTTACACTACAGACCTTCAAACAATCTAGTTCAACAGCTCTAAACCGAACGGACTTTCACCATGTTACAGGAAGAGACGAAGGCAACTCGCTGAGTGAGAGAATAACCATCTTCTGCCAGGGATCTCTAACAGCTACAGTCCCTGCTCCTGCCCAGGCAGGGTGTGTGTGGTCGCTAAAGGGCTCCAGGCCACCTGACTGCTCAAGGGTTTACCTTCAGGAAGATTAACCCACTACAACAGTCCTTAATGAGGCACGCTTTATGTACAACATCTGTAACCATCCACTCGCTACTGCTTGTTGCTGGATGGGTGCACAGCACAACATCAAAATAATTGTTTGGGAGCCCAAAGTCCAGCTGGGTTCGCATTACACAGTAGGGATCATAGGTAACAGTGAAGCTTTCAAAACAGCACAGGTACAAGGAGGGAGCTCAGCTGTTCCAACGTGCCCACTAACACGGATTTGTCTTCTTTCATTAGTAGACTTTGATATTCCCCCCACTAAGACCCTGAATGTGCTACCATCCTGATATGGCCACTGGGAAGGGCACTGCTGGTTCTCATCTGCGCAAAAGATGAAAGGATGAGAGATGTCCTAGAAAAACAATGTTAGCAACTGTTGGGTGAGAGGGTGATGAAACTGAGCAGAGAACTGGAAGGAAAAGTGAACAGGACACGCAGGATATAGAAAACAAGGGGATGCAGAGCCTGGAAATAACATCCCCCCTCTTCCCAATTCTGCTCCCCTCAGAGCTGGATCCACAGCCCAAATCAAATACAGGGGACTCCAGCTGGGGTGGGCTGAACAGTCACCGCAGGTTTCCACAACGTACAGCACCACAATCACTGAGACACCCCCATGTCCGCAGCCCCCTTCCAGGCAGCCTCCCCACTTTCAGAGGCCAGAGGGTTCACATGGCACCAGTGACAGCTTCCAGAACCGCACCAGGCAGTGAAAGAGACACTGAAACGCACTCAGGTGCCTGATGAAGCGGTGGCAGAGGTCAGGTTGTCCCATTCATTATGCCACTGAATTAATGCTGAAAACATTTCTACACTTCCTGTATCAGTCGCCAAGTCCGTTACTGCAGGACATACCCACTGATACGATTTTCTCTGTAAAGTACATCATAATTCATGATTCAAGCATGCAGAAGTAAGTGCTGGGAAATTAAAGCCATTTAAGTTTTATGATGCAAACTGCTCCACTTCATTCCTTTTACCACCGCTTGGATTCCTAACCCATATATCCTTGCTCAGCTGAGTCCCAGAGAGCCAGCGCCTGCACAGCCAAGGCTTCAGGGAACAACCCCGGTGATGAGCTTGAACTCCCACCATTTCACAAACACCCCACCCCTGCTGTTTCAGATGACAATGGCAACAATCGCTCACCATTTGACCTGCTTCCCTCCCATGATCCCACTTCAACCTTTCGCCTCACAGAATCTGTGTCCTGGGAAGCCTCAGGATTCTGGCTACAGACATGCCTCGTTCCTTCACGTGCTCAGAATCCAGTGCAGAAGACGCCAGCTCCTTCAAACTACCAGAGAAATATTTGCAAGCCGACTGCTTCACATCAGCTGAAAGATGCAGAGCCGAAAAAACTCAGGGTCTTTGCAAGGCACTGCCTGACGGCAGATCTGCAGCCCCCACGCACGGATTTGATCGCGGCGCCAGGGAATTCTGCAGCCTGGGTTCTGCTTTTGCTGGTTTTCCTCTCGGGTTATTTGTCTCCGGCTGCTGCATTTTGGTCAGCTGCACACCCAGTTGTTTGCATCACAAGAACTGATCTGGATTGCCAGCGGCGTTTCTCATCCCATTCTGCCCTCTTCAGACTTCCAGCACCCGCTGCAGATGCCAGCCAACAGCCAAGAGAAGGTGCCCCCGCAGACAGCGGGTCCCCGGCTCTTCCAGGCTCGGATGCTGCCTCAGAAGACGGCATGCAGCTCTCCCCAGCCCTGTGCCGCTTCCTCCTCCTCGCTGGCTCCAGCTCCCTCTCCCTCCTGCTGTCACACGGGCTGTGCGAGGCAGAGCCTTTCTCCGAGATGCCTGCCTCGGGGAGGGGGAGGGCAGGCTGGTGGAAGGGGAGGGAAGGGGAGGAGGGATGCGTGAGGGGCTCGGTGGCCAGGGAATCAGCATGGTTTCGGCAAATTTTCCATGAATCATTTCTATTGCATTTGCTTATTAGAGGTCTTGTCTCTGGGAATTCTAATACCCAGGCTGTGAACTCCCTGAAGAGCTAATGCAGAAACGAGCAGATACAGAGAGGAGGTGCTGCCCTGGGACAGGCTGGGCAGCAGCACAGCCAGGAGGACGGGGGGGCTGCTGCTACAAGCCTCGTCTCACTAATGCAAGTGGCTTGTTTCTCCCAGCCAGCTCTCACAGCTAAGCCTGTGAATCTCTCCACAAGGGAAGGGAAGCAAACATTTTCACCACGGAGCCTGTTATCAGCAGAAGACATCGCCTGGAGCTGGAGGTCGGATTGCTCCCAGTTCCTCTGGGCAGGTCACTGCCCCGAGCTGAAAGCCAGCACGGTCCTGTGAGCATCAAAGCATAACACAGAGCGCTGTTACCATTCAGCCTTATTTCTGAGACACCAGGCAGCGACTGGCACCCTGTAACAGGACAGCATATTCCTGATTTCATAAGGCCTGGTATAAATAGATCCTTCCCTGCTTGGCAGTTCCTCCTACAGTTCAGCAGCCAGCCTCTGTGCTTGTACATGCCGTGCCTCTGGTTAACGACATCAGATGCTTTTTCACCACAAATGCCCCAACCTGCTCTCTGCTTGCTCACACACAACTTCTGTAACTGGCAGTGCCAGAGGCTACAGAAGAAGTTTCCCCAGACAGGGTCTTCCATAAAAAAAAAAAGTCAATAGTATGACCCTGCCTGCTCCTTCAGAGCCCTCAGAGCTCTGGTCTCACCCTGTGATGAGAGAGAGGACCCAGCTCTCGCACATACCTCCCAGCCTGTCTGTCTCCTGGGCCCTGCTGCTGATAAACACAATACCATTTCTAACCCTCATCTCTGAGGTAATAAATCCACATGATGGCTAGGGAATATTCCCATTCTCAAGATACTGTGATTAAAATTTAATTACATATCACAGCATATTCCCAGTTTTAATTAAAATTGCTTTAGCTCCAGCTTGATCCAATCTCTGATCATTTCCTGCTGAGCTGTCAGTAGCTCTCTGAGCACCCCCACAGCACAGGATTAGCAGAGCTCCAGGTTAAGAAGAACACTGGGCAGCCTGCAAAGGCTTGGGCCTCCCTTCTGCTCCTGACTCATACACACAGGTGAAGGAGCACAGAGAGATGGCCGAGAACAATCTGGGGCAGCTCCAAGATCTCTAGGTCCAGATAAGCAGCTCCTACTAATGAAATCAACCAACGTAAAGAATGTTTCTGTGCCCTTCTCCTTACTTATTCCCAAGCCCCACATGCTTAGCTTTCCAGAATTAGACTACCCTCAAGCTTTGCCCAACACATCAGCCCTCACTGTTTCAGCCTCAGGTCTCTCTCCACCCACACCAGCTCACAGCTTTAACGCCTACAACATGCACTGTGCTCCAGCATGGAGATGTGCTATTTTACTCCTGAAAACAAAACTGTTTTATAAAGTTCCAAACAGCAGCAGACTAGAAAAAAAAATCCAAGAATTCTCTGTGGAAAAAAAGCAAGATAATTAATTTCAGATTTTCATCTACATGGAATATTTTCTGAATCCACAGTAAATTGCTGAAGTTAACTACTACGTGAAGGCTCTCACCATGTTGTGCCCTACCAGCAATACTATCACCATCACCATATGGCAAGAGAACTCATGGCACTGCAGGGAAAAAGCAAAGCCGTGCAGGATGCGCACACGCGGTTTCACTCACCAGCAAAACACAGCCACAAACAAACAGCTGTTGTCCAACAACGAGAGCGCACCAGTAAAACGCTATGGCTACCTGGAAGTGAATGGGTGGGGGCAGGTAGCACGTTTCAGTCATTGTCCTACTGAGATCACAGCTCAAGAATCAATGCCAAAGTCTTGTGGCATTAGCCATGAAATGCTGTAGCCAGGACCAGTTCACCCCTGGAACAGCAGCTTCAAAGTACACTCTCTGCTGACATCATGTGGAGGCACTGGCTCAGGTGGTGTTTCCACACCCACCCAAATGTGTCCCTAGATGTTTAAAGCTGACCTCACACAGATACATTGCAAGTTTTGAGCAGGAGTACAAACTGTCATGTTTTTATTTCCACCTTTTATCTGATCCCAACGCTCAGGTACTCAGAGGCCTTTTTATTCTACGGAGCACCAAAAGCGGGCTAAGAAGTTTTGTTGAGAAATCCTGCCTGCTGAGAAACTGTCAGTGGCAGTCTGCCCTAAGGAAACAAACCTCCTCACTCCTGCACTGAAAGGGAAAATAAGAACCCAGCTGAGGCACTCTCGGGGAGGGGCCCTGGCAAGACAGGGAGGCAATGAAGGGGAGCTGGGGCTTGCACTGGGGACAGGAAACTGAAAATCAAAATGCTGCAACCATGCCCGGCAGTGTGTGTTCCAGAAGAGCTCAAATGGAGCAAAGCATCATACCCAGAGGGAAACCTCATGCGTTCAGTCACTTTGCAGGCTAGTTTCTTGTTCTCTGAGGAAAGAGGGAAAGGCTGTCCTTTTCCCTGAATCCACCCACAGTAAATCAGCTCCCCCACCATAACACACTTTTTCTCCTGTTGTTCCCTCAGCTACACTCTCTCCTATATCCATGAAAATAAACACAGCCATGTGTTCTCCCACTCCCCCCCATCGCTCAAGCACACTGGGGCAAGAGTTTTGAGTTCTGCCCCAAAGCAAAGGGGAGTGAGAAGAGCCTGTAAGGAAGGCACCAGCATAATGTGACTGGCATGTACTGCCCGGGTTCACAGTTGCAAGTTATACCACCTCACACCAGGGATGTGTTGCATGCTGCCATTCTAACCAATCCCGGCTCCCACAAATTCCATTTTCCAGGAGGCCTCCACTTGCCCCACCTTGACCTTGCTTAAGGTGTGCGGTCAAGAAGCTGCAGGCTGTTTGTAGCACAGACCACATACTTCAAGATCCAAGTCCTACTTTAAAGGGCAAAGGCTCCTCCAGTGGAAACCATAGCACACTTGGACTTTTGAGGCTTCCCAGCAGTATGCAGGAGGTTTTTCAGTCAAAGAACTAAGCATTGCACTTCAGATGGAAAGTGAAAGCTGGAGGATGGAAGAGTGATAGCGATAACTGTAAATCTAGAAACAGTTAAGGGTGATGGATGAGGACACGATGGCAATGAGGACTGGTGCAGGTTGCCCAGGGACTGCCAGTCTGGATGAAGGACTGGTGCGTTCCTGGAACTGCTGTTCAAATCCCCATGCCCCTCACCTCCACCGGGCATGATGTTTGTTTGGTTTAAGTTGCTTTCCTCCACATCTCTTCCATCACCATGGCAAAGGGCACTTTAGGCAACGCCAGAGAAATCAACGTGAGAGGACACATCCTGGCAATAAAGCTCCCTACCTGGAGGAGTGGGACTCCGAGGGGATGTTCTGCTGCCCTTCATACTGCTGCACCAGTGCCCGGACACTCCAGTAGGGGTTTTCGATCTCCTCATCCATGCCGCTGTTTCTGGAGGTAATCATCACAGAATGAGTAAAGCCTCATGTAGTAGGGGGCAGAAGTTCTTCTGGTCTCCAAGGAGGAGGGGAGGAAAGCTAACAGAAGGAAGGCAGAAAGGAGGGAACAGCTAGGAAGCTTCCTATTAAAAAAGCTGTCCCATTGGGGAGCTCCAATTCATCCTCTTGGTGTGAGGGAAACACAGGCATATAGGAGCTCCCTCTAAATTTATCCTTAATTCTGTGACTAGAAAACCAGAAAAGCTCTGTGAAGGCAATGAGAACAGTAGAATCTGCAAACTCTTTCTAAAAGGACTCTTTCTAAAGAACTCCTGACCCAATGCCTTTGTAAGACAGACCTTAACATTCAATTTTTCAAACAAAAAAAAAATTTCAACCTCATTTCCAAACTGCTTCATGGGTATTCCCTTAAGCCAACACAACATGGGCAAATGACCTTCAGCTGCATGAATGAAACCCTCAAAAGGCAGCCATCTGGCTTCCATTTAAATGCCATTACTATTATAATCCACACCGCACCTCTTGTGAGTGTTAAACGCGCTTTTCAGAATTACACATTCCTTCTGCACACAGATCATTTCCCCTCATTATCACCAGAACTCCTCCACGTGCGTGGTAGGATGCATCAGCTGGTTAACCTCACAACACTGCAGCTGCCAACGCAGCACTGAGCGGAACATGGGGGAGAACAGCACCGCAGACTGCAGAATGGACACGTACAACAGCGCCAGCACCACGATTCGGGCACCAGCTGCTCCCAGACCTGTAAGCCGCACCTGTAGCTAAGACTCTAGTTTTGTTTCGCTTGAAACAGGAACATCTGCAATAAGAAAGCACCAAGATGGCACTGTGTTCAGCATGAACTGGGGGAAAATGAGGCAGCAGAGATCCCTCCAGCTTGGCCATGAAGAACTGTTCTTTCCCAGTGAACTAGCACAGGTGCAGCAGCTGTTTTGCTGTAAAATCCAAAAAGGACCTGGGATACCTGCAACTCTCATCATGAGGCATCCAGGCTAGATCAGCAGCCCCTTCGTTAGGCCACCATCAGTTCTGGTTTCAGTGTGACAGCAGTGATTTGTCTCTTGTTCACACAGTTAGGAGCACTTCCTTCTGTCAGGATGAAGAGGCACCTATTCTAAAAGGAACCGCATCCACCTGCTCACACAACCAGACCACACATAACCAGGAAAGATTCATTACCTCTGTCTGTGCCGGAAAACATCCCGGCCAGATTGCAAGACATCTTGGCGAACATCTGCCAGCGCAGCCACCGCCCCCTGGGCCACTGCAGCAGCGGAGCGAGGCCTGTGGCTGGCAGCCGGCGCCATCGAGCTCTTCCCCACGGTGCCAGCAGGGCTGTGAGTCATGGCTCTGCCAGAGCCTGGCTTGAAGTGAGCAGCTAAGGCCAGGATCAGCCTCATGATAGATTTTAAGTTCCCGTCGACAATATCTACAGAACGCAAATAAAGCCAGGGACAGTAGTGTTAGTGTGAGGGCCCGCCAGAGCTGCAGCTGAAACCCAGCGAGGCCAGGCCAGGCCAGCAGATAAGGACTACGCAGGAAGAACTGCATTACAGCACTGTGCTTAGCTCTGCTGGT
>VXAV01000003.1:0-25522 GCA_013399715.1 Alectura lathami
TTTTTTTTTTTTTTTGGAGTACTTTGATGTTTAGCTCCCAACATAATGTTTAACTTTAATCCCGTATTAGCCATTATTTAAACTCTGCACGAACATCACACTGCGCTTCAGAGCGGTTAGCTGCCTGGTAACCAGGCCTGTGCCACCTCAAAGGTCCTTCGGCACCTGGGACTTGGCCACAGGGAGCGACAGCCTGCAGCAGTGCACTTGGGTGACCAATCCAAGGATTCAGTAGAACCTCAACAGCTTGGCTTTTCTGTTTTTTTAAAAAACTGTCCAGCTAACTTTGGTATTTTCATATCCTTTTCAAGAGAGAGTTACAAGAATACAACATGCCCCCGTCACTGCCATGCCCTGCTCAGAACCGCAGCCCCACAGCCTCCCTAGCACGCTGCCTCATCATGGGGCTCAGTCCCTGAGGGGTCTGTGCCACTGTGACCTCAGTCTGCAGTCATTCCTCAGGCCATGCTTACACCTCTGAGATGAGTTCAGCCACAGCACAGCTGCAGGGACCCCCCCAATCAACCATTCCACAGAAACAAAGCCCTAATTACTCACCTTTGTTCCCTTACTGAAGCACTTTTTGGCTCTCTCTGCTAGCCAGGTGCCTTCAAGGTCCTCAAAGCTGCTAGTCAGCAGTGGGGAATGTGAGGGCTGAAAAGCTATGATGATGGCTGCTGACCTTTCAAGGTAACCAGGAGAAACAATTCAATATGAGCACACCCTTTGATTTTTGCATCAGAAAAATTGGAAATTAAATGTCAGCCATAATCTCATGGTTAAAAGATGCGGATGTCAAATACTCGTGGATGTTCATAACAAGTTACTGCATTTAAATATAAAGACATCAGAGCACTCCCTCCCTCCCTCCTCTTGCAATATTTATATACATTTTATTTACATACACACACACATCAACCTGTAAGGAGACCAGAAGATGGATAAGCTGTTAAATCCCAGAGAGCTCTCTGCAGACAAATTCTGATCCAAATGCAGAACTACCATTTGTCAGGCTGTCTCATATTTCAGCATTAGCGCTGCGGTCTACAGTTTTTACTGTGAAAAGGAGCAGAGCACACTGAACTGGGATAAAGCTGTCCGTGTGTCTTTCTGAGGCTGATTTGCTGCTTCGTATGAATGGGAACCATGCACTGAAGCGACCACTCCACAGATTATTTATTGCAAGTCTCCACAAAATCTTTAAGCGCAGAACTGATAGCATATGGGAAAAAAAAAAAAACCATTTTGAATTAGAATTTGTAAATCAATTTGTAAATCAAAAATAAATTTGAAGGATCTTCCCTTCATCGCCATTCTTCATGAGCAAGGCCATCTGCCTGACAGGGAGGAGGAAGGCAGCAATTCTTAGCCTGTTTTAACGCCTGTCAATAACCATGAAGAGTTATCTTTAACGTTTACGTTCCCCTCAGACTTCATCCTCCCGTCCTTAGGACGCAGCTCGTGGGGTGCTGGCAGCGCTCTTTCGAGTGCGCACTCTGCAGCAGGGGAAGATGGATCCTGGGTGCGGCTCGGCCCTCAGCACCGGCTGTGTGTGCAGCCGCCAGCCCCCTTCTGTGGCCAAACGCTCCTGCAGTGCCCACTGAGGATGCAATTTTTGTTGCCTAGGGAAAAACTCTGAAGCTGGGCTCCTGCAGTCCAGCACTTCAAGTTCTTACTGGCTTTCTGGCGGCACTTTGCTGTTACCACATGAGTATGGGATAAAACACTCGCTTTTTAATCAGTATGTGAATCGCATGTCTGAAAGAGAGAAGCCAACACAACTCCCCAAGAAGGTTTAAATATGTTTGCTCCAAAACGCATTTGTGCTCATCCTGAAGTTGAGATGTGAACGAAAAGCCAAAGGCAGCCAGAGGCCTTGGACAGGAGCTTCTATTTAAATGAGCAGAAAAAGGCTGTCTCTGCTGAAGCCATTCTAGCCCAGCGACACCAGAAAGCCACCATGCCCTTCTCCAGCCCTGCTCTGAAACCTCTGGTGGTAATTAACCCAAACCAGGGTTAAAATACAGGACTGATGCAGCATTCATCAGATCAGTACTGCAATTTCTGCTTTTTGAAGGGAGCCAAAAATCCAGCTCAATCCTCTCTGGCCACATCCACTCTCCCAGAATGTTCAGGCTCTAACAGCTCAGAGTTTTGCCGGGAGGGGAGCAAACATTTCCTCTGTGCACAAAGACACTGGTTACATTCTAATAATACTGAGATTTATTCTTGTTTCTTCGAAAATAACCCCCAGCTTTACGGCACAACAAGCAGCTGCCGGGTGGAATCCCTAACGCAAACAGCTCTGCTCGTGCCCCGGTCCCAAAGCCCGGCGGGGCACCGTCCGTCCCACGTCCCAGCCCTGCCTCTCTGGGCTGTTTAAAGTTAGCTGGTGCTGGCTGAAGACCATGCGCTGGCTGTAGGGGGAAGGATTTTTGTGGATACAGCAGAGATTTTTTCCTTTTCAGGATGGCTGCTCCCTCATCCAGTTCTCACTTCCTCATGCCTGCAAGGTCTGTGCTTATTTTTTCCCTTGTATAATTTTTAACCTCAACAAACAGAAGGGCTGACATTCACTAAACACGAGGTCTAAGTGCTCCCAGATTGCTTTCGCATAGCAAAGCTTTTTGTACCCTTAATAAAATCTGAACCAGCGATAATCTGTTCCAGCTACAGCAGGAGCAGGTCCTGCAGCAGTGCCCTCCAGCAGTGTCGCTGGTTCTCTGCTGGCAGAAGGCTTTGGAGGTGATTTCTATTCTAAACATCTGGCTGAAAGCTACGGAAAGATTCCTCAACTGCAATCCAGAATTACGTTGTCACTGAAATCCTGTATATTCTGTAATCAAAACAGATGATAGCATGAGAACTCGGCACCAATTATTTTCAACAATTAGGTGCGAAGGAAGTGTTAGTCCTAACATAAACAACCATCTCTTACTTGACTGAGTAACGTGTCACTCTTTACACTAATTTTTTCCAGGAACACCGCACTTAGTGTCAGCCAACCTGCAACGGCTGTACTGGAAACGCTCACCGGAGGCAGGACAACCCAAAGGCTTTGACTTTCACAGCCAGGTGACAGCACTCGTTAGAGCTCCGCACAGACTGCTCAGCATCCCTGTCGTGCTGCAGGGGCAGAGCAGCCCCCAAACAGCTGGGAGAAGGCCCCCACCTGGACTGCTGATGTTCCAGCCTGGCAATGGTCACAGAGGCAGAAGTCTGAACGGCAAGGTCATCTCGGCAGGTGAATCCCAGGTCTGCAGAGGCAACGAGGGGACGTGCAGCCCCCGGCAGCAGTAAGGGCACAGAGCACATGTGGGTGTCAGGGCTGTCCACTGAAGTCCCCTGCCAAGGCCTGCCCTTCACTGCAGCGCAGCTTTATGGCTCGCTGTGCCCGTGGCCCCTCCATTTTCTCACTGGCTGCTCTCAGACAAACTCCAGCATTAGTGCCCTGCCTCACAGCTGCAGAGCCACCACCAGTTTGGGCCGTCCTCCCCAGTTCTGCGTATTCATCCTGTGTTTATATCCAAATAACCAACCTGCACGTAAGGAAACTTTACTCCAGCCAGCTGGTGAAGAGCTGGCTGAAGATGTCCAGTTCCTAACGCTCGGGAGAGCGCTTCTCTTCCAATACATACAGTTTTTTTCCACAAACCTCATTCTGATGACTTTATCCATCTGCTTGAGCATTTGCATCCTTCTGTGTGAGGAAAGCACTCAGGCTCACCATCGAGAAGCACTGGCAGTAGCTCTGCAGCGAACCTGAAGGCCCTCGGGCAGCAGCACCTGTGTCCTCCGCACTGATGAGAGCCACTCACACCTCAGCCTTCCCAGCTCACAGGGCAGACCAAGGGCTTTTAAAAGGGCCAGAGCAAAGTATGTGGAGCACACAGCAGAGCACAGCTGCTGAAATACCCTAAATTTTCAGCCAGTCACAAATTCTAATAACTTTGTTACAGTAAAAGATATGTACCAATGTCACCCCACCCCCACAATTCATCAAGGCGTTTCACTCCCCTGGGCTCTTGTGACTAAGTATAATATTTCATTAAATATCCTGTTCATACTGGCTTATGTACTAGGGAACACACTAATTTTAGAAAACTGATTAGCTAGTTCTTTCTATCCGAATGTTATTGTAGCTAAGGTCAGATTTTGCACTGAAACTATGGCAACAAAGCCACAGTATTCTTTTGTCTGCAAGGTTGGGGCTACGTTTATTAACAGCACTGTTCTACTTAATAGCTAAGCGCTGCTTTTCGACAATCCCTCCCTCGATCCCGCCTGAAATGCCCTGAACTTTCCATGGGGGAAAAAGCTCCAACCTGTGAAAGCTGTTGAGAAAGAACCAACATTTAAACCAGGACTTTGCGTATTTCTTCACTTTCAGAACCTGGTCACTGCACTGCCCGTGTCCCGCCTTCCTGCATGGCGTGCCTCGTCAGTGGAGAACTGCAACCCACGTTTTCAGACGGGCAAATGAAGCACACAGACCACAGAACTTCACACTAGAACTTCAGCAAAACCCACCCCTCCGCTTTCTTTGGCAGCACCTGAACCAACACGCTGTGCTTTCCACAGGCTTCCAGCTGTGCACACTGAGGGCCGCTCCCTGTACAGAAGGGGCTCTGCTCTGCCTTCACCCCAAAGAACCCGCGGTGACAGCGGCTGGCAGACAGCGGCTCGACCACAGCACTCCAAGCACAGAGCAGCAGACTCAGCCCAGCCACTCTTCTCAGCCAGTGCCTGGGATCCCAGGCAGAGCCATCTCCCCTTCCTGTTCCTGCAGCCAGACCGAACGGACGCTTGCAATCTGTGCCCCACAGGCCTCTCCTCCATCACGGCCCTGGCACCCCACCAACAGGACGCAGCAAAGCCACGCGAAGCCATCTCTTCTGAAGCAGTAATTCTTCAGCCAATCGTTTATTCGTGGTTTCAGCAAAGCACACAGGCATCGTGGGGGCAGAGCGCCTTTAGGATGTGCTGGTGTTTCAGCACCCACAGCCACCTAAGGAGCAAACCTGTCACTAAGGCAAACTTGTCACTAAGGAACAACATGGCAGATGAAGCGAAAGCAGCCTGCCAGCTCTCTCTCCATGACAATAGCTGACCTGCCTGTATAAACCAACAGATACAGAAGGCTCTCCTGCGGCCCATCTCCACTCCCAAAGCAAAGCAAGCTGCTGTTGCACGTTTAAATAAAGCACAGGACACAGCAGCTACACAAGCTAGCGTGTAACATCTATTCCCTAGCATCAAAAAAAGCCTTGCTGACATACCAACCATACAAGTAATCTTCACCGATGAGACTGGCCCAGCCACAAAACCTCCAGGTGAAAACATCTGGAAATGGCGTGGTGAGGACATCACACTGAGGCCTGTGGGCCAGGAGGCAAAGCACTGCAGCTCGCGGGCCTCACGGCCTGGGGACAGCGGGAGGAGGTGTGGGTGTGCCCACGCACTTGGTGCACCAACTCTCCGTTCGGATTCCTGCCCAGAACTTTCCAAGCTTCAGCAGATTTAAAGCACATTTGCCTGCACGAGAATGCAACATTTCTGACTTTTTAGCTTTTTGAAGGATCTAAATGCCACTGTGACAGTTGTCTGTAACATCTGCTTGTATGTAGGACGCAGTGGGCTAAAGATTCACATTTCAGAGGCAGTGCTCAGGATTTCTTGATCAGATAAAGGGCATCACATTCAAATGCGTACCAGCAGTCAGTCGGCAGTTTCCTAGCAGAGTTATATAAATACCTAGACTTATTCTAAAGGATTCCTCATCAAGGCTGTGAAAATGCATTGCAGATATTTAACCACCCTACTTCTGCAAGATGTAACGATTCTTCCTACATGGAGTGACCAATGCTTCAGTTTTAAAGAAATTACGGCCACAACATTAGACTCTTCTTCTCTCTTTCTCTTCCATCATGCTAACCTTGATGTTTCTTTCGATTTTCCACTCAACTATATTAGCGCCCTTTTTGCAAAGAGGCTAAGCAGCATCGCTCCTTTGTTGGATGGCATTTGCCTCTTTGGAAAAGCGCTCGAGCACTCCCAAACGTTCTGCCTCAAATGAGAGAGGAATCCTGCATTTTTATCTGTGAACACACTGTTATCAGAGCGAGAGGCCATATCTAGACATGTGTCTAAGTGTTTCTTAGAGTCCAGGCATCTTCATAATCAGCACACCCAAACATTTCACCAGCAGTGGAAGTCTCGCGCTCAGAGAGGAAACGGAGGCGAAGCCCGGCCGTGCAGCCCGGCCCAGTGCCCTCCTCGTCCCCTGGAGCCTGCTCCCCCCTCCCTGCAGGAGGCTGACCCCAGCCCACCCGATGTATGCAGGTCACCCACTTCAGACCACTCCACACCAAAGCTCAGAAAGCCACCTGAGCTGATGCAATTGCTTTCAGCAGAGTGGATCCGGAGAAGTCTGCATGGGTACATGGAGGGCAATAGGGTTTCAGGCTGCACGCTTATCTGAAGCTGCACACATGATATCTAAAGGCTCATACTGCCAAAAATTGTTCTCGATGCATACAGGGGATGGTACTGACCTACCTCACCACGTAGCAAGTGCACTTGTAAGCGCTGCTCACGCTTTTCGTACGCTCAGAGGAAGACAGACCTGGGTATTTGTTTTAGCTTGGGTTTTAAAAGTTTTAAAGTGTTTGGGAAAACTGACTATGTCACCCTTCAACAGAAAATTCCCTCAACCTCACTTCTAATGCTGAACTACAAACAGTAAGTTGAGTAACGGTAAGTAACCCAGCACGCACAGGATAAATTACCCAACGGCACGGCCCGTGCTCTCCTGCGCATCGCTGGTGGCAGAGCTAAGAACAAAACAGGCCCCAAAACCTTTCTGCTACGGAGACGTAGTGCTGACTTGGACCAGTGCTGAGCACAGTGGGAGCTTAGGAGAAATCCATCAAAAGACCAAAAAATATATTTATGATGTTTGTGGTTTACAGCTCCCTGCAGTGCCCAGCCTCAGGTTGCTCCTTGTTCTGAAGGTGAACTCAAAGGCCCCCAGCATTAGCCCTGGCAATGCCTGAGAAGCAGGACAGCGGTGTTCACAGAGCATACGGTGTGGATTAGGATCAAAAGAACAAACAGAATTTGAACTACTCATCTCCTGCTTCACCATGAGGGTATTTTAAGTCTGAGATATGGGTTCATTCCTTGAACATCTTGCCAAAAAAAGAGTGTTGCCCAGCAACTACTAAAACAGCATGCTGGAAGGAGGTGGCTGCTGGACGAGTTAACCCCTGAGCACCAGCTCCCTGCGGCTCCTCCACAGCTCCCGGCTCCCCACCAGAGCAGCCTGCATCGCAGACACAGGGCTGCAAGAGCTGCTGAGCAGCTGCCAGACCGGCTGCTCGGTGCGCGCAGCTCCGCCACCTCGCATCAAGCGAACGGGCTTGGCTCAGCGCTGTGCCGCGTTCCAGCGCAGGATGCACGCAAACGAAAGCTCTGCGAGGGAACACGCGAGCTGATGGAGCAGATCCAGCAGCTACAGCACCGGGCTGCGGTGCTGGGCTTGGCTTCAGCCTTGCCACCGTTACTAGGTCTGACTTTTTTCACGTGCAAACCAGCAACCCGTCTGCGTGCATCTCAGCACGAATCGCTCCTAATGCAATCCGGGCTGCTTCCAGCGTAAGGGTCAGCTCTAGTTCGTCCTTTCCACATAAATCTGTGCACATCCGAGGGATGTTCATTTATAGCCACTATGCAGATGCAGTCACACGCAAAGGCAGCAAACAGAGCAGCGATTCCAGCTTCACAAACTACGTAAAATGCCTTTTTTTGCTCAAAGCAGCGCAGATAACCAAGGAACTGTCACACTTTCTTTTTTTGGAGACTTCCACCACCAGGATTTTTTCCAGGAATCTCATCTGTACACAGTAGATTTGGACAAGCAGAATGCCTTCCCAAGAATTTTCATACTAACAGTTTTAAAAAGAAACACCCCAATGAATGCAACTCTTAAGTCTTAACGTTTTGACAGGCAGATTTAGAGGGTTTTTGAACTAGCTGGACTGAAAACACCTTTGCTTTCAAGCCAGAGACACACTGTATTTAAAAAAACAAAACCACAACCAAACAAAACAAACCACACCGTTATTTACAGTGGTCCAGAAAGCCAGAAGAAAAAATCCACCAAAATCTCGCAGACCAGAATTACCATCCCGCCTCAAACCACTGACCTCAGGTGCAACCTGCTTCTGATGGGGGTGGAAAAAAGGGACAGAGAAGAATCAGCCTCCATGCCTTCCAGCGTTTATGGTAATATTTCAAGGACCTACAAGCACCACAGCATTTAACTCGGGATGGTTTACCAGCAGTTACTTCACTGTCACTGGAGTGCACTGCACTAACAACCTCCTTCCGAGTCCTAAGGACTGTTTGCAGTTCTAAGGACCGTTACTGCTTTCCAGCTCCAGTACTTCAGGTTTTGCCATCCAGCAAGCTCTGTTTCTTTCTGCCTTTTTTTTTTTTCCCCCCTACACCACTCTGCACTCCAAACCTTACCTGAACTCTGTCCCAGCTCACACCCAGCCTCCTGCATTCCCCCCCTTTCAGTGCTCCACCACCACCAGATAAATCTCTCAGCCTATTTTTCCCCACAGCTCTGCCACCAGAGCAAGCCCTCGTGTCCTCAGGACACCTCTGCGCCTCCCTCTAAGCATGCTGAGAGGCCTCACCTCCGGCTGCTGCAAATCCCCCTGCTCACCCCGCGCACACCGAGCTGCCCTCAGGAGCTTCCTCGGGACAGCCCGAGGCCAGCACCTCTCAGGCAGCGACACACGAACCCACGGCTCATCTGAAGGAGGGTTCTCACAGAGATACAGGGCAGGGTGCTGCACAGAGGCGTTTTTCCAGCACTGTGTCTTTCCAAAGCTATAACGACGTCACTGACATTGACTGATGGTGGTCCTGCTCTAGGCAGACCTCCAGAAGTCACTCACTCACCAGCATTTCACACCGACTTGAACTCCAACCTCTGTGCAACACCTCAGACAAGTATCCGGGTGCCTTCGCTTCACCATAAAGAAAGGATATTTTCCATTTGCGTTGAAGAAGGTGAGATAAATTTCATTATTATTACCTTCAGAATACATTTACTGTTGAAAGCATTTCATCTTAGGCCACACTTAAAAAGCATGTGTATAAACAAATGAAATGCCTGCTAAAATTTTATGACTCCTGTTGCCATTTACCATTAAGCACAAACTTCCCCGTGAAAGCTTTAGTGAAGTAACTACAAAGGTTGGAAAAGGTTCATACCATTCTCTCATGGTGTATAAATTGTAAGTAATATGAGAACTTTTACAACATCCAACCACAGTGCTTTATGCCAGACAATGTCTCTTTGTACTTACAGTTCCTAAACCATGCCAGAAATAATTGCTTTTCTCTCTCTCCCCCCTGCTCCCTTCTCTTCCACCCCACACCCCAGCCCCAATCTCTTCTACCCACAGCAGCCGCAGTACCGTCTGTTTAGTCCTTCATTTGATTTTAGGGTCAAGAAGTGCCCAGTCAGTGCTCTAGATGCTGTATGGCCATCATTCTTGTTCTAGAGAGCTGAACACAAATTCTAAAGCTTCTCCAGGTTGCCTCTTCAGTATCTGAATCATCAGCAGCTATTTTGTTTACCAGCAAAAAGGGGGAAAACCACCAAGAACTCATAGACTTCAGCAGCATTTTACAAAGAGTTCAATTACATGAGACATCTTCACATCATGGAAAACAAACAAACAAAATTCAAACAAACAAAAAACCAAAAGCAAACAAAAGCAAACAAAGCCAGCAGTACAGAAGACACATGATTTTCAAGGGCAATCTCCAGCAGCTCTAGCCAAAACTGAACAGAACTATGGCAATTCTGAGACCCTGAGAAAGCCAGGGCATAAACAGAGACAAGATCAGTCCAACAAAGAGACAAGGCAATTATTAGCTACAAGAGGCAGACCAAACTTTAAGATCTGGGCTGAGCTACCCTTCGGATAAAAGGCATGGCCAAGGGGTAAAAGAAAGAACCCAAGAAGAGCTTTACAAACAAAATCCAAGTTAGCACTTCTTTTCCTGTTTAAAATTTTCCTTAAGTTCATCAGACATAGCTTAACTCCACAAAAAAAGCGGGTATTAATTCCTCACCACTCAGTGTCAGTCGCCCAGCACAATGAGGGCAAACTCCAGCTTAGCTAACACTGGATGAGCTCAAACAACAGCACTGTAACTGTTTGCCCCTGTCTTCCCCTCCTCAGAAAGGGGTTCGGTGTTGGGTAACCAAATAGCATGGCTTGGCGTGACAGCAGCCAGACCACAATCCGGGAAAGAAACAGAACTTACGGGACATCCCGGCCGGACACAGGCCAGCCCCTCACGGAGCCTGCGAGTCCCACAGCACAATTCGACTCACAGGCGTTCACAGACACATGCTTCTTTTCCCCCTTGTGAGTTGCCCTACATGGGAGGAGGGGAGGCTAAAATATTCTATAGGAAGTGAGGTGGTGAAGAATAGTTTGCACAAAATGAAGGACTTCTTCCAGCTGGACGGGTAACAAGGTGCCCAGTGAACGTACCTCTGAACTTTTTGGGTGGGTTATTAAGGTCACCTGCTTCTGGCTGTACGACACACCGATCGTCCACGAGGCTGCAAAGAAATGAGAAATTAAGTGAGATTCTTGTCCTCTGCGATGGCTTACACCCTTGTTAGCAAAACCAAAGTGGTTTACTTGCAATATTTTATCTGAGTGGCCACTTCAGCAGAAGACATTCCCCAAACGCCAAATCTTTCTAAGAAGCATGCAGCTAATTTCTACTGTTGCCCAGAGCTATGCTCCTGGATGGGTGGGACAATAAGTAAGTCATTGCTCCTGCAAATTGCTTCTGCTTTATGTCCCCTCCTTGAGGCGCAGACAGAACAGCCCATATTCTAGTTAGGTGAGAGACAGCCTTAAAACAGTTATTGCCTCTTGGACAGATTTGAGTAACGGTGCAATTGTGTTTGTACTGAAGGACAGAGAACAGGAAAACACGACAACTGTAAACTGGACACGAACCCCAGGGCCCCCTCAGGTACCAAAAAAGGCAGAAACAAGCTGCCACAATAAAAACCGACTCCCAGCAGACAGGAAGGCACAAATACACCCTCCTGCTTAACAGGCGTAAGCACAAGCGAAGTCGTGGGAGCAAATCACCTCCTCCTGCTTTACCAGGGAGGCTGCGAATTGGATCAGGGAACCCAGGAGATTCTACCAGGCAATGCCAGGACAGAGCTCCTATGAAGACACGTTGGCAAAAAAACCAGAGGGTCAGCGCAAAGCCCACGGCCCTTTGCGTGCTCTGCACCAACATGGAATTGCTCCTCTATCAAACACGATATCCAAATCACAGGGAATGCAGCTGCAACCAAACGTCTGTAGTTTCTGATTTGATCTTTAATTACACAGCTGGGGCCCTTAAAACCAATCTGTCAAAGAGGCTTTCTACACAGAAGTAGAAAGTAAAACTCCAAGGTCTTAAAGGTTTGAGAGGTCCATTCTCATGCAGAACCAACTTGAGAGAGAGATTGAGACCTAGAATATGAGAGTTGTTCCTTGCAGAGGCTGGTTACATGCAGGGAGCATCTTGAGACAATACTTATGGAAAATCATGAAGTGCGTAAGAATTAAGAGGTCAGAGAGACTAGGAGGACTCAACACTTCTATGCATCTAAGATCTGCATACGCAAACATTCACAGTAAGTTGCTTTTTCCCCATGGATTTTCTCCCTGGTCGGTATTATACAAACATGCACGTGCCCCACCAAGAATGACAGCGCTGAAGGCTGAGCTCACTGAAACGCCCGCTTCTAGTGAACAGTTGGCCAAAAAGTGTTTGAAGTCAAATGGGTTGTTCTGATAATCCCCCCCACAGTTATCTCAGTGCAATACATCACTGTCCTCCTGAGATCAAATTGAAAGTGAAGAGGAGCTTCTCAAATTGCTAACAAAATAATTTTACAGGGTGCAAAACGCAGCAGAGGATATATTGTACGCTCGTAATCACAGCGCTGACAGCACTGAGCTTGGGAAACAGCAAGAGTAGAGTCCTGATTAAGCAACAGTCGTGTCATAGGAATATTAAATAGGAGCACTCTTCAAAGAGAGCTACCGGGCTGAAAGGCCGTCAGGACGTACGGAGGTGCCTGCTCCTCAGCCTTCATCAGCCACACCAAGGAGCCATTACACATCATTACGACATCGGACTGTCAGAACTCCGCATGGCACGGATCACAATTACACCAGATCTTTCCTTTGCTTCTTTAATTTTCTCCAGGACAAAGACCAAATTAAATATGGGACAAAACTAATTTGATTATGAAGGCTTATTAAGATGATAATGCATTTCATGTTTCACATAGCAATTGGGATTTCTGGCTTAAATTAGGCTCAGAAGATGTGTGGCCATTACATAATGCAGTTACCTTAAAACAGCACTAATCAAATCAACGAGGATGCTTGTAATGCTAAGGGATCTTTAAACCTGCCATCAGGACATCTCATCAAGCCTGGAAAAAATATGTGCTCAGGGCCCGCAATGTGTGAAAGGACCACCCATGGTGAAAAATATCTGCTCAGCAATGCCATCAAAAGCCACAGCCACTGCATAAAGTTCATCATGCACTGTACAGGATCAAACATCACAACTTTCTACTTGTTCTGGTATTATCTACTGCCAAACTTGCTTCGATACTAGGAATCAAGAAAGCCGGATTATCGCTCCGTTCGGTTCGCCAGTTCCCAGCTGATAGTATTTGGCCAGTTACGCGGCTGATCGGGTACTGCAGTGTGCATCTCATATTTGACGAGGACCTGGGAAATTTGTCAAATACATTTGCCAAATACTATTCAACCAACCCTACTTACTACATCCCTTGCTTTTATCATACCTTCTTTCCCTTCTGGCAGCATCCCATATTTTCTTCTCTTTCCTATAATAGATCATGGTGCATCTTCAGTGTCTGCTTCCTTCTCTGCCCCCTTATTTTCCAGAATCCTAATTGCTAGAGGACTAAACCTACAAGTTAGTTTGGAGTCACTGTGATGAGATTCCAGCCCATTATTTCCTGCTGAGAGACTTACCAGGATGCTGTCTTTGTACCCTGCTTGGGAGCTTCATTTACCAGATGCATCTGGACAGCAGGCATCAAGAAATTTGCTGCCACTGTACCCACCCTGAGGCCCCTAGGGCTACTGGAAATGACAAAGAGCATGTTGTGTGTGTGCCCACTCACCATGTCAGCAAGCTTTCTGGTTGCTTCTTTGCTGCTCATTTAGTGCTGAAGTACCACAGCAACGGGCCATACTAGCTCCCTCCCTCCCCTTAATTTCCCACTGCTTTGAAACAAGGTGGCAGATGTGCCCTTTCAGCTTCTCATCCAGCCCCTGGGAGGTCTTCAAAACCCACACACAGCTCCACTGCCAGCTTCAAACACTCCGAGAGATTCCTCCTAAGCCGCAGTTGAGTGGAATAAAGCACACCCTGTCACCTGTGCCAGAGCTGTCCTTCAGGTCCGTGGTTTCTCTGCAAAGTCCTCCTCATCCTACGTGAAAGGCTACTTTCTGTCTAACGGAGTGGGATACTCTTCCTCCTGCTCTTGCAGAGTGCCCGCTCCGGTGGTTTTGCAGAAGACAGCACAAAGGAGCTCTGCTGGCACCAGGGCACGGGAGCAGGCACAGCACAGCTCCCCCTGCAGCTGCAGGGGCGCTGGCCATGGCCAGAGCTGAAGATTCGAAATGTGCTCCTCTGACTGAAGTAGAGCTTAGTTTTTATGAGAAACCTCAAATACTGTGAGTCAAGACAAGGCTGGTCATAGTGGTGAGGTAGTGGTGTATGAATGGTTTGGCTCAGGGTTTTCGGTTGTGGGGTTTTTTGTTTGTTTTTTAAATGCCTGCTTACACTGCTGTCCTCTTTTTTCCAGTCAGCAGATTGTAGTGGGGTCTGTTCATTCCTGACTGGGGTGGGCAGGAAGGGACAGGACAGGACACATGGATGGACATGGGACAGACAACATGGAAATCATTTCCTTGCATTAATTCCCTCCACCCACAGCTTAACCTTGGCCAGCTTCTCCCTCCCCACCAAGTACATTACGACCATACCACAGCCATCGATATGCTCTTTATCCTCCCAACATCTACTTTGCCATATTAATTTCAGGCCGTTCTTAAATTTAGGGACAGATCTGTACAGAAAGCCACTTTGTTTTACCCAGTACTTCCTGGGAGTCGGGCTCACGATAGCTAATCGAGCTCTGCTGGTCCTTATGGATGTCTTTTGTACAAGAGAACAGCTGGTCTTACCCCAAAGTGCTAATAAATCCATTTGTTGAGCCCTCTGCATAGAGAGAACAAATATCTCCAATATGAAGGAAGCTCGACATCTTGTCAGTCATCTCTGGCTTAGAGCCCCTGGAAGAACAAAGCAAAACATTGCTGTTTATTAGGCAGAATGGTTTCTCCATATAAGCTAGTGGAGGTTACAACAATAGGACCCTTTGTGCTTATTTGTTCAAAAAACTGAACAAGTTCTGCACTGGAATTTCAGGTATCAAGGAAAACACAGCATGTCAGAATGCCTGCTTAAAAAAATAAACTAGGGAGAAACAACAGGCTACCGGCACCCCGTGCAGCGCGGGACTTCTTCGCTGGCAGCCACACCTGTCCCCACGGATGCTCAGACACCCCGCACCAGGTGAACCAGCCAGCGTCACCCCATCTGGGAGGGAAAGAGGGAAGAGTGCCTCAATTTAAGGCCCATTACATGTACCATCTAAATCACAACCCATTTCCCTGCCTAAGCACTTCTGCCAGAATCAGAGGAAGGTATGAGCATATTTAGAGGCCCCCTGGTGTGCCGGAACAGCACTCAGTGGAACTGTAACACAAAACCCTGCCATGATTCAGAGCCGCTCCTGTCGCTCCTAGGGCCACCGGGGTGAGCTCGGCGCTGCTGCCTCCAGCGTGGCATTATGGCAAGACCCATTGGATATGCCTGACAACAGGTTCTGCATGTAAGAATGTAAAGATTAAGATTTTTCGGAGATAAACACTTGAAAATATGTATCAAGAAGCCAAATCCCTGTGAAATGAGGGATGCTCAATCCTGTTTAAAAACAAATGTCTAAATGTAACACCAAGGGGCCAGCCTTGTTAGCCTCCACAGCAGTGAGAACTGCCATTGTTTTCTTCAAAGCCCCAAATCCCTGGCTGAACAACGCAGGACTTACCTGTCCTCTACACAGCTACAGAAAAGCAAGTTTCTCTCTCACAGCAACAAAGAGACAAACAACAGGAGGCCTGGTAAAAAGAAGTCCAACCAGACAGATTTTCAGAGATGTCCTTTCAAAAGCCACACGCTGGTTTATTGGAGATCCTCCCAGGCCATGGCTTTCCATCACCCACCTCAGACGGCTGAGGCAGCTCTGTGCCCACGAGGCTCCTACCAGCAGGCAGCAGCAGAGCTGCTCCACAGGCCGGTGCTGCTCTGGAGGCAGCCTGCCCAGCACCAGGCTCCCACGAAGGGGAAAAGGATTGCACTCTCCCTGACAGCCAGCACGACACACCAAAATCAACCCTACACGGTCTGCCATCGGGAGAACTAAGCAGCAGGAAATTATGCTGGTTACAGAGCACAGCCCTGACATCATGTGTGGGATAAATACTCCCCTTCATTGAGCATTATCTTGTTTACCAAAAGCATAAGGTTCAAGTTACTAAGCAAGGCTGGGGATCAACAAGGACAGATTCACGGAGATTTAGAAGTTAACGTTGATAATACACTGCAGATATCAGAGTGCAAGCAAAAACCAAAGGCCACGCTTTTCTTCTGTGAAGCTGCAGACTGCAGTCCCTCCTCACTGCCCACCCCAGAGCACTGGTGGGGGTGATAACCCTAATTAGTTCAGTAAAGCACGTGACAGACATTCTTGTGTCTGTAAGCCACTGTGTCACTTGTACAACTACAATCAAATTCAGAAAAAAAAAAAAAAAAAAAAAAACCAGAAGATAACAGGCCAAGCTCACACAGGGTGAGCAGTCTCAGCTCCTCTGAAACCAACCCTGTGTGCACAGAGGCAGGGCACTTGGCTCCAGGCTGCTTGTTCAATGCCAAGTCCTTCGGCCCCTGCACATAGCCCGTTTCCGTTCTCTCCTGGTAAGGGCACACACAAAACATCACTGCCCCTCCTAAGGCACACGCCAGAGCACACACGGCAACATACAGAGCGACGAATTGCCACCACCAGAAACACAGCCTCCCCTACCTCCTGACTCTGGAGTCAGCTACAAGCTTTGCACAAAAAGCTCTCGGGCCCTCAAAATGAAAGCTGCCTTAAGCTCAGACAGCCCAGAGTGAAAGGCAACCAAGTCCAGAAGAAACGCAGACACCTCTGGAGGATGCTGAGTATCCGCCCCACCCTTACACTGGCTTTTGATGCTTTGGGGCTGCAGAGTGTTGCAGTACTACTGCACAGAACGCATTTCTAGTCCTCGGCTATCCCACTTTACAGCTGCACATCAGGTATTCCTTTCAGGGGGAATTACTCTACAGGACACCATTATTTTCCTGTAGATGAGGCAGATGTTCACAACAGCTGTTCCCAAGAGAATGCGCAGGTCAAAACTATTGACAACCATTAGAGAAGAATTTTTTCTTGGCAAAAAGCCTGATATCCCAAACCACTGAACAAGACCAGGTCTAAGGATGGGCAGCCAAATTTCTGCATCCTGTTAACTGCTTCCCAGCATGTAAGCCACCCGCCCAGTATTTCTGAGCACTGGGAACACGCTGGGCCAGCAGACAGAGCACGGGGCCAAGCGACCCACATCACCCCGACGTGAGGGGAATCATCCAGCTCTGCTGAGCTGGAAGCTGCTCCCCCAGCCCCCTCCCAGGGGCCCGTGACACCTAACGCAACTAGCTCACTGATGAAGCCACTGCTTGCATGAAACCTGCTTAAAGGCAGGGGATCGACAGCAGCGTGGCAGCACTGGTGTGCACGCGTGGACAAAGCGAGTCAGGCGTCTCCAAACAACCACCAGAGGCTGTATGCAGGCAGTGTGGAGTTGTTAAAGGAAACAGAGGGTCTTCAGTCGTGGGCAGAGAATGAATTTTGACAAACTGAGCAAGGTTTAAGGTGAGAAATGAAACACGAACTAGAAACAGGGCATTGAATTGAGAAGCTGGCTGCATCTACCCATACAGAAAAGCACCTGAAAGATGAATACTTCCTAAATTTTTCTTTTTCAAGTCTTGACAGCTTGAATCCTTTTAGTCACGTTGGTGATGACTCCATCATGTATATTACCTACATAAACAGTAGCGTGCTCTTCACATACATTTTATGCACAGTTTATCTGCACAGGAAAATAAAATTATGTCTCTGCTTAAGAGAACACCCCAAATAATAAATTTCCCGAGGCTGCAAGGTGTGCCGCTAGAAGCCATGCTGCCCATCTCTAGCTTTGGGGCACAGGACTGGATATGGCAGTGCAGACGCTAATCCTGGCGGTGAATTACAGCAAAGGAACATGCCTTCCCCGCTGCTTCGTGCTGCTCTGCGAACACAAACCTGCAGCACGAAGCCGCACACCCGCTCTTCTCCAGCGAGCGCGCTGCCCACAGGGCTCCCTTCTGGTCGCTTCCTCACCCCCGGCTACCTATCGCGTGCACACCCTCAGGTCGAGCGGCCAGAGCCAACCCCGACGCAGGGAGCGAGCGCTTCGCAGGGGCCGCACCACGCCTGCCACCACCGCTCTGCTGGTCCCCTCCGAATGAGACGGAGTCCTGCAGACCCTGCCGCACGCCGGCTGGCAGGAAGAGAGAAAGGAGCTGGCCACGTCTGCCCGCACAGACCGTGTGCGTGGCCTGGTGACCTGGAATAAGCAGGTGCAAGTCTGATACGGTCACTGAAACCAGCCGAAGGGCTTCGAGCCACGTTCTCAGGCAAGCACACTTCTTAATGGCAGCCCAAGCAGAACTGACAGCAAAAACACTCCGAAATCAAGCTGACTGTTAGATATCAAACACCTTAATGAGACATCTGCTTTTTGAAGATCTCGGAATAGGAAATGCATCTGCTTTGTAAACATACCACACTAATCTCCCCCGTCACTCAGCTAGATCTTCGGGCCCAGCTCCACACACCCAGCGCTGAAGTCTGCTTTCCCTGAGCACGAGCCCAGGCCCCGCCTGAAGTCCCTCTTCGTCTGAAACACGGCTTTTGCACCACGCGATCCCTCATCTCCAGCAATTCAACAGCGAAAGGCTTCTCAAGGAATCTGCAGCTATTCTGCTGCTACCACGTCTCACGTATCTGCTTTGTGTGGGATTTCAACACTTTAACCTATGACTGCAAATCCTATTTGTAAACTAAATGAGACCAAACAAGTCTTATCGCTGACAGCTTCATTGCCAGCAACGCGAATACGCATGACTTAATCTTTTGAAGATGGCTCTAATGATGTTTATTCTGAACAAGAAAGCTCCTTGCTGTGCCTTGTAGTCCCACAATGTACTCAGCTCTCTATTTTCATATTTTCGCTGTGCTTTATTGCTCAATTAAATGGAGACGTGTGATTTTCAATGTACTTTCCAGAAACTGGGGCAGCACTTTATCAAAGACTTCATCCCTATTTAGATTAAGTAAGAACCGAATCTCAAACTGTGCTTAACTGCTCAGATGTTATTCCTGCAGACAGGAAACTTCACAGTGAAAGTTTAATTTTGCTTTGGTTTCTAACAGAAAAGAGATCAGATTTTTAAGAGCAGAGACAGTAAAAGTTAAAAAGCAAACAAAGGACTGCTTAATGGCAAGAGCTATCGCCGTGCATGTGAAGAATCCTTTAAATGCACCCTGACTCCTGAGACCAAAGTGAAAGGCGGGTGCCTGAACACTCCTGCAAATCGAAGACAACTATCTGATCCAAAATTTGGACCTACAGCCTTGATCCAATGCTCCTCCTAATGAACATTTTCTCATGATTTCCATGTGTTTGAGGAGGGAACCCCCAGCATTTGGGATCTGTTTTTACAGGTGCACCTCACGTATCAAAACTGAGACAAAAAAGCTGGCATTTCCCATTGTTATTTCAATTAAAAAAGAAGGAAGGAAGGTTTCCTCCCTGAGGGCTGTGAGAAGGATTCATAAGAATTCCATTAAAATTGCTAAAGCAAAGAGGAAGTGTCCCATTGAAAAGATCTTCCAGTAAATAACCACTCTTCTGAGGCTGCAGGGTGAGGCACAGCCCTTCCAGATTCTCCGACTTAGCAGATCCTGGCACGCGCACACCCACCCACGGCAGAAAGACGGACCCAGCGGAGCTGGGGCTGTGGGGCAGAGGCTGCAGGCTCCTGGCAGCAGGGACAGGTGCCACGTACCAGGGAGGCCACCTCCAAGCACGTTACCTCCTCAGCTCAGCACTAAAGCAGCAACAGAGGGAAACTCTGCAGCTTCCTAAAGCTCAGGCTGTTCGAAGCACATGGCACATGACGGCAGCACCCACGGGGCACCAACAGCAAGGAGCACCCAGAGCCCCAAGTGCTGGGACCCTCGCAGTGCAGGCATCGCGTCAGGTTTCAGCAGGGTTCTGCACTGCGATTTTCTGCACATGTAGCTGCATTTGAGAGATGACACATTTTAAAAGATAGCAGCACAGTACGTTTATCTACCGCACGATCTTGTTTTCCATTTAACTGCAAGCTTTCACGTCCAGGAGCCTGCTATCTGCAGACAAATTTTCATTTGATGAACCGTTAGATTAAAGAGGAGAAAGGCACTTTCTCAGAGAAAGTACTTTTCAGCCCAAATGCTTAAAACGCAGATTTTTCTAGTTTGCAGCCTAAGCAGACGGAGGATGTGAGGGGAAGGAGGAAGCAGCAGCGCTGTGACTTTCTGAAGGACACGCAGGGGGTCAGCCGCAGAGCCCAGACCCCAATCCAGGTCTCACAGATCCCCACCCAGCAGCCTGCTGCGCCTCCTTCCCAGGAGGAGGTTTGCCCTCACTGCCCACCAATGCACACCTTTCCCCTACCCCTGAAGGATGCTGGAGGAGACGAGTAAATTCAGCCAGCAGGACGATGGCCAAGTTCCTTGTGTTCTGTGCCTACTACTTGCTGCCGCACAGATAAATGAATTGATCTGCAGACACCTCACCGATGGCAAAGTTACTCAGAGGTACTATGTAATATCTGCGATGAAACCCAGCTTAAAAAAAAAGGGAGAAACAGTAACGCATTTTGTTAACTTAAACCTCAAGAACACCCTCTGTACAAGTAAGGAAACACGCATGGCATCCTGACTTTTTTTCCATCTGCCCGGTGCAGCCAGGTGGGCTCACAGCCACCCTGCAGTTACAGAATGCTCACAACAAACGCGCCTACCGCCGCGCTGGGCAGGAGCTACACGGTGACAGAGAGCACACAGCAGCCGTCAGGCTGAGGTAAGAACTGCAGCTGACAGCTCCTATTGACAGGCATCTGCAGAAGCAAAAACATAACATCTGTGAGAGCTGCGCTGCCAGGGAAGCATGTCATTTCCCAGTTTCAAACCAACCATGACCCAACAGCAACTTTTTAATTCTGTCACGAGTGAGCAGCCCTTGGTGAAGCTGATACTTACTGAAGTTCATACTTACTGGCTCTAACCCTGACGGGAGAAAGCAGCCGATGTCAGCCTCTGCATGAGGCCCTACAAGCACACAGTGTTTTCCAGAATACTTCTGTTCGAAGGAGAGAGTTGGAACATGCCAAAAGAACCAGGGCAACCAGCATCATGGGGAAAGACAGCAAATGTGGTTTAGGGCATCGGCTGGAGCCTGGCCAGGGCAGAAGAGAGCACAGAGCATCCTCACTTCGCTCTGCATGGCCATACACCTGCCGGGACCTCACACACAACGGGCTGTCAGCCACGGCCCTCTCATCGCGCTCAGCCTTCAGCACAAAGACTGAGCTTTCAGCAAACGCCGTGCTCCCAAAACATACCACAGCATTTTCCTCCCGTCTGTCTGCCTTCAGCCACCCTGTGCCCGTTCATCTCCCCAAACACTTCCACCCTTCCCACCTTGTCCTCTGCCCATACCACACCTTGGTGGGGGTTCTCTGCCCTCCATGGTTTCGCTGGAGTCTTGTTCCAGGATTGGGCTCTGCAGGATGGCTCCTGGTAGCTTCGGGTCCCCACTGGCAGTAAGGCCAACACCTCTCTTCCCCTAGCAGGTCTCTCCTGTTGAAGGCTTGCGAGTCGTCCCTTGGCTTCCAGCCACCGCAGCCCTACAGGGTGAGCCCGCTGCTCGTCCCTCCTGGACACCTCAGCCCTACAGGGTGAGCGCCTGCAGCTCGTCCCTCCTGGACACCTCAGCCCTACAGAGCGAGCCCGCTGCTCGTCCCTCCTGGACACCTCTGCAGGCAGCCAGGTCTGCCGAGGAAGCCCAAGTGCCTGGGACAAGGCGCCGAGGAGGAGGAGCCCTGACAGCACATGACCAGCACGTGGGGAACCACTGGTGGCCAGGGGACCTACTTTGTGCCCTCCTGATCTAGAAAACACGACTGCTCGGGCTCCTTTGTGAGGAGGCTCCAGCCCCCAGGCTGACCTGTGCGTGCGGCCTCCCAGCAGTGGTTTTCTGGAAAGCGAGCACAAGCTGCCCTTCTGAAGCAGAAGTTCAAAATGTTGCACCAACTTATCTCGTAAAGGGCTTCAGCAACTGAATCTACTTAACCCTTGCGGATGGAGGAGTGGCCAAGGACTGCTGAGTGATTCTTATCAGAAGACGCAAAAGGTTCCACTTAACGCTTCACACCAAGTAGCATCAGCGTCTGCCCTAGTGCCCGTGTGTCTCGGTGTGGGCTGCGGACAGGACATACCTGGACAGCACAACATTATGGTTAACACTTTCTTCTTCACATCTTCTTGGCAGATTTCTGAATTTCTCAAGAGGTGGAAAAGGTTTGCCACGGCGCAGAACAAATATTTGTAAAACTTTCATACTAAACTGCTACTAAGCAATTCCCAGAAATTAAGAAAAAACAAGCCACGATCTTCTGGCAGCAGACATTTTTTGGCTGCCTGCGATCAGATTTCTTACATGCATATGCACAGAGATTACTGTCTTCTGACTTCAGACATCTTGCACACGGCAGGGATGATGAGAGAATGAACTGTTTATGCACACATCATTACTTCTGGATCCAGTATCCAGGCCTCTCTCCCCGTAGCTTAGTATCACATTACTCCAAAAGCAGGAACATTATCTAACACCCTAATCCAGCAACTGGCCTCGACCAGCATTCAGCTCTCTCGGAGCCATCCACCACCCCTCGCCGATCTGTTCAGCAGCGACAGGGAGGCGCAGACACTGTGTCGTGCGTCTCGCAGCGCTCTGCACGCGAGGACGGAGCCACGCTGCCGCAAGCTGTCGGCCAGCACGGGGACACCTGCTTCCATACACGCTTCTCATGCGTTTTTCTCTCTACAGGGTTAACTTGCCCAGATCTGTAGTCACTTTCTTTTCCCTATACAGCACTGTGAGGAAGGAAAAATAAATTCTGATGCAAGTTTTGATAGGCTTAACCAAAACCACAACTATGAAAAAGAAACTTTTCTGAGTTCAGAATCCACAGCTGAATTTTGCATCTTCACTCCCATTTGAGTTACAGCGCCTGCAGGTTTCATTTTATCTCCATTTTTCCCCCCTGGAACACGGTCCCGTAACACACAGCCATGCTGCTGCAGCCCCTCAGCAGGCTCAGCACAGGACCACCTCTCACTCCCTGGGCTCCCACCCGTCAGTCTGACGCAGCTGCAGCCCCCCAAAGCCAGCTCTGCCCCCACCCCAGCTGCAGCACATCGGGGCCGTGATGCAGAGCCAGGCAACAACGCAGGGCTGCATGGGCACTGCCCACAGGGAGCAGGACTCGATGAGCAGCCCTGGGCTGGGTCAGAGCCCATGCTGCTTGGCACCCTGCCTCTCACAGCCGCCACTGGAGGCGCGTGATGGAATCACTGCGAGTAGCCGTGGGCACAGACAGTTTCTGCCAACAGGCTTTTGGAGCCTTCTGCTTTACAGCACCCCATAAACCAGCACCTGTGTGCCCTCAGGCTGCAGTATAGGGGGCTGTATGGAAGTGCTCAATGACTTTTGACTCCTCTTCTCTACTACTACGTAACAAAAAGCAGAAAAATGGCTCTGGGCTACCGAAGCAATAGAAGCTAGTGAAGGCGGTATCTCAGAGGCAGCAGAAACTAATTTGGAACACTCCATAAAGAAGACTTTTATGAAACAGGATTAATAGCCCGGTCACGCCATGACAGCAATGCTACATTTACATAACTTTCTGCCAGCACACCGTTCCCAGCTCTAAGCCCCTCTGGTCCCGGTAAGCCGCTTTGCGGCACTGCCTCCCCCCAGCCACCCACTGTGGCCGTCTGCCAGCCACAGGGCCCTGCCCCGTCCCACCTCCCACGGGGTCCCGCATCCCTCCTGTCCTAAAACACAGCCCTACACCTACAGCTTCCTTACAGCTAAGGCCTAAAAACTCTCTGGCTCCCGGCGCGCTTTGCCGCTTGTCGCACCACGTGTTCCTAAGGCATGCACCACGCAGGGACAAGGCACTCTGTGCAGCGCTGCTGGGGCACAGCGAGGCCAGCTCACTGACCGCAGGACGAGACAGGGCTCTGGATGGGTGCTGCTTTATGGTGCTGAAAAAGAAGTCGTGCCTCGGTATCATCCACCTGAGCCATCCACCAGCAGAGTCCAGCTCCTCTGCTGTGCAGCAGCTGGAAGGAGCTCTGGGTGACACTGGCAGTAACTGATCAGAAGCCTGGCTGCTACCGGTCCTGCAACACTGAGGGAGCTGCAATCCGACTTGCACATCTCCTCCCAAGCCTGCCCCTCCTGCAGGTGACCAGACACCTTCTCATCCCACCGCACTGTACGCCCACTCCGCATCACCTTCACAAGAGCCAGACCAAGGCCTCACACCACACCACTGTCTGCAGGGCTCGCTCTGAATTGTGGCTGCACCTGCGGGAAGCCAAGGCTTCAGGTTCAGCTTCTTCACCTGGACATGGCCTCCTCTCTTCCCAGTCTAGCCCACACAAATGTGGATGTGCTGAGGCAATGTGAGAGGCTGGGCAGTCCCTTAAGACACCATTAACCCCTCGTTTACAACCAGGGGCCACCACTGCCACGGGCAGCCAGATGCTCTTCCCCACACCTGCAACCACACGCTCACCCTCATGTTCTCCACTCTCTGACACTGGTGCTCACAGCCAGCAAATCTTGGAAGACGACAATTTCCCACAGCTAAGCTCCACCCAACGACTGCAAAGGCAAACCAGAGCTACTCTGGCTGTTCACTTCCTAATTTATGAACTTCTGTAAGAGGAAACTGGGTTGCTCCCTATTTCCACCTTAATGAACACAGCAAAACAAGCAGGTGGGAGCGGGGGAACTCATCTGAGCCAAGGCTGCAATCTCAGGCTAGAACAAGGTTTTTGTTTTTTACAAGTTAAAAAAATCATTATTGACAAACAAAAATGACTAAAACATTACAAGTGACTGGCTTGTTAAGTAGTTCACTTGACAGCACTCCTGTAACTGTTCTGAAAAACAATGGAACTGTGTTTTTCACACCCGCAGGGACTCCCTCTGTGTTTGCACACACCAATCACTACCCATCCACACCCGTCAAGCTGCGGGGCTTTACAGTGGCCAGCTTTCAGTTTGTTTAGGCAAACGCTCCCGCGGTGTCCCGTTACCCCACGACTCCCGGCCTCAGCGGCAGCTCTCTGCAAGCACCCAGCAGCTGGGTGCCACCAGGGCACCGTGCAGCTGCTACCGCCTCTCGTCGGCAGAGCCGCGGGGCACTAAGGGCCTGCAGCTCTTGCTGAGCTAGGGAATTGGCTTACAGCAGCTGCTTAGAAAACAAACAAACAAAATGCAGCAGCGCCCGCTGGCCTGCTGCCTCAGCACAGAGCGACTTCCGAGGGAAAGGGATGGGTACGGGCTTCACCTTGCATTCCGTGCAGATGGCTGAACCCTGCGAGGAGAACAGCGTGGATAGGGCCTTTGAGTCCAGGAGCTGCTTGGCTCAACAGGTTCTGGAAGCCCTGGGACACGAGGCACCATGCACAGCACAAGAAACTCAAAGGCAAACAGCAAAGTGCACCCCGAAGAAACCAAACGCACGCACAGGTACCGGCCCTCGCTGACAACCACAGCCAACAGCTACGACACACGCACACCTCCACACGCTGCCTGCGGTTACGGAATGCTACAACACAAGGACCTGGAATGGTGTTGGCCCCGTTACCCCGTCCTGACCTGCGACACCGCACCGCAGCGGGCACAGCAGCGGGGGCCGTTGCCGCCCGGCCTCGAGCAGCTCACCTGTCGGAGCTCCGCACGCGCTGCTGAGCCGGACTGAACCCGCGGGCGGCAAGCAGCGCGCCCGCTCCTGCACCGCAGGAGGAAGCCAG
>VXAV01000003.1:37454-52158 GCA_013399715.1 Alectura lathami
GAAAGCCCTCAAAATGTAGAGATTATGCTGTTCTTTTGTGATGAGACTATTTGCCTGAGCACTTATCTCCCTGAGTGAATGAAGGAGGAGGTGGGGAGGGGAAATGCATGGCCAGTGCTGTTATTCCATGTGAATGGTATTTTAATGCATCCTAGAGCAAAGATCATGGAAGCTGTGTCTGCAAAATGAGAAGTGGTGAGGCGTGCTTGCCAATGAGGGGATTTAAGAGCTCTTGCAGATAATTGCAAGAGTTTACACTTGCTGTGCAGCTACTGTGAAAAAGGTAAACAGAGCAGTGCTTGCTGAGGCTGGAGTGCAGTGTAAGCCAAATCAGCTCACTGGAGAGTTGTGGGAACATTTTAATCCTTGTCTTGTGGAAGACAGCAAAATTAATTTTTGCTTTTAGGCCATGAAGAGACCAAGAGCATGCAAATCTGTATGCCTAATTTGTTTGTAGGAGGCGTTTAATTTCTGATCTGAGAATGCAATGAAATCAGTTCACTTGGCCAAGCAGCATTACACTGGTGCTCTGGTCAGTCTGGAACTGTTGGACGCTGCTTTCACCCCCGTTTGTGTGGAAACCTCTGCAGCAGTCCAGCTGTACAGGTTTTCTTACCTATAGCAGTGCCTCTAGCTTCAACGTCAGTGATACTGGTCCATATTTTCTAGCGTAAACTGCAGCTTTAAAGAGGGGCATTGCTTGTGCTTCAGGTGGCAGGTGTGTCTGTGCGTGCCTCATTCCTAAAGCCTGTATTCATTTGGTTATTGGAAAAAATGCCTAGCTTGGGTGCAGATCTAGATGTTGGCTGAAAAATGAACTTCCAGAGACGGAACTCACCAGGAATATCGGTTCCTCAAAAGAAACTTCTCAGGATTCCAAAACTTGCACTGGATTTTAGCATCAAATTGCTTTGGGTATTTTTCTTGGAGGATTGACATAGCCGTGAAGTATTACACTGCTTGAATGAGATTCAGTGGCCTTTCCTTATGTGAAGGAAAATGTCTCTTCATAAAAGTAGCGTGCTAGTTTCCAATTAAACATGAAATCTCATCTCTAACTGACTTAAAATATACTTATTCTAATTCTATAAAGCTGCCACACTTCATTTCTGCAGTACTGCAATTTCAAACTCCTTAAAAACACTGGGGCAGAATGCAAACAGTACCAGCGTTCCATATGAAACAAAAACCCTCATTGCTTTCATTTCTGAGCTCATGAGGGAGGCTAGAAACCTTAGCAAACAGATTCTTCTGTAATCAGAGCTGCTGGGGAGCTGGAGCTTTTAATCGATACAATAAACTGTGTAAGACTTGCAGTAACGTTACAGAAGCTGGATATCCAGTATTAGTTACCTGAGGGGGGGGGAAATGCCTCAGCTCTCTCCTTCTAAGCTGTTTCATTGTGCTTCATTAGTGACTTGGTGCAGAATTTGGCAATCAAGTTTGTTTGGTTTATGTACGTGATTACAGAAGGTTTGTTCTGCTGCAGAGTGTTCTCACGTACAAACATGAACCATAGCTGCTCCTGTAGATGGAGTCCCTGATGCAGCTGCTGTGACAGCCTGGACACCCGTCTGGGAGAGAGCTGTCCTGTCTGGAGCCTTGAGCTGCGTGCACTTCCTCACTGTTTACACTGTGATGTCTCCCGGACTCAGTGACAGCTGTTCCGAACACAAGCCTGTTGCTATGGGGATGATGCTGCATGGAAATAGGTCGTGCTGGTGCCATAATAATGGTGCGCCGATAAAGGGGGGGGAGCAGAGCTGCAGGCTGGCTGAGGTGAGCAGGGAGCATGCGTCTGCCGAGCGGCTTCTCCTTGCGTTTGGAAGAGGGCTTCCCGGTCCGTGGGAGCCGCCGCGCTGCTCCAGCTTGTTTGAGCCACCCGCGTGTGATGTGTTCCCAGCCTGACTGCAAGCTGAACAGGAGCTGGATGCTGCGCATCGCCTGCACCCTGCCCTGCCATCGCTGCCTGACCCTGAGCAGGACTGGAAGGCAGCGGCAGCGCGGGTGGGCGCCAGCTCTGCCAGCGGGGCTGTGCTGCCGCAGCCCGGAGCTGCTGGCTGGGGCCTGGGGTTGCTGGATCCCAGTCCCAGGGTCCCGCTGATCAGCTCGCACCCACCTGCAGGCAGCTGCAGGGTGACGTTACCTGCTCGTGGCGGCCCCTGGCTGGCAGAGGGCTCTGCTGCAGCAGGGAGGAGGTGCTGCAGTGCTGGGAGCTGCCTGGAGGAGGTGGGAGGAAGGGCCCTTTTGCACAAGGGAAGGACGCTTTTGCACATTACAGATGCACCGTGCTAAGCACTGTACTTCTCATACACAAATGTGATTAGAAATTAAATTTTTCTGCCTAACATGGGCAGTGCTGTGTTAGATGCCAGACCAATACAAATGTTTTCATGGCTGCTGGCTGGTTGTGGTTTGGTTTTGTTTTGGATATTTCCCTGCTGCTTTTGCACCGTGGTGTGATGCTGCTGATGAAACTGATTACATTTTTATGTATTTTTAGGAAGGAATTTTCTCGAAGATAATTGCAAAGTAGTCTAAAAGTCTTGAAATCACCAGTTAATGGAGCAATTAAAGGAAGGATATCCCAGCCTACCTTGATAAGAAAATTGAGTACTTAAGACTTGAATTTTATGCAAGCTGATAGTGGGAGTACAGGCTTCAGTTCTGCAACTTGCTTCCTCTGAGTGGCAAACTTGCAGAGTGCAGCTAACTAGTGATGTGTCTCCACGGTATGATCACTTGCTCTCGTTTCTTCAGTGCTAAGGGTCTCTGATAAGCAGAACAGTGAGTTCTTAAAGATTAATGCTGAAGCAGAGAGCTGGATAATCCCAAGTTTCCAGCTGGATCAGACCAAAACAAGCACAGAGCTTTTCTGCTTCTGGAATGTGCTTTGCTCCTGGAACCGCGTTTCCTTCTGCATCGGAGCTGTTGTGCACCATGTGCAGAGCGGCCGTGTTTGTCTGGTTCCGACGCAGGTGACAGGCTGTGCTGCGAGGGCGGAACCAACGTGGAGCAGATTCCCTCTTCGAATTTGGTTTCTCTTCAAGATCTGTCCAGCAGCGTATGCTGCCGCTTCTACAAGGCGAATCTGCTGCCAGCCTGCAGAGCGCAGGCTTAGGAGTGGAACATGAGGACGTGAAGCGTTATGAAAGTAACTAAGCTCCTTAGTGGCAGGGAGAGCTTTGCTGTATGAAATGCGATGTTGTAATATCTCTGTCTAATTAGCTTTCCTGCTAATTAGATTTAGAGCAATTAAAAGCTTTAAAGACTTCTGAGAAGTTTTTGAAAGGACTGTGAATTTCAGGTACCTGACTTTCCCTTTTGGTAGGAGCGTCCTGGTGCGCGCTCAGCGCTGTCAGCGGCTGACTTAGGTGGGTTTCCAGTTAATTATTGAAGGCTGCATGTAGCCTGCCATCGTCAGTGTCCTAGCACTGTGCGTGTAACTGCTCTGAAGATCTGGGTGTTCTGCGAGGACAGGCAGCCATTTGGTGTGCAGCAGAGCCAGAAACAGAAGATGTGCACACAAAGTGCTCTCATGCAGGGAGACTTGATTTTTCTCAGTCTAAAATAAACCATTCTGATTGAAAGCATCTGCTTTTTCTTTTGCATAATGAAAATGTTTTCCAAAATTAGTCCTCTAAAGTGCAAGTTCGAATGCTCAGTCGCAAAGCTGTAGTTTCTAGCCAGAGATCACATACTTCTGCCTTTCTGGGAAGGAGAAGCACAAGGGGCTCTAACTGTTGTGAGGATCGATGGCTCTGTTAGGTGCTGAGCTAGAGTGACGTGGTTGATGTCAGTTTGCTTCTCATGCTAGGGAGAACAGAAAGCAGGATCCTCAAGACAAGTCACTGCTTTAGGAGCTTGGGAGTAAGCATAGTAGAAGAAATCCTTAATGAATGTGTTCCAAGGGTACTTCAATGGCATTGCAAAACCAAATCTGAGACTTTTGGTTAGAGAAGTACTGGGTGTTCACGTTGTTGCACAGCATTCTCTCTGTAGGCTCAGTGTTGTTCAGTGAACCAGCTTCAGAGTAAATAAAGCAAGCAAGCTGCCCTTCACTTCTGTGTCTCTTCTGTCTCCACCTTCTGGAAGCTGGTAGCAAATACTTCAGGATCAGCTCACTGATTTAAATTAGCTGGAATGCAAATATGTTGCAAGATTTGTGTTTTGACCCTTGTTAAAGGATGTCATCGGGATTTTGTTTTAGTTATTCCAAAACACTGAGTCTAGGGAGCAAATAATTGAGATGAAAACACTGAGCCAAAGCTATGCAGTTTTTTTTAATCATTTCCGTAGCATGTGTCAGACCAAAATCAGCCAGGAGTTCAATTGGTTTAAATGTACTGTGGGCACAATGCGAAAGGATTGAGTAAAAGGGTAATACCTAGGTGACCTGTTCCAGCCACCTGAGATGTGCCTGACGCGTGCTTTCAGAGGTGAAGAATTGCACTGGAGAGTTTGAGAGGACAGTCAGGTCCACCACAGGTGGTGCGCTTCCGGCCGTGCTTCGCAGTGGAATAAACCTCGGCTTATGGCAGACCTGCAGGAGGGAAAATCTGGAAGGGGAGACAGCCAGCCAGCAGCAGCGCTTCAGAGAAGCGTGCTCAGGGTTTGGCCTCCCTCCCATTTGGTTTTGGCTGGTATTTTCTTTGTGCTGATCCATTCCTTTGGCTATTTCCCGGCCAGCAACACTGTAACATGGACCAAATTATTGCCTTGGTTCATCGGGGTGGTTGGAAGGTGGTAGGTCCATCTGCTCCAGGCAGAGCCTTCAGCTGTGAGTTAACATTTAGTAGCCAGTTGCCACAGGGTGGTGGTTTTTTTTTTTTGTTTGTTTGTTTTGTTTTCCTCCAAAGTGGCCTTCAGCTAGGAATTCAGGTCATCTTCCCTGTCCATTTTTCTCTCTCCAGGTTGCAGCTGCTCCCTGGTGGCTGCCTGTGAAGGGAGCCAACTGGAAGCACCCTGAGGGCCCTGACTCCAGTATCTCCAACAGGTAAGGCACGAGTGGCCGTTCAGCTACAACGTGCAGTGCTTGTTGTAAGTGTGCCTGTAAACTTGCACCTTACTTGGATGTGAGTGCCCTCATTTGGGACGGCTCAGGCTGCAAGCCTTCCTCTCAGCAGGCAGGTGACAATGGATGTGACACCAACTGCTTCACTAGTTAAAGTTTCAGAACTGCTGCTGGAAATAGTCAGACTCTCTAGCCTAGATCTAGATGCTGGCATGTTTGAGTCCCTTAAGGATGGGGTTATGTTAGTGTAACATCATCTGATGGCTGAACTGCTTAGTAACAAGTCCATTGTCTCTTCTCCAAGGGCAACAAAGGAATTATGTGAGGCAAAAATAGAGATAATATCAGGAGGCATTGTTGGGGGAGACTGAGAAATTGAGGTCGCAGCCAGCACATAAGAGTTGGAAACCTGCCGTGCAAATCTGGCCTTGCAGAAGTGTGGTGCAAGCTGAGCCTGGCACAGCTGCTAGTGAGCTTGCCACCTGGAAGCAGTGTAGTGCACAGGCAGGTGCAGACTGGCTCCTTAAAACGAGGCAGAACAGACAAGTTCACAGCAAGCCCAAGCTACAACTGGCTGGTGCTGCTGTAAGAGCTGTCCGTAGAAGCATGGCTTTCATGTTTTTCTCTTGGGTGGCTGCACCTACTAGCACCCATCCAGCTGCACCCATCCATACTAGCAGCTCGCTGTTTTTCTTTAGGTAGCTTCTCTTCTGTAGAAGTAACCTGATAACATGTCTGCTCGTAACTGAAGCACCCAGGCTGTGAACTTCCTCACAGTGCTTTGTGGCCAGCTCGAAAGAACTCTGAAGCACCTGTGCTATCTAGCTGTGAGGCTGCCTGCTTCTGCTGATGGTCTTGTCCTGTTGATGTTGCTCTGCAGAATGGATCACCCAGTTCTTCATGTTTCCTGGAACGATGCTGTGGCGTTTTGCACATGGGCAGGGAAACGATTACCGACAGAGGCTGAATGGGAATACAGCTGCCGAGGGGGCCTCGAGAACAGGTACCTGCCACAGCTGTCTCTGATCGTGGTTAAAACTGATACTGGACAGGGCAAAGCTGTGAGGTTCTTATTACCCTCTATGCTTGTTTCTTTATGTGCATCTGTGGTAAATGTAACACAGGCTTATTCTGAACACACTCTTTTTGGTAAATGCCTTTCCCGAAATACCCAAGGGCTATGTTGTCATCTAAGCTCTGTAACAGAAAGAATGCAAAGAGCCCAGGAGGAGGAGATGTGAGAAAATGCCAGGACATAGGGTTGCTACTACTGCAGGAGATGAAAAAAAAAAAAATTAAACTAAGGGATTTAGGACTGAGGCTGACAGAGTTGCAAATGAGCTTGAGAAGTAAAGAAGTGTGTTTCTTCCTAGCTGCTTTAGAGACAGTGGATACACCTGTTAGGTGCCTGTGGGCTTGGGGAAAAGGGGGAGACAAGGAGAACAACAGCTTTTTGTCTTCTCCGTCCTGTGTCCTGGGCTGCGTACTGCAGTGCTAGCAAGCGCTGTCTTACCCTCCTCCATGCACCAGTTGTCCTTGTGGAAGCCTTGTTGTCCTTTAAAGCCTGCTACTGGTACAAATGGAACTGGAATACAAATTGTTTCCCCAGGGTAAGGTGGTGAGTAAGAGGGTGGGTAAGATGTTTCATTTTCTTTTTTATTTAAAAAAAAAAAAAAAAAAGCTTGACAACTGTTTTTCTGTCCTTTAATAGACTTTTCCCATGGGGCAACAAGCTTCAGCCGAAAGGTCAGCACTATGCTAATATCTGGCAGGGAGACTTCCCGAATAAGAACACTGCAGAAGATGGGTACAAAGGAACTGCACCAGTAAGTGTGTCTCAAGGTGCATTATCATCTGGAGATAAGCTCAGTCTCCCTGAAATTGAGGTCTGTGTTCAACACAACGAACCATGGGTGTTTTCCATTGCGGTACTCTTTCACCTTTAGATTTTCAAGTTCCCATGTATTTCACTGCAGGCTTAAGTATTACCAAGGGACGCTTTTAAAAAGCTTAATTGAAAAGCAAAGATTACCTTCCTTTCAACCTTTAGTTCTTCTCAAACTGACCTCTTTTCCCCTTCTCCAGTCACTTTTGAGTCAAGTGCTGAAATACTCTGCCTCCGCTTTTGGCACCACAACTTTGTTAGCTCTCATTTTTGGTTAGGTGTTCCCAATGCTGCACAAATTGTACAATGGCATAAAAGAAATGAAACTTCCTTTTTGGAGGGGCTGAGCCGGTCCATTATGGCAAACAATTGAGTGATTTTTTTCTTTCTTTTTTAAAGACAAGGATGTGAGTGTAGTGGCAGTTAAGTCTGAAGAGTTTAATCAGTGGAGAAATCTGTGCACGTGTGAGCTAGTCAGCTACTCTTGCCCTTCTTAGATGGGGAAGGGGAACCTGGAAGTTACAAGCGTCTGATCTACTACTAGTTTGTCTGGTTTTGAGACATGAAGGCCGAAGTTCTTGGCAGACTGGTCCTCGGGTTTAAAAACATGATTTCGTGTGGAGTGGTTTAAAGAAGCGGCACTTGTTCTGTATCTGGTGTAGGTCACTGCATTTCCTCCCAACGGATATGGCCTGCACAACATCGTGGGGAACGCGTGGGAGTGGACATCTGACTGGTGGGCCATCCATCACTCAGCAGAGGAAGCTCACAACCCTGTAAGTATCTTACTGGCATCGCATGAGGATACAGCTCCTGCTTGCTGCTCTGCTCTGGTTGCTGTTTAGAACCCTACTGTTCTTTGCTGCTCGCTGTGTGGGATGAGCCATGTTCTGGTGAATCAAAGCATCACACCGCAAGTCATCAATGCTGCAACAGTGCAGTCGTGCAATTCTGTTTATCTTCTTGGACAGAGCTCCACAACTGGTTAGCAGTTGAAGGCTTCCGGACTGACATCAGGTGAAACAAGTCAGGAATTTGCCAATGCGATGGAATTACTTTACTTAAAAGATAGGAGGGGGGATCTGTTGTGACAAGCTGCACTATTTATTTTTTTCCATGTAGACAGCAAACAATCCTGAACTACTGTAATGGAGTCTGCTAGCTCTTTTCAAACTGAGCTCAAGTTTATGGGGAGAAGTAGCTTACTGGGCTTTGAGGGGGTTAATCCTTGGTTTTCTTTGTGGCAGCCACTGAAAGAGGCCCCGTAGGGTAAGCTTTGTCGGGGGGGAGGGGTTCCCGTGCAGTATCTCTCAGCAGATTCAAGCTCTAATATTGCAGCTCCTTCTCTCATTTATCCGGGATGACTAAATCTGAGAAGTGAACGGCTCTGCTCTCACAGAGCTTGTTTTGTTCACGCAGTTATCTGTAATGAGAAAACCAGTTAAACTCCTCTGGGCAGGAGCTATCTGTTTCCTGCAGGATCTGAGTATCCCCGCACTGTGGTTTGTGTATGTTATCTTTGTCTGCCGTGTGGGATGTAATCACAGCCCTTTGTGGGAAATCAGCACCTGGAAGCAGCTCGAGGAATCTGTCAGACTATTTTTGCTGGTCAGTACATTGCAGAGGTTGATGTTCTGCTGTTTGTTCAGGATGATGTTGCCAGCATGAGAAAACAGACTCATCTCGGGGTCTGGATCGCACTAGGTCTGTTCCAGCAGTTTCACTCACTGTTGAAGCAGCTGCAGGCCTCCTACCTTGCACCCATCACGCTGGCTGGTTCCCTGTGACTTGTGTCCCAGTGAGACACCACGGGTCTTTCTGTGGGGTTAAGCCATGTGTCAGGTGGCGTATTTACATGTATCCAAAGTAACGGAGGTGCTTGGCATTGTAGCTTTTTTCTTTGCTGGATTTTAAAAGTAGGATGGGCTATTGTCTAGTTTTTGTTGGTAGGCAGTCTTTAGGAGTTTAGCAGTAGTTCAAAAAAAACACACAAGAAAAAAACCCACAAAGCTCTGCACCTTCTTTTCCTGTAGGACCTTGTGTTCTACCATGTTCTACCTTTTTCCCTACACTGCACAAATCATTTATATCAAGTGATTTGAGTATTTCATGATCATTCTTTTTTTTTTTATTTTTCTGCCCATTCCTCTAACTTGGTGATAAGGGAAGGCTGTGTGGCAGGAATTCTCGTGGGTGTATAAATACAGACCTGTCCCTTACCAGCGATGACTTGTGGCCTGTCTACGTATACACTTGAAATTGGTACAGAACTTATAGAATCAGTTTGACTGCTAAGTTTAGATTTTCTATTTCCCTGCTTGCATTCCAATTCACCAGAAAAGAAACACTTATTGTCTTGTAATTCTGTTTCCAGTCTGCTGTATTTTATATGGAACTAGGGATAAATTTTTGTAGCTCATGAATGGAAGTGAGGCCAGTTACAGCAACATTCCCAAAGATGAAGCCTTGGGTCTCTAGCAGAATGCAAATCTGAATGAAAGCGAAGAACAACAAAACTGGCAAATGTTCCCTGTCAGAGCAGATGGGTATTGATTCGATTGCAGCCTGGTAATTTGGAGTAAGAGGAAGCATGTAAGCAGGGCTGAGCTCTCTGTTCCAGGCTGTGGTAAGCATGCTTTGACCTGGCGAAGCTCTGCTTTACCCCTCTTGGTGCCTGGAACCAAAGCATGGTGATCTGCATGTGCTGCCTAGATGGAGGAGAGAGGACCCTGCACCCACCCATACCCTTCCGAGACAAACAGCGGGTGTCCCTGGGAGACAACGCAGCTCTGGCAGTTTGTAGCGAGGTGCAGCTGTCCCTGCTCTTGTTCATCTGTTGCTCGCTCTGACAGCTACATCTGTTTGGGCCACGAGTTTCTTTGTGCTGTGTTTATGGTGCCGGTGCAGTAGTGCTTCTGCGTGGAGTTAAGGTGATGGTGAGAAACAAGGGTTAGATTTGACTTCCAAATTTTGTTCTCTGTTAAACTTCAGAGGCCATGAGTTTGTGTAGATCTTTAAACTGAGCACAAATACCTCCCAGACACTTCAGAAAGGATTCAACAACTGAGTGTTAGCAGTGATGCTTTCAGTTTTTTCAAGGGGAAACAAGTTGTCAGGATCTAGTGTCTGAGGTAGGGCCTTCCAAAGTGACTTCTGAAGAGTTCTGATTAAATGGAGAAGGAAACTGAATCTCATTATGTGAAAAGCTGTCCCAAAATAGCCAGGCTGCAGCACCTTCTGAGACATTACAAATGATTAGCACCATATCATCAGAGCCAGGCTCTGCAGAGTACGAGTCAACGTAACCTATATGTGGGATATGTTCCTTCTGCCTAAAGGAGCAGGGGTTCTTCAGGAGGATCAGAGCTTAGTGGAAATTTTTTAGCATGCGTAGCACACCGCAGTACTGTTTTCAGACTGGCCCATATGGTTTTGCTAGGGAGATGTACGTAGCTCAGTTGCACCATAAAAGGCTCTGCACTGGATGAAAACATAATCACTGGCTGCTGTGTTCAGTGTTGTGCTGCTGATTTTAACTCCCCAATAGCCTTCAGATGAGACTGAGCTTACTTACATGGATCTTTAACACTGGGAAGGAAAACTGAATTCACAGTGACCTAACTCTCAGGCCCTGTGGTTCTGTAAGCTCCCTCTGACACACAATGCCTGCGTTTTAGAAAACCCACCTGAGTGCAGTCATGAGCTGAGGAAGGCATTGATCCAGTCGCTATTGCATGGTGCCTGTGCTTCTGTCAACACAAGTGCCTGGGTACAACTACAGGGAGCTGGGTTATCCCAGCTTCCCTTGACCTTTTCCTTTGCTAAGCTGGAAGTGTCAGCAGCAGGAACAGCCCATGGAGAGCTGTCAGACAGGCAGTGGCTGTTTCTCTAACTGATTTTTGTGCTTTTCAGAGAACTTCCTCAGTTTATCATAAAACTCTTTACCTTCAGTGATTTGAAAGAATTACCTACCAGAAGGATAATGTTCTGTAGCAGAGTAGGTTACTGGAGAATACCGCAGCAGAGTTCTGCAGGCGGCAGAGCAGATCAGTGCTGTAACCTTGCTGCAGGGTCTGGGGGAGGGGAGTTCAATTAACTTGTGGTTTGTTATCAAGTAACCGTGATGCTCAATTTCTGCCTGGCAGAAGATATCTGTAACTAATGAAGGTATGCCGTTACCATTTCCTTTAGTTCTCACCCTCCTTCAGCAGGCTGTCCCCGTGCGGTACGCTGCAGCAGTTGTTGTGTGGCTGGCCAACAGACCCTCTAACCCTGTTAGCACACTCCTCTCAGCTTAAAGAGTTGCTTTGGAGCTAGCAGTGAAGATCACTGCTCTGTGCTTGCCTTTCAGTTCTTAATGGGAAATCCCGTTCAGCAGCTCCATTGTTCTCTGGGCTGTCTTGTTCTCATGTGGCCTTTTTTAGGTCGGTTTTCTTATGGCTGGCTGGACTCTGCCTTCCCGTAAATGAGATTAACAGGTTGTCTGGGTTGATTGTGCTTGTTAGTGGCTTATCTCTGAGGGGGTTCAGTGCACCTGCATGCAAGTTTTGAGAAAGCAGTTTCCAGAGATGTTGGAAAAAGAGGAAGCCTGCCCTGCAGGGGAGCACCCAGGCCTGGAAATCAGTGGACATGGTATGTGGGTGTGGTTTTTCCTTGGATATTTGCAGGATATTAAGTGCAGCAGTAGGCCAGTTTTTCTTCTATCAGATCTCCTATAAGCCTGCACAGTAAATATGAACCAGCTGAAGTTCCATGATGGTGAGGTTTCAGTACGCAGAAAGTGACATTCTGTGGGATGCCAGCACTGCAGAAGCTCTCTTCAGGTCCCCATGGCTTATATTTGGTGTTGGGAATACTTCTGTGTGTTCATGGAGAACTTCCCTTCTGGAAAAGCAGGAGCAGGGTGGGAGGAGCAGTGACCAGGTATAGCTGAACCCATCAGCTCGGTGGTCACTGAGGGAAAGCTGGAACTCAAGTCGCTGCTTTTCTGTCTTTAAGTGCCTCCTTCCTGCAGGTAAATTTATTCCAGGATTCAGGAGATCCTACAGAAGTGAAAGTTTTCTTCAGTGACTGCATTTTCATATTGGCCACATCCTTGTTCTTAGTGCTCTGCAGTGAGCACAGCACCCCTCTGACGCTCCCAGGACACATGGCTGCCTGTTGGACAGGAGAAGAGGAGATTATTGGCACAATTTCTCTTTCAGCAGTAGTTTGTTTTCAGTTTATTGTGGTATCTCTTTGTGGCCTATTGTATATCACTTGCATACTCTGTGGCAATGAATTCTTTTTTCCTAACTGCTAAAAAAAATGGGCTGACTACTTTCTTGTAACCTGTACTCACTGATTACATGTAATGGCCTTAGCAGAAAATACAGGGACTTTTCTTCCTATATGCTTTTTTTTCTGATAAGGTTTTGTCTAGAATCACAGACTTGATTTATATGTCCTGTCAACCAGTGAGGAAGTGTCAGCTCATGCCTCAAGTGAATAGTTCTGTGAGGCTTGTACATCAAATATTTTTATTGCACACCAATGTACAGAAATAAAAACAGATGTAAAATAGGCTTCCTACAATTTTGAGGCTGCTTAGTGGCTATACTGCCTTTTAGGTTTGGCTTGCCACTGACCTAATAAAACACAGTCATGTTTATAGGACATACTCTTGTGGCTCCTTCCTAAAAGCAGTTTCTCTGTGCACATGGAGTGTAGGAAGTACATCAGAATGCTCAGCATCAACAGTGGAAACACGACGTGAGCCAGTGGTCTCTAACGTGAAGCGTTAGCAGTACGTTAGTGCAGCAGTAACCCCTGTGCAGCTGAAACGAACAGGGTGGGAGAACTGCTCTCTGCGTAATAAACCTGCATCAAAGCTAGCAGAGGAGTGTCCTCATGGAAGCCCAGCTTCCTCCTTGAACTTGTGGGCCATGATTTGAGTTGGAATTGAAAAAGAGCTGTGAGATAACCTTGTTAAAGCAACTCTAGGGCCAATTTCATAAGCAGTTTAAATAAATCACACACATTATGCTGCAAATGGACCTGCAATTACAAAATTGCTTCTAAGTGCAGTACTTTCTGCAGACCTTTTTAGCTGTCACAGACCCGCATAATAACAAGCCTAGTGCACTGTGACTGGGAGGTGCCAGTGCCTTGCAGCACAGTTACTAACCTGCATTTCAGTCTGCGCTTGGGACTGGCAAGGCAATGAGCGCTGAGCACGAGGTACCACAGCCCCGCACCTCTAACTGGCCACAGAACAGAGTAACTGCATTTAGAGAAATGGAACTCCTCTGTGTTCCTTTCAGAACAAGGCTCACAGGGCTCTTGGACACATTTATGTAACCCACTGTGGTGGTGACACGGGGCTGTGGAACCAATGGGAATCGCAGATCTCGCTAACAGTGCAGGCTGGGGTATGAAAGTGCATGGTCTGTCCTTGGGAGAAGTCTACAGTGACAAAATCTTAACTGCTCTCAAAGGTTATTACGCTTATGATCGCCACTGTTCTTTTTACAGCCTATCATCAGGAACTTTACAGAACCAAACTGCAATGCATTCTTGGCCAGTGGGCTGCAACCAGAATGTCAAAGACTTGCAGCAGCGGAAGGGGGAACAACTACTCACCTGTCTGCACGGCCTTTACAGTCTGGTTGTTTCAAGCTTTTTGGGTCAGATGCTGCTGATGTTTGTGTACTTAGAATACTTATGGATGCTCCTAATGCATCGCCCTGCTCCTGCAGCTCTTTACCCTGCAATTTTTCTTCCTGTGAGTACTGACATTGTCCTCTCATCCACAGAAAGGGCCCCCGTCAGGGACAGACAGAGTGAAGAAGGGTGGATCCTACATGTGCCACAAGGTAATGGGAAAAGACCTGCAGTAGGATTAATCAGCAGTGAGTTACTAGTTTCTGCTTTCTCCTGCTATTTCCATCTATTTTCTGATGTTACAAGACTAAACCGACAGTACTGCTGGGCAGCTAGTACTAGACAGCATTAGATCAGGCCTCACCAGAAAATTTTATCAAACAAACATTCTGCATAAAAGCCGCCTAGATGTTTTTTGCATTGTTCCAAGTAGATACTGCTGGCTTCTCTCTGGGAAGAGAGACAGATGTCTGTGTGGCAAGGAGGAAGTAAGCAGAGATACTGCTGCACAGGAACTGAAGCTGCTTTAGCTCTGACTTGCAGAATGTGCAGTTGCATGGGAAACTGAAAGCACTTGACCAAGATGCTGCTTGTTCAACAGATCCCAGATCTAGATAAATGTCTTTGTGTTACATGGAGCTCAATATGAAACTCAGTGGAAGAGACAGCTGACCTTTTATCATCTGAAACTCAAAGACTTCAGTGCTGCTTATCACGTCACCAGGGCTGACGTGACAACCTGTTAAATACCACGGATGTTGTTGAGTGTAGATTTTTATTCGGAGCAGATTTCAAAGCCTGAAAGTCATGAAGCGAGGTATGAATGCACACCTGATGTCTTGGGTAGGACAGTCATGTGGCAAGTGCCGGTACTTCTCACGTGCCATGGGTTCTGAATAGGCTGCAGGGGTCTCTCCATTCAGTCTTAGCCTTTCCTTCTTAGAAAATAGTTTTTGATCTTGGAGGACCCCAGCCCTGAGCTTACTTTCTAGTTGGGAGTTGCTGAATTTGCTGTTTTCAAATCTGTCAACTTGGAAAGGAGCTTGGGTGCTAGGCAGCCCTGTGTAAATGTTTTTCTAAGGAGTAAGAAAATGTAGAGAAGCCACGAGCTTCAAAAGGTGAAATTGCTAACGTGATTGCTAAGCTGTGTGCTTAGCCCAAGT
>VXAV01000005.1:0-20598 GCA_013399715.1 Alectura lathami
CGATCTACAAATGAAGTAAAAGATTCCTGAGAGGTTTGCTTTATATTGGCAAAATTGTTTTGACGTTTGCCCTTGATGTCAGGTACAGAAAACAAGGCTTGTAGGGCAAGATTGCTAGACAAGCGCAAAACCTCATTAGTAAAATTTACTTGAAACTGGACGTTAGCAAACAGACCAGCCCCTGTTAGCATCTGTGATTGAACCCCGTACAATGGATCTCCTGGGTGTCTGAATTTAGCTTGTTCCGCATCTGCTAACATAGACGAATTCCGCTCAAATACCATTTTTTGAGAGGGTGATAACAATATTCCAGTTATTTGGTCCACATCCTTAGGAACTAAAAGATCAGAGGAAAAAATATAATTAACAATTTGACGAGTTAATTGATGGTGCAGACCATATTGATTAACTTCAGTACAAGCCTTTTCTAACAATTTCCAATCAACAGCTTCCCACTGATTTACCCCTTGAGGAATCATTGAAACAGGGAAAACTTCAGGCATAAATGAACCCTCTGTAATAGCATCCTTTATAATACCCCGCCATCTCTTTGACAAATAACTTGAATCACGAAGTACAGAGTTAAAAAGATGTGGCATGGCGGCAGACGTCATCTGTTGAAACAGCGGCACAGCACCAGGATTTGTAGGCGACTGATAAGACGGCAGCGATTCGACTGGTGGAGTAAAACCTGCAGCTGGTAGTGGCGGAGCTGAAGGACTGAAGGAATAGGTTTCTCGNGAGGAGGTGCCAGAGGTGGTAGAGGAGGAGGAAGGAAGGGGTGGGCAGATGGGAGGGTAACACTCTGCTCCTCCTTCCGGCTGTAAGACCACTTCTGTCTTTTCCGGTCGAGTCTCAGATGAGGCGAAAGCTTGACCCTGAGCACTTCCATCTACCGCTCTGACCGTAGTGGGACGGGAGCAGGAGGAGACTCGGGGATCGCGTTGGTTAAGTTGAGTTTCAAACGGATTAGGCGGCGAAACCGACGCAGCTGACAAGTTTACTGTAACTGAAGAAGCTGGCATGCTCGAGCCCATTTAACTCGCCCCCCCCCCGTTAATGGTGGCAAACGCTGACACCTCTGCAGATCGCTCATATATCATGGCTGTTAGTGTCTCCTTAATGAGACTCCAGACGGGGGAGTACTTAGACGCCCTTTTTGCTACTTTACCCCCAGCACATGCAGCATTCCAAAGCTTTTTACCGATCTCATCCCACATAGAGAGCTCAAGGACTAGACAAACATTCGTGAGTAAATTATGTTCTCGGCTCCACAGAATTAACACTTTGAGAGCAACTTTTTCGTATTTGATTCCTCTGCTAGTGAGGATATACTGGAGGAGACTTACTACAGCCTCCTCTTCCTTACTCCACTAAGTAAACTCCACTAAGGCAACTAAAACCACTAATTACACTGAGCCAACTAACTACACTAAGTCATCAAACTCCACTAAGGCTACTAATTCCACTACCTCCACTATGGCTACTAACTCCACTAAGGCAACTAACTCCACTAGGTCTACTAACTCCACTAAGGGAACTAAGGCAACTAAACCCACTAAGGCAACTAACCCCATTAAGGCAACTAAGTCCACAAAGACTACTAACTCCTCTAATGCAACTAAAACCACTATCTCCACTTTGGCAACAATCTCCAATAAGGCAAATATCTCCACTAAGCCAACGAAAGCAACTAACTCCACTTAGGCAACTCACTCCACTAAGGGAACTAACTCTACCAATTCTACAAATTCCACTTAGGAACTAACTCTAATAACTCCACTTAGTAACTAACTCCTCTAAGGAAACTAACTCCACTAAGGAAACTACGGGAACTAACTCCTCTGAGGGAACTGACTCCACTATGAGAAGTAACTCCACTAACTCCAGTAAGGCAACTAACGTCACTAAGGAAACTATCTCCCCTAAGGGAACTAACTCCACAACGGCAACAAACTCCCCACGGCAACCAACCTTAGTGGAGTTTGATGACTTAGTGTAGTTAGTTGGCTCAGTGTAATTAGTGGTTTTAGTTGCCTTAGTGGAGGTAGTAGCCTTTATGGGCTTAGTTGCCTTAATGGGGTTAGTTGACATAGTGGGTTTAGTTGCCTTAGTTTCCTTAGTGGAGTTAGTTGCCTTAGTGAGTTAGAGAGTTAGATGCCTTAGTGGGGTTACTTGCCTTAGAGGGTTTAGTTGCCTTAGTGAATTTAGTTACCTTTGTTCCCTTGGTGGATTTACTTGCCTTAATGGAGTTAGTTGCATTTGTAGAGTTAGTGAAGTTAGTTGCCTTAGTGGAGAGAGTTGCCTTAGTGGAGTTTCTTGCCATAGTGGAGTATAATGGAGATGGTTCCCTTAGTTGCATTAGTGGAGTTAGTTGCCTTAGTGGAGTTAGATTCCTTAGTGGAGTAAGTTGCCATAGTGGAGTTTGTTGCCTTACTGGAGTTAGTGGAGTTATTCTCCCTAGTGTATTTTGTTGCCTTAGAGTAGTTAGTGGAGTTAGTTGCCTTAGTGGAGTTAGTTGCCTTTGTAGAGCTAGTGGAGTTATTTGCCTTAGCGGAGTGAGTTGCTTTTGTGGAGTTAGAAGACTTAGTGGGGTCAGTTGCCATAATGTATTTAGTTGCCTTTTTGGTGTTAGTGGAGTTAGTTGCTGTAGTGGAGTTAGTTGCCTTAGTGAAGTTAGAGGAGTTAGTTGCCTTAGTGGATTTAGCTGTCTTAGTGGTGTTATTTGTATTAGTGGAGTTAGTGGTGTTAGTTGCCTAAGTTGCCTTAGTGGGCTTAGTTTCCTTAGTGTAGTTAGTTGTCTTAGTGGAGTTAGTGAAGAACTTTACCTTCGTAGCCTTAGTGGAGTTAGTTGCCGTAGTGGAGTTAGTTCCTGTAGTGGTGTTTGTTCCCGTTCTGGAGTTAGATGCCGTGGGGAGGTAGTTGCCCTTCTGGAGTTAGTTCTCTGAGTGTAATTAGTTGCCTTAGAGGAGTTAGTTGCCTTAGTTGCCTTCATGAAGTAGGTTACCTTAGTGGAGTTAGTTACCTTTGCGGTGTTAGTTAACTTTGTGGGGTTAGTTCCCATAGTGGAGTGTGTTCCCTTATTTGTGTTAGTGAAGTTAGTTGCCTTAGTGGAGTTAGTTGCCTTAGTGAGTTAGTGAGTCAGTGACCTTAGTGGGTTAGTTGCCTTAGTGGGGTTATTTGCCTTAGTGTATTTAGTTGCCTTTGATACCTTAGTGGAATTATTAGCCTTATTGGAGTTATTAGCCTTATTGGAGTTAGTTGCCGTAGTGGAGTTTGTTCCCTTAACGGAGTTCTTTGCCTTAGTGGACTTGTTTACCTTAGTGGAGTTAGTGGAGTTAGTTCCCTTAGTGGATTTAGTTGCCTCAGTGGAGATAGTTGCCTTAGTGGTAGTCGCCTTAGTGGAGTTAGTTGCCTTATTGGACTTAGGGGAGTTGGTTGCCTTAGTGTAGTTTGTTGTCTTAGTGGTGTTAGTGGAGTTAATGCCTTAGTTGTGTGAGTTGCCTTATTGCGGTTATTTGCCTTAGTGGACTTACTTGCCTTATTGTAGTGAGTTGCCTTAGTGGAGTTAGAGGAGTTAGATGCTTTAGTGGGGTGAGTTGCCTAATTGGGGTCACTTGCTTTAGTGGACTTCCTTGCCATTGTGGAGTGAGTTGCCTTAGCGGACTTTGCGGAGTTAGATGCCTTCGATAACTTAGTGGAGTTTGTTCCCTTAGTGGTGTTAGTTCCTTTAGTGGTGATATTTCCCTTAGTTGCCTTAGTGGAGCTAGTAGCCTTTTTGGAGTAGGTGGAGTTAGTTCGCTTAGTGGGTTTAGTAGCCATAGTGGAGTTAGTGGAGTTATTTGCCTTAGTGGAGTTAACTCTCTAAGGGTAGTTAGTGGAGATAGTTGCCTTAGTGTATTTGGTGGAGTTAGTTGACTTAGTGGAGTTCGGTGCCTCAGTGGGGTTAATTGCCTTAGTGGAGCTGGAGAAGTTAGCTCCCTTAGTGGAGTTAGTTCCCTTGGTGGTGTTAGTTGCCTTAGTGGAGTTAGTCACCTTAGTGGAGTTAGTTGCCATAGTGGAGTTTGTGGAGTTAGTTGCCTTACTGGTGTTATTGGAGATAGTTGCCTTAGTAGAGTTAGTTGCCTTATTGGTGTTAGTTTAGTTGCTTCTCATAGTCGAGTTTGTTCCTTCAGTGGAGTTAGTTCCCTGAGTTGCCTTAGTGGAGTTTGTATCCGTAAAGGAATTACTTGCCTTTGTGGAGTAAGTGGAGTTAGTACCTTAGTATAATTAGTGCCCTTAGTGGAGTTAGTTCACTTAGTGGGGTTATTTGCCATAGTGGAGTTAGTGAAGTTGTTTGCCGTAGAGGAGTTTGTGCAGTTAGTCGACTTGGTTGTCTTAGTGGAATTCATTGCCATTGTGGGGTTTGTTGCCTCAGTGGGGTTAGTTGCCTTGGTGGACTTAGTGGGGTTAGTTCCCTTAGTGGCTTTTGTTCCCTTAGTGGGGTTACTTCCCTTTGTGGAGTTATTTGCCTTAGTGGAGTTAGATGCCTTCATTGGCTTAGTGGAGATATTTGCCTTGGTGGAGATTGTTGTCATACTGGAGTTAGTGGTTTTAGTTGCCTTAGTGGAGTTAGTTGCCCTAGTGGCCTGAATGGAGTTAGTTGCATCAGCGGTGTTAGTTGCTGTAATGGGATAAGTTGCCTTAGTAAAGATAGTTGTCTTAGTAGCCTTAGTGGAGTTATTTGCATTAGTGGAGTTAGTTGCCTTAGTGGGGTTAGTTGCCTTAGTGGAGCTGGTGGAGTTAGTTCCCTTAGTGGAGTTAGTTCCCTTACAGGTGCTGGTTGCCTTAGTGGGGTTAGTCACCTTAGCGGAGTTATTTGCCAAAGTGGAGTTAGTGGAGTTGGTTGCCTTTGTGGATATATTGGAGTTAGTTGCCTTAGTGGTGTAAAGTTCCCTTAGTGGAATTTGTTGCCTTAGAGAAGTTAGTTGCCTTAGTGGAGTCAGTTGCCTCACTTCCCTTAGTTTGCTTAGTGGAGTTAGTTGCCCTAGTGGAGTTAATTGCCAGAGTGGAAATAGTGGGGTTAGTTGCCTTAGGGGATTTAGTTCACTTAGTTGAGGTAGCTGCCTTAATGGAGTAAGTGGAGTTAGTTACATTAGTGGCGTTAGTTCCCTTAGTGGGGTTAGTTTCCTTAGTGGGGTTTGTTGCCTTAGTGGAGATCGTTGCCTTAGTGGAGAATGTTGCCTTAGTGGAGTTAGTTGCCTCAGTGGTGTTAGTGAAGGTAGCTGCCTTAGTGGAGTTTGCAGCCTTTGTGGAGATATTTACCTTAGTGGAGATTGTTGCCTTACTGGAGCTAGTTGCCTTAGTGGAGTTAATGGAGTTTGCAGCCAAAGTGGAGTTAGCTGCCTTAGTAAAGTTATCTGTCTTAGTGCAATTAGTTGCCTTAGTGTAATTAGTTACTTTTGTGGAGTTAGTTGCCTTCGTGGTATTATTTGACCTAGTGGAGTCAGTGTTGTTAGTTCCCTAAGTGGAGTTAGATCCCTTAGTTGCATTAGTGGAGTCAGTTCCCATAGTTGCTGTAGTGGAATTAGTTGCCTCAGGAGAGTTTGTTGCCTTAGTGAAGTTAGTTGCTTTAGAGGAGATAGTGGAGTTAGTTCTCTTAGTGGAGTTAGTTGTCTTAGTGGAGATAGTTGCCTTACTGGAGTCAGTGGAGTTAGTTTCCTTACTGGAGTTAGTCACATTAGTGGAGTTAGTTGCCATAGTGGAGTTAGTGGTGTTGGTTGCCTTAGTGGAGTTATTGTAGTTAGTTTCCGTAGTGGAGTAAAGTTGCCTTAGTGGTGTAAGTTGCCTAAGTGGAGTTTGTTCCCATAGTGGAGTTAGTTGGCTTAGTGGAGCTGTTTGCCTTAGTGGAGTTGGAGGAGTTTGTTCCCTTGGTGGATTTTGTTGCCTTAGTGGAGATAGATGCCTTAGAAGAGATACTTGCCTTAGTAGAGTTAGTTGCCTTTTTGGAGTTTGGGTAGTTACTTCTCATAGTCGAGTTAGTTTCCTCAGTGGAGTTAGTTCCCTTAGCTGCCTTAGTGGAGTTAGTTTCCTTAGAGGAGCTAGTTGCCTTTGTAGAGTTAGAGAAGTTAGGTACTTAGTATAATTAGTAACCTTACTGGAGTTAGTTCACTTACTGGGGTTGGTTTCCATTGTGGAGTTAGTGAAATTAGTTGCCATAGACGAGTTCGTGGAGTTAGTGGAGTTAATTGTCATAGTGGCATTTTGGAGATAGTTGCCTTAGTGGAGTTAGTGGAGTTAGTTGCCTTAGTGGTGTTCTTTGCCATTGTGGGGTTAGCTGACTTACTGGAGTTAGTTGCCTTAGTGGAGTTAGTGGGGTTCCCTTAGTGGTGTTTTTTCCCCTTAGTGTGGTTAGTTCCCTTAGTGGAATTTGTTGCCTTAGTGGAGTTAGATGCCTTTGTTGGTTTAGTGGAGATATTTGCCTTAGTGGAGATTGTTGCCATACTGAAGGTAGTGGTTTTAGTTTCCTTAGTGTAATTAGTTGCCGTATGTGGGAGAGTGGAATAACAGACATGAATGTTAGACTACTGCACGAACAGGCCTTTTTGTAATAAACAGTGATTAAAGAGTAGGCCTCAAGGACAGAGTGTCTCTGAAGTATAAGATAAGGAGCTAGCATTCGGGTAGGGCAGGAACATATTATAATTAGAGGATAAGTTATAGGTTAGAGCTTAATGAGTGACACTGTTATAACCTAATGAAAATGCAAGATATTTTTAGTCACAAAGCTAATGCTATATAAGCAATTGTATCTGCGCAATAAATGTTCGTTTGGTTCATTTGGCTTTTTAGTTTTTGGCTTCTGTCTTTTGGCTTTTGCTTTTGCTGCCTTTTACCTATGAATGCCTTGCTGATTGATCTCCGATAAATACCCTTAGTGGAGTTTGTTGCCTTGGTGGAGTTAGTAGCCTTAGTGGAGTTGGTGTAGTTAGTTACCTTAGTGGATTTAGTGGAGTTAGTTGCCTTAGTGGAGTTCGTTGCCTTAGTAGGGTTAATTGCTATACTGCAGCTGGTGCAGTTAGTTCCCTTAGTCGAGTTAGTTCCCTTATAGGAGTTGGTTGACTTAGTGAGTTTAATCACCTTAGTTGACTTAGTTGCCATAGTGGAGTTAGTGTAGTTGGTTGTCTTTGTGCAGTTATTGGAGACAGTTGCCTAGTTGGAGTAAAGTTGCCTTAGTGGAGTTAGTTGCCTTAGTTCCCTTTGTTTGCTTAGTGGAGTTATTTGCCTTAGTGGAGTTAATTGCCATAGTGGAAATAGTGGAGTTAGTTGCATTAGTGGTGTTAGTTGCCTTAGTGTGGTTAGTTGCACTTATGAGTTAGTTGACTTAGTGGAGAGAGTTACCTTAATTGCCTTAGTGGAGTTACTTTCCTTAGTGGTGTTAGTTGCCTTAGTGGCGTTAGTTCCCTTAGTGGGGTTAGTTGCCTAAGCGGGGTTTGTTGCCTTAGTTGAGTTAGTTGCCTTAGAGGAGTTACTTCCCTTAGTGGAGTTAGTTGCCTTAGTGAAGTTAGAGAAGTTAGCTGCCTTAGTGGAGATAGTTGCCTTAGTGGAGTTATCTGCCTTAGTGCAGTTAGTTGCCTTAGTGTAATTAGTTACTTTCGTGGAGTTAGTTGCCTTCATGGAATTATTTGACCAAGTGGAGTCAGTGTTGTTACTTCCGTTAGTGGAGTCAGATCCCTTATTGCATAGGTGGAGTCAGTTCTCGTAGTTTCCGTAGTGCAATTAGTTGCCTCAGGAGAGTTTGTTGCCTTAGTGAAGTTAGTTGCTTTAGTTGAGTTAGTGGAGTTAGTTCTCTTCATGGAGTTAGTTGCCTTAGTGGAGATAGTTGCCTTAGTAGGGATAGATTCCTTAGTGGAGTTAGTTGCCTTGGTGGAGTTAGTGGAGTTATTTCCCCTACTGGACTTAGTTCCATTTGTGGTGTTAATTCCTCTAGTTTCCTTAGTGGAGTTAGTAACCTTTGTGGAGTTAGTTGAGTTAGTGGTGCTAGTTCACCTAGTGGAGTTAGATAGCTCAGTTGCATTGGTGGAGTCAGTTCCCTTAGCTGCCGTAGAGTGTTAGTTGCCTTAGAGGCGTTATCTGCCTTAGTGAACTTAGTGCAGCTTGTTGCCTTAGTGGATTTAGTGGAGTTAGTTGCCTTAGTGGAGTAGATTCCTTAGTGGGTTTAATTGCCTTAATGGGGTTAGTTGTCTTAGTGGGGTAGGTTGCCTTAGTGGAGTTACAGGAGTTAGTTCCTTAGTGGTCTTATTTCCCTTTTTGGAGTTAGTTTACTTAGTGGAGATAGTTGCCATAGTGGAGTTAGTGGAGTTCCTTGCCTTAGTGGAGTTAGTTCCACTAGTGGAGATAGTTCCCATACTGGATTTAGATGCCTTAATAGAGTTATTTGCCCTAGTGGAGTTAGTGGAGTTAGTTCCCTTAGAGGAGTTAGATCCCTTAGTTGCATTAGTGGAGTAACTTCCATCAGTTGCCTTAGTGGAGTTAGTTACCTACTTAGAGTTAGTTGCCTTAGTGAAGTTAGTTGCTTTAGTTGAGTTAGTGGAGTTAGTTCCATTAGTGGAATCAGTTGCCTTAGTGGAGATAGTTGCCTTAGTAGAGATAGTCGACTTAGTGGAGTTGGTTGCCATTGTGGAGTTAGTTACCTTAGTGGACTTACTTGCCTTAGTGGAGTTAGTTGCCTTAGTGGAGTTACATCCCTTAGTTGCATTAGTGGAGGAAGTTCCCTTAGTAGCCTTAGTGGAGTTAGTTGCCTTCTTAGGGTTAGTTGCCTTAGTGAAGTTAGTTGCTTTAGTTGAGTTAGTGGAGTTAGCTGCCTTGGTGGAGTTGATGTAGTTAGTTCCTTAGTGGAGTTAGATGCCTTAGTGGAGTTAGTACCCTTAGTGCGTTTAGTTGCCATAGTGGAGTTAGTGGTGTTATTTTCCGTAGTGGAGTTAGTTCCCTTAGTGGAGTTAGTTCTCTTAGTCGAGTTAGTGTAGTTTGTTGCCTTAGTGGATTTAGTGGAGTTATTGTCTTAGTGGAGTTAGTTGCCTTAGTGGAGTTAGTTGCCAGAGTGGGGTTAGTTGCCTTAGAGGAGTTAGTGGACTTCCTTCCCTGAGTGTGGTTAGCTGCCTTGGTGGAGTTTGTGGAGTTAGTTCCTCAATGGAGCTAGTTGTCTTCATGGAGTTAGTTCCCTTTGTGGGTTAAATTGCCATAATGAATTTTCAGGAGTTATTTGCCGTAGTGGACTTAGTTCCATTAGTGAAGTTAGTTTCCTTAGTGGAGTTAGTTGCCTTAGTGGAGTTAGTGGAGTTAGTTGCCTTAGTGGATTTCGTGGAGTTAGTTTCCCTAGTGGAGTTAGTTGCCGTAGAGTAGTTGGTTTCCTTAGTGGGGTTAGTTCCTTATTTGCTTAAGTGGAGCTTGTTGCCTTAGTTCCCTTAGGGAATTAGTTGCCTTGCTGAAGTATGTTGCCTTTGTGGAGTTAGTTCCCTTAGTTGCCTTAGGAGAGTTAGTAGCCTTAGTGGACCTAATGGCCTTAGTGGGGTTAGCTGCCTTTGTGGTGTTAGTTGCTTTAGTGGAGTTAGTTGCCTTAGATCCCTCAATGGAGTTTGTTGCCTTAGTTCCCTTAGTGGAGTTATTTGCCTTATTGGAGTTTTTTCCTTAGTGGATGTTGTTCCCTTAGTTCCCTTAGTGGAGTTAGTTGACTTAGTGGGGTTAGTTGCCTTAGTGACGTTATTTGTAACAGTGGGGTTAGTTCCCTTAGTAGAGTTAGTAGCCTTTGTGGTGTTAGCTCCATTAGTGGAGTTAGTTACCTTTGTGGAGTTGTTGCCATAGTGGAGTTGGCTGATTTACTTGCTTTGGTGTAGTTAGTTGCATTAGTACAGTTAATTGCCATAGCTGAGTTAGTAGAGTTAGTTCCTTAGTGGAGTTAGTTCCCTTAGAGGAGTTAGTTCTCTTAGTGTGTACAATTGACATATTGGAGCTAGTGGAGTTATTTGCCTTAGTGTAGTTATTTACCTTAGTGATGTTAGTTGCATTAGTGGAGCTAGTGGAGTTAGTTACATTAGTGGATTTAGTGGAGTTTGTTGCCATAGAGGAGTTAGCTGCCTTTGAGCTGTTAGTGGAGTTTTTTTCCCAGCCAAAATGTCTCTAGAAATTGTGATGTTTACTGTCTGTACCCATGTCAGTAATGGTTAATGTTGCCCCAGCTATCAATTCTGCTTAATCCTCTGTTTGTGCATCAGAAAGTCCAGATCTTTATTGGATGCAGTAAATTGCACACCTGATCCTTGAAAAACTTAGAGTGGCATCAACAGAATTGGGGTTAATTCTGGCTTTGGTTTCCTAGCTGGAGATATTAGACAGTATGTTGAGNCCTTAGAGGAGTTATTTGCCTTAGCTGCCTTAGTGGAGTTCATTGACTTTGTGTTGTTTGTTGCCTTAGTGGGGTTAGTTGCCTTAGTGAAGATAGTTGCCTTAGTGAAGATAGTTGCCCTAATGGAGTTATTGGTGTTAGCAGCCTTAGTGGAGTTAGCAGCCTTTGTTGAGTTAGCTGCCTTAGTGAAGTTGGTTTCCTTAATATAACTAGTTGCCTTAATCGAATTAGTTGCCTTTGTGGCGTTAGTTGGCTTAGAGGAGTTATTTGACCTAGTGGAGTTAGTGGTGTAGTTCCCTTAGTGAAGTTAGATCCCTTAGTCGCATTAGTGGAGTCAGTTCGCTTAGTTGCCTTAGTGGAATTATTTGCTTTAACAGAGTTAGTTGCCTTATTGGACTTAATGAGTTACTTCCTTAGTGGAGTTACATCCCTTAGTGGAGTTAGTAACGTTAGTGGCTGTTGTTGCCATAGTGGTGTTAGTGGAGCAATTTGCCATAGTGGAGTTAGTTGCCTTAGTGGAGTTAGTTGCCTTAGTGGAGTTAGCTACCTTTTTGGAGATAGTGGAGTTTGTTGCCTTAGTCGGTTTAGTGGACTTACTGTCTTAGAGGAGTTAGTTGCCTTAGTGGGCTCAGTTGCCTTTGTGGGGTTAGTAGCCTTAGTGGGGTTAGTTGCCTTATTGAAGTTAGTGGAGTTACTTCCCTTAGTGGAGCTAGTTGCCTTAGTGGAGTTAGTGGAGTTAGTTCCTTAGTGGAGTTTGTTCCCTTATTGTAGTTAGTTCCCTTAGTGGGTTTAATTGCCATAGTGGACTTAGTGGAGTTATTTGCCTATGTGGAGTTAGTTCCATTAGTGGAGTTAGTTGCCTTAGTGGAGTTTGTTGCCTTAGTGGAGTTAGTGGAGTTAGTTGCCTTAGTGGATTCAGTGGAGTTCATTGTTTAGTGGAGTTAGTTGCCATAGAGGTGATAGTTTCCTTAGTGAAGGTAGTGGAGTTATTTACCTTAGAGGTATTAGTTGCCTTAGTGGAGTTAATTGCCTTATTTGCCTTAGTGGAGTTAGCTGACTTAGCACTGTTAGTTGCCTTAGTGGTGTTAGTTGCCTTAATGAATATAACTCCCTTAGTTCCCATAATGGAGTTTGTTGTCTTACTTCCCTTAGTGGAGTTAGTTGCCTTAGTGGATTTTCTTGCCTTAGTGGAGTTAATTCCCTTATTTCCCTCAGTGAAGTTAGCTTCCTTAGTGGAGTTAGTTGCCTTCGTGGACCTAGTTGCCTTAGTGGGGTTTTTTGCCTTTGTGGAGTTAGCTGCCTTAGTGGAGGTAGCTGCCTTAGTGGAGTTAGTTGCCATAGTGGAGTTAGTTGCCATAGTGGAGTTAGTGGTGTTAGTTCCCTTAGTGGAGTTAGATCCCTTAGTTGCATTAGTGGAGTCAGTTCCCTTAGTTGCCTTAGTGGAGATAGTTGCCTTAGTGAAGTTAGTTGGTTTAATGGAGTTGGTGGAGTTAGTTCCTCTAGTGGAGATAGTTGCCTTTATGGAAATAGTTGCCGTGTTAGAGATACCTGCCTTAGACTAGTTAGTTACCTTACTGGAGTTAGTAGAGTGTGCTCATTAGTGGAGTTTGTTCTCTTAGTGGAGTTAATTCCACTTGTGGGTTTAGTTGTAGTAGTTGTGTTAGTGGAGCTATTTGCCTTAGTGTAGTAAGTTCCCATATTGGAGATAGTTGCCTTATTGGAGTTAGTTGCCTTAGAGGAGTTAGTGGATTTTGTTGCCTTCGTGGATGTAGTGGAGTTACTTGTCTTAGTGGAGTTAGTTTCCTTAGTGAGTTTAGTTGCCTTAGTGGGGTTAGTTTCCTTAGTGGGGTTAGTTCACTTACTGGTGTTAGTTGCCTTAATGGATTTAGTGGAGTCAGTTGCATTAGTGGAATTAAGTGTCTTAGTGGAATTAGTTGCCTAAGTGGAGATAGTTGCCTTAGTGGAGTTAGCTGCCTTAGTGAAGTTAGTTGCTTTATTGGAGTTAGTGGAGTTAAATCCCTTAGCGGAGTTAGTTGCCTTAGTGGAATTGGTTGCCTAAGTGGAGATAGTTGCCTTAGTGGAGTTAATTGCCTTTGTGGAGTTAATGGAGTTAGTTGCCTTAGTGGATTTAGTGGAGTCAGGTGCCATACAGGAGTTCGTTGCCTTAGTGCGTTTTGTTGCCTTAGTGTCGTTAGATGCCTTATTGGGGTTAGTTCCTTAAAGGAGTTAGTGGAGTTAGTTCCCTTAGTGGAGTTTGTTGCCATTGTGGAGCTAGTGGATTTATTTGCCTTAGTGGAGTTAGTTGCCATAGTGGTGTTAGTTGCCATAGAGGAGTTAGTAGAGTTAGTTCCTTAGTGGAGTTAGTTCCTTTAGTGGAGTTAGTTCCCTTAGTGGCTTTAATTGCCATAGTGGAGTTAGTGGAAATATTTGCCTCAGTGGAGTTAGTTCCCTTATTGAAGTTAGTTGCATTTGTGTAGTTATTGGAGTTAGTTTCCTTAGTGTATTTAGTGGAGTTAGTTGCCTTAGTGGGCTTAATTGCCTTAGAGGGGTTAGTTGCCTTAGCTGCCTTAGTGGAGTTATTGGACTTAGTGCTGTTAGTTGACTTAGAGGGGTTATTTGCCTTAGTGGATTTAGTGGCCTTAGTTCCCTTAATGGAGTTTGTTGCCTTAGTTACCTTAGTGGAGTTATTTGCCTTATTGCAGTTTTTGCCTTAGTGGAGTTTGTTCCCTTAGTTACCTTAGTGGAGTTAGTTCCATTAGTGGAGTTAGTTCCATTGGTGGAATTAGTTACCTTTTGTGGAGTTAGTTCCCTTAGTGTAGTAAGTTTCCTTAGTGGGTTTAATTGCCATAGTGGAGTAAGTGGAGGCATTTGCCTAGGTGGTGTTAGTTCTATTAGTGGAGTTATTTGGCTTAGTTGATTTGGTGGAGTTCATTGCCCTAGTGGATTTAGTTGTCATAGAGGAGTAAGTTGCCTTAGTGTAGTTAGTGGACTTAGTTGCCTTTGTGGGAATAATTTCTTTGTGGAGTTAACTGCCTTAGCTGAGTTAGTTGCCTTAGTGGAGTTAGTTGCCATAGAGGAGTTAGTTGCCTAGTGGAGTTAGTGGTGTTAGTTCCCTTGGTGGAGTTTGATCCCTTATTTGCCTTAGTGGAGTTGGTTTTCTTAGTAGAGTAAGTTGCCTTAGTGAAGTTAGTTGCTTTAATGGAGTTAGTGGAGTTACTCCCCCTAGTGGAGTTAATTTCCTTAGTGGAGATAGTTGACTTAGTAGAGATAGGTGCCTTACAGGAGTTAGTTGCACTACTGGAGTTAGTGGAGTTTGTTCCTTAGTGGAGTTCTTTCCCTTATTACAGTTAGTTCCACTTGTGGGTTTATTTGCAATAGTGGAGTTAGTGGAGTTATTTGCCTTAGTGTAGTAAGTTTGGTTATTGGAGTAAGTTGCCTTAGTGCAGTTAGTTGCCTTAGAAGAGTTAGTGGAGTTTTTTGCCTTAGTGGATTTAGTGGACTTATTTGTATTAGTGGAGTTAATTTCCTTAGTGGCGTTAGTTGCCTTAGTGGTGCTAGTTGCCTTAGTGGGGTTATTTGCCTTAGTGGAGTTAGTGGAGTTACTTCCCTTAGAGGAGTTAGTTGCTTTGTGGAGTTAGTTATGTTAGTGGAGTTAGTTATGTTAGTGGAGTTAGTTGCCATTGTGGAGTTAGTGTTGTTTGTTGTCTTAGTTATTTGCCTTTGTTGAATTAGTTGCCTTAGTGGACCTGATTGCCTTAGTGGGGTTAGTTGCCTTTGTGGGGTTAGTTGCCCTAGAGGAGTTACTTGCCTTTTTTGGGTTATTTCCCTAAATGGAGTTTGTTGCCTTAGTGGTGATAGCTGCCTTATTTGAGATAGTTGCTTTAGTGGAGTTTGTTGCCTCTGTGGAGTTAATGGAGTTAGCAGCCTTAGTGGAGTTAGGTGCCTTAGTGGAGTTAGGGCCTTAGAGAGGTTGATTGCCATAGTGGAAGTAGTTGCCTTAGTGGTGTTAGTTGCCTTAGTGGAGTTATTTGACCTAGTGGAGTTATTTGACCTAGTGGAGTTAGTGGTGTTAGTTCCCATAGTGGAGTTAGATCCCTTAGTTGCGTTAGTGGAGTCAGTTCCCTTAGTTGCCTTAGTGAAGTTAATTTCATTACTAGAGTTAGTTGTCTTAGAAGACATAGCAGCCTTAGAGGAGTTAGTTGCCTTATTGAAGTTAGGGGAGTTGGTTCCGTAATGGAGTTCGTTCCCTTATTGCAGTTTGGTCCATTACTGGGCTTAGTTGCAATAGTGGAGTTAGTGGAGGTATTTGCCTTAGTATAGTAAGTTCCCTTAGTGGAGTTAGATGCCTTACTGGAGTTAGTTGCATTAGAGGAGTAAGTGGAGATTGTTGCCTTAGTGGATTTAGTGGATTTATTTGCCTTAGAGGGTTTACTTGCCTTGGTGGGGTCAGTTGCCTTTGTGGGGTTAGTTGCCTAAGAGGAGTTACTTCCCTTAGTGGAATTAGATCCCTTATTGGAGTTAGTTACCTTATTGGAGTTAGTTGCCTTAGTGGTATTAGTTGTCTGTGTGGAGTTAGTTGCCTTAGTGGAGTTTGTTACCTTAGTGGGGCTTGTTGTTTTACTGGTGTTATTTGCCCTACTGGAGTTACTGGAGTTTGTTACCCTCGTGGAGCTAGATACATTAGTTGCATTACTGGAGTCATTTCCCTTAGTTGTCTTAGTGGATTAAGTTGCCTTAGCAGAGTTAATTGCCATAGCGATGTGAGTTGCTTTAGTGGAGTTAGTTGAGTTAGATACCTTAGTGGAGTTGGTTGCCAGAGTGGATATTGTTGCCTTTGTAGAGATAGCTGCCTTAGTGGAGATAGTTGCCTTAGTGGATTTAGTGGAGTTAGTTGTCTTAGTGGATTTAGTGCAGTTAGTTGCCTTACTGGAGTTTGATGCCTTAGTGCGATTCATTGACTTAGTGGGGTTAGTTGCCTTATTTCCCTTACTGGATTTAGTTGCCTTAGAGGAGTTAGTTGCCTCAGTGGAGTTATTTGTCTCAGTGGAGTTACTTGTCTTACTGGCATTAGTTGACTCAGTGAAGTTAGTTGCCTTACTGGATGTAGTTGCCTTAGTGGAGTGAGTTGCCTTAGTACCCTTAGGTGCCTTAGTGAAGTTAGTTGCCATAGAGGAGTTAGTTGCCTAAGTGAAGTTAGTTGCCATAGTGGAGTTAGTGATTTTAGTTGCCTTAATGGAGTTAGTCGCCTTAGTTTTGTTAGTTGCCTTAGTGGAGTAAGTTGAGTTACTTGCCTTAGTGCAGTAAATTGACTTAGTGGGGTGAGATGGCATACGGGTGTTGCTAGCCTTAGTGGAAGCAGTTGCCTTAGTGAAGTTAGTGGAGTTGTCGTAGGGTATTTAGTTCTCTTAGTGGAGTTAGTTCCCTTTGTAGAGATATTTGCCTTAGTGGAGTTTGTTGCCTAAGTGGAGTTAGCTGCCTCAGAGGAGTTAGTTCCCTTATGTTCATTAGTTGAGTTAGTTCCCTTAGTGGAGTTAGCTCCCTTAGTGGGGTTAGTTGGCATATTGGAGTTAGTTGCCTTAATTACCTTAGGGGAGTTCGTTGCATTAGTAGAGTTATTAGCCTTAGTGGAGATAATGGAGTTAGTTGCCTTCTGTGGGGTTAGTTGCCTTAGTGGAGTTAGTTGCCTTATTTGAATTAGTTGCCTTATTTCACTTAGTGGAGATAGTTGCCTTAGTAGGGTTAGTTCCCCTAGTGGAGTTAGTTGCCTTAGTGGAGTTAGTGGAGTGATCTGCATTTGTTAACATAGTGGAGTTAGTTGCCTTAGTTGCCTTTGTGGTGTTCATTACCTCAGTGGAGTTAGTTGCGTAGTGAAGTTAGTTGCCTTAGTTCCCTTAGCTGCCTTAGTGGAGTTAGTTGCCTTAGTGGAGTTTGTTGCCTTTGTGGAGTTTGTTGCCATAGTGAAGTTAGTGGAATGAGTTCCCATAGTGGAGTTATTTACCTTAGTTTAGTTTGTTGGCTTAGTGGAGCAAGTGGAGATAGTTGCCTTTGTGGAGTTATTTGCCTTAGTGTGGTTAGTTACCTTAGTGGAGTTAGTTGCCTTAATGTAGTTAGTGGACTAATTTCCCATAGTTGCCTTACTGGAGTTCGTTGCCTCAGTGGAGTTAGTTCCATTAGTGGGGTAAATGAAGTTAGTTGCCTTAGTTATCTTAGTGGAGTTAGTTGCCTATGTTGCCTTAGTGGAGTTAGTTGCCTTAGTGGAGTTAGTGGCCTGAGTCGTGCTTGTTGTCTTAGTGTAGTTAGTTGCCTTACTTGCTTCAGTTGTGATAGTGAAGCAATGGAGTTAGTTCTCTCAGTGGCATTATTTGCCTTAGTGGAATTAGTGGACTTAGTTGCCATGGTGTAGTAGGTTTCCTTAGTTGCCATAGTGGAGTTAGTTCCCTTATTGGAGTTAGTTGCCTTAGAGGAGTTAGTAGCCATAGTGGAGCTAGTGAATTTAGTTGCCTTAGTGGAATTATTCGCCTTAGTGTAGTTAATTGCCTTAGTGGAGTTAGTGGAGTTACTTGCCTTAGTGGAGTTAGTTGCCTTAGTGGAGTAGTGGAATTAGTTGCCTTAGTTGAGTTAGTCTCCTTTGGGGAGCTTGTGGAGTTAGTTGCCTTATTTGAATTAGTTGCCATAGTGTAGTTTCTTGCCTTATTGGAGTTAGTGGAGAGAGTTCCTTAGCAGAGTTAGTTGTCTTAGTGGAGTTAGTTGCCATAGTGGAGTTAGTGCTCTTGGAGAAAATAATGGAGTTAGTTGCAGTAGTGGAATTAGTTTTCTTAGTGGAGTTAGTTGCCTTAGTGGGGTTAGTTGCCTTAATGGAGTTAGTTGCCAGAGTGGAGTTAGTGGAGTTATTTATAACAGTTGCCATAGTGGAGTTTGATGCCGTAGAGGAGTTAGATCCCATAGGGGACTTATTTCCTGTAGTCAAGATAGTTGCCATAGTGGAGTTAGTTGCCTTAGTGGAGTTAGTAGCCCTCGTGGTTTTAGCTGCATTAGTCGATTCGTCGATTAATTGACTAATTAGTCGATTTAGTTGACATGGTGGAGCTTGTTGCCTTAATGCAGTTAGTGGAGTAAGTTCCCTTAGTGCAGTTAGCTGCCAAAATTGAGTTAGATCCCTCAGTGGAGTTGGTTAACTTATTGGAGATAGTTGCTCTAAAGGAGTTAGTTGACTTAGAGGAGTTGGTTGCTTTAGTGGAGTTAGTGGAGATAGTTGCCTAAGTGGGTTTAGTTGTCTTAGTGGAGTTAGCTGCCTTATTTTCCTTAGTGGTGTTAGTTGCCTTAGTGGAGTTAGTTTCCATAATGGAGTTATTCGAGTAAGTTGCCTTAGGGGAATTAGTTGCCTTTGTGTAGTTATTTGCCTTAGTGGATATATTTCCCTTAGGGGAGTTAGTAGAGTTAGTTGCCTTAGTGGAGATATTTCCCTTAGTGTTGTTAGTGGAGTTTGTTCTCTCAGTGGCGTTAGTTGCCTTAGTTGCCTTAATGGAGTGAGTTCCTTTAGTGGAGTTAGTTGCCTTAGCAGAGTTAGTTGCCATAGTGGAGACAGTGAAGTTTGGTGTCTTAGTGGAGTTAGTTGCCTTAGTGGATTTAGTGGAATTACTTGCCTTAGTGGAGTTAGATGCCTTAGTGGAGTTAGTTGCCATAGTATAGATTCTTGCCTTAGTGGAGTTAGTGGACATGGTTCCTTTAGTAGAGTTAGTTGCCTTGATTGAGTTATTTGCCGTAATGGAGTCAGTTGCCTTAGAGGAGTTAGTTGCCCTTGTGGAGTTAGAGAAGGTAGTTGCCTTAGTGGAGTTAGTTGCCTTATTGGAGACACTGGAGTGAGTTGCCTTAGTGGGATTAGTTGCCATCGTGGAGTTATTTGTGTTACGGGCGTTAGTTGCCTTAGAAGAGTTAGTTGCCTTAGAGGAGCTAGTTGTATTAGTTGCCTTAGTGGAGTTAGCTGTGTCAGTGCAATTACTTGCTTCAGTGGGGTTAGTTGCCTCAGTGGAATTATTTGCCTTAGTGCCACTAGTTCTCTTAGTGGACTTAGTAGCCATAGCTGAGTTAGTTGACTTATTGTAGTTAATGGAGTTAGTTGCCTTAGTGGAGATGGTTGCCTTAGAGTAGTTATTTGCCTTAGTGGATTTAGTTGCCATAATGCTGTTTGTTGCCTTAGTGGAGTAAGTTGCCTTAGCTACCTTAGTGGAGTTAGCTCCTTTACTGGAGTGTGATGCCTTCGTGGCTATAGTTCCCTTAGTGGAGTTAGTTGCCTTAATGGAGATAGTGGACTAAGTTCCCTCAGTGCAGTTAGTTGCCATGGTGGTGTTAGTTGTCTTTTGGGTGTTAGTTGCCTTAGAGGAGTTACTTGCCTTAGTTGCCTTAGTGGAGTTAGTTGCCTTAGTGGAGTTAGTTGCCATAGTGGAGTTAGTTGCCATACTGAAGTAAGTGGAGATACTTCCCTTAGTGGGGTGTGTTGCCTTAGTGAAGTTAGTTGCCTTAGTGGAATTACTTGCCTTATATAAGCAACTTGCCAAAGTGCAGTTAGATGAGTTAGTTGCCTTAGTGGAATTAGTTGCCTTACTGGAGTTAGTTGCCTTACTGGAGTTAGTAGAGTTAGTTGCGTTACTGGAGTTAGTTGGCTTAGTGGAGTTAGTTCCCTTTGTGGAGTTAGAGGAGTTAGTTGCCTTAGTGGAGTTAGTTTCCATAGTGCAGTTAGAGGAGTTAGTTTCATTAGATGTTAGTTGCTTTAGTGCTCTTAGTTGCTCTATTGGAGTTAGTTGACTTAGAAGAGTATGTTGCCTTAGTGGAGTTAGTGGAGTTAGTTGCCTAATTGGGTTTAGTTGCCTGTGTGGAGTTAGTTGCCTTAGTTGCCTTAGTGGAGTTAGTTGCCTAAGTGGACTTAGCTGCCTTAGTGCAGTTAGTTTCCTTAGTTCCCACAGCTGTTAGTGGAGTTAGTTGCCTTAGTGTAGTTAGTTGCCTTAGTGGAGTTAGTTAACATAATGGAGTTAGTGGAACTAGTTGCCTTTGTGGAGATAGTTGCCTTTGTGTAGTTAGTTGCCTTAGAGGATATATTTCCCTCAAAGGAGTTAGCAGAGTTAGTTGCCTTAGTGTAGTTTGTTGCCTTAGTGTAGTTAGTTGCCTTAGTGGATTTAGTGGAGTTTGTTCCCTCAGTTGCATTAGTTGCCTTAGTTTTCCTTAGCGGAGTTAGTTCCCATAATGGAGTTATTTGCCTTAGTGGAGTTGGTTGCCATAGTGGAGACAGAGAAGTTAGGTGTCTTAGTGGAGTTAGTTGCCTTACTGGAGTTACTTGCCATAGTGGAGTTAATGGAGTTAGCTGCCTCACTGGAGTTACTTGCCTTAGTGGAGTAGTGGAATTAGTTGCCTTGGTGGAGTTAGTTGCCTTTGTGGAGTTAGTGGATTTAGTGGTCTTACTACCATTAGTGATGTTAGTTCCCTTAGTTGCCTTAGTAGAGTTAGTTGCCTTAGTGGAGTTGGTTGCCTTAGAGGAGTTAGTGGAGTTACTTCCTTAGTGGAGTTAGTTCCCTTGGTGGAGTTAGTTCCCTTAGTGGGGTTAGTTGCCATAATGGTGTTACTTTAGTTAGTTGAATTAGTGGATTTAGATGAGTTAGTTGCCTTTGTAGAGTTAGTTGCCATATTGGGGTTAGTTGACATAGTAGGGTGAGTTGACTTTCTGGAGTTAGCAGCCGTTCTGCATTTAGTGTAGTACGTTGACTTTATGTAGTGAGTTGCCTTATTGGAGTTAGTTGCCTTACTTGCCTTAGTGGAGTTTGTTGCCTTAGTGGACTTAGTTGCCATAGTGGAGTTTGTTGACTTACTCGAGTTAGTTGCCTAAGTGGAGTTAGTGGAGTTAGTTGCCTTAGTGGGATTATTTGCCTTAGTGGAGTCAATGGAGATAGCTGAATTAGTGGAGTTGCCTTTGTGATGTCAGTATCCTCAGTGGAGTTAGTTGCCTTAGTGGGGTTAGTTGACTTAGTGGGGTTATTTGCCTTATTTCCCTTACTGTTTGTGATGTCAGTATCCTCAGTGGAGTTAGTTGCCTTAATGGAGTTAGTTGCCTCAGTGGAGTTATTTGTCTTAGTGGAGTTACTTGCGTTACTGGCGTTAGATGCCTTATTGGGGTTAGTTAACTAAATGAAGTTTGCTGCCTTAGTGGAGTGAGTTGCCTTAGAGGTGTT
>VXAV01000006.1:10080-21238 GCA_013399715.1 Alectura lathami
GTTCAAAATGGGGCGCAGCAGCTCCCCTCGGGCACGGGGGGCTGCAGGGGGGAGCAGAGGCCGTGCGGGGGGCGGCTGCGGGCGGTGGGGGCTGCCCCGCTGTGTGCGGTGCTTCCCGCGTGGGCCCTTTGTCCCCAGCGGGGAGGAGTGGGATTTCCTGTGGTGCGATGTCACTGGGCTGCGGGAGCACTTCGACCGCGCGTACCTGGAGGAGCACGTTCGCATCTGCCACTTTCGCAATCACTATGAGGTGAGAGCCCCTCGAAGGCGGGGTGAAACCAGGAGCGTTCGGGGAGGTATTTCTGAGCTGTCGGGAAGTTTCCACGAGAAGTGGTTGTGAGTGGAAATACCTGGTCATGCTTTCCACCGTGAAAACTGGCCTCTTTCTTACAGCTCTGATAAACCATCAGAAACGTCAGCATCCCCCGGCTCGGGAAGGGCTGTGCTCAGGAGCCTGGCACCTCGCCTTGCTCTGTTCCCAGTTTGGCGAACACCAAGTCCGTGACCCTTGAGAAGTGCAAAGCTGGCTGTGCTGTGCTAGGGGATCTGGTTAAAGCACAGAGCTCCCCCTTGGCAGGTGAAGGTGCGTTTTCTGGCACAGTGAAGCAGGATCTCCTGCACATCCCGTCCACTGGGATCAGATGCATTTGCCCAGAGGAAGAGAGCTTTTGCAACAAATACACGTAAGGGCGGTGCGTTGCAACAGGCCCCCCAAAATGGCAGTGTCTGGGGGATTACAGCTGTCGCTGTGGGCAGTTCCTGCAGGGCAGTCTGTGCTGGAAATGAGTCTGCTGGCTGTGCTGAAAGGCCACGTTAGAAATGGTGAAACATGGGCTGTAGGACCTGCTCTGCTCTGGCTTCCCTGTGTTCTCATGGAGATTAAACAGAAAACTGAAACCAAGCCCTTGCTGCAAAGCAGAAGCAGTTCTTGGTGGTGTCTGTGTTTGTTCACCTCTTCCCCGGAGGAAGATGGGGTGCAGGAGGTCCCCAGATGTCACCAGAAGCATCTCAAGGGCCATGAAAGCGAGTCACTCTGCGTGAGCACCTGTTGAGCCTAACCTTGTATTCCTGTTTTTACCCAGCTGAGTCGGAAGAACTACTTAGTGAGGAACCTGAAGAGATTTCGGAAGCAGTTGGAAAGAGAAGCAGGAAAGCTTGAGGCAGCAAAATGTGACTTTTTTCCAAAGACCTTTGAAATGCCTTCAGAGTACCACTTGTTTGTGGAAGAGTTTCGCAAGAAGCCTGGCGTCACTTGGATCATGAAGCCAGTAAGTGTGTGCTCACCTGAGGCCAGCGGGGCGGGGATGCATGGGTGCCTTCATCCTGTGGGAGGAGAGGAGAACATGCAGGAAACCCACAGGAAGAGCTGCATGTAGCGAGGTAGCTGCAAGCCACAATGCTTCTGGCCAGCTTCCTGGCCAAAATGTACGGCCCAGACGTTTTGTCCTGTGTCACAGTTTATTTCAGCAGTTGAAAAACAGCTCAGTTTATTTGTAGAGCCAAAGTTAGTTCGACAGTGAAGGTAAAAGCGCAGGATTTTCCAGTGTAGAAACAGGTTGTGCTCCCAGGGACTGTCACTGTGTGGGTCTGGCCAGGTTCATGATCCTAAATCTTTTAGTGCAGGTGCACAAGGACGCGTGTGTGTGCAGGGCAGCTGTCTGATGGGCTCCTGGCTAGGCAGTGTTCTGGGGCAGCCCCTAAGAGGGAGCTATGAAAACATCTGTTTGGTTTCAAGGAAATCCCACTGTCAGTTATGTCAGCCCCTGTGAATCCAGCCGCTTACCGAGGGGACTTTCATCCTGAGAATATTAGGAGGTGACAGAAGACTCCGGGAGCAGCCTGCAGTGTAAGCTGGGGTGGATTTGGTTGCCATTAGCTTACCCGTGCCCTGCAGGTAGAGACCCGAAGCGTGCCTCGTGCTCTGAGTCATGTTTGTCCCACAAAACCTACAGCTGCATGCAGCCGTGGTGAATGGAGCGGTTCCCGATTCAGCCAGCCAGGGAACCAAGGAAGACTAATTTCTGAAGGAAACACAACGCTGAGAAATGCCTTGCTTCTGCAGGGTGATTCAAGCCACTTCACATCATGAGTGTTGTGCCACGGTGCGCAACTGAAAGCACACTGATCTGTGCGGGGACAGTCCCTGCTGTGCAGCAGGGCTGGAGGAAGGCAGGGACAGGACAGCTTGCCTTAGCCGCAAGGCAGGCCCCTCAGTACGGGCACGCTTCTGAGCCGGGAATGGGAGGTAATTATGCAGAGCAGCATGTGAATTACAGCCAGGAGGGGAGCAGCTAGTGATTATCCAGCCCCACAAATGGGAATGTGTTAATTGGCAACAGAAAACCTTGTATTAAGCTGATTTTTATGCCCACAGCCCCAATTAAAATGGTGAAAACACAGACTGCAGTAAACAAGGATGTATGAAAAGCCTGTGGTTACTGGGATTTTATCAACAGCTTAAATGAAATGGTTTGTGGCTGACCCCAGAACTCACAAACAAGTAAAAATAAACTCTGTTACTCATCCTGTTGGGCTGCGCTCCTGAGCAGCGCCGTGTTGTGATGTCTTAGGCTGCCTCCTCCCACCCGTGGGTACGGTGGGTCAGCACATGCACGGTGCCAGCTCCTGGGGCTGCAGGAGTCTGGGCGTCCCTTGGAAGGCCCTCCGGGGAGCCTTGCTCCTCGGGTGCTTTGTCCAGGCTGCTTTTCATTCGCTTCTTAATCCACAGTGCCAGTTAGGCTGCCTTTGGGATTGTTCTGCTTTGCTTGCCATAGTTGAGCCATCCCTCACGACCTTCCCATTTAATTAAGTTCTTCTGTAGCATAAACAAACTGAAAGTGTGACTTAAAGAATTCCCAGCAACATATGTTGTCTGACTTATATTTCTGCAGGCGTGTGACAGTTTGTTTGTTTGTACTGTAGAACTTCGGCAGGAGCTGTCTGCCTGCTCTGCCCGTTCCCCCAGGAGTTCTGAGCACTCAGGTTTCCAGGCGTTAGCATTAGAGAGCTCATGTAGGATCCCTCCTTTTTCTGCCTGTCCCCATACCATTAGATGCTTGCGTGCAAACAGACAGTAAATCAGGTTATGCAGGGCTTCTGTGCTGAAACTCTGGGGAGCAGCAGGAAATCCTAACACGAAACATCTCTGCTTCTCTGTGCTGCAGGTTGGCAGGTCACAAGGTAAAGGGATTTTCCTGTTCCGAAAGCTGAAGGACATCGTTGACTGGAAGAAGGTGAGAATGACCCTGTCTTCTCCGTGGGGAGCACCCCAGAGGCACTTTGTTTTGCTGTTCTTTCAGCCCCTCTCTTTACCACTGACTTACTGGCTTCCTGTGGTGGCCCTGTGTGCACTCCTCCACCGTTCCCCCGAGCGACAGCAAGGTTCCCGACAGTGGCTCTCCCCAGGCAGCTGGACACTTCATCTGGGCTCTGGCTCCTGAGATGGAGACAGGGCTTGCAGGCAAACTGAGGCTTTGCTCACCCCCTTTCCCACATACAACCCTGAAAGGGGAAACTGCACGTTGTCTCTCTCCTAGGCTGGTGTCAGCATAGCTGAGCAGAAGGATGAAGCGCAGATAGAGACGTACGTGGTGCAGCGATACGTGGAAAATCCCTACCTCATAGGAGGTCAGTGCCCGCCTCAGCCTCTGCTCCCCTGGCACCTGGAAAGAACTGTCCTCGCCTGTCGTGTTCCGCTGGACAGGAAGGGCACCGCACAGTTCTGCGTGCTGAGTGGCCCCTTTTCTGAAATTACTGATCTTGGGTAAATGCTCACAAAGCCCCTGGTGAAGTAACGAGGTATGGCTTCCAGTCCCCGTGCTTGTGCGGCTGTGTGCAGAGAGAGGCTGGTGCTGAGCACATCCGCTGTGAGGCAGCGGTGTCACAGCTGGACCGTGGTGTGTTTCTCTGTTCTTCACAGGTCGAAAGTTTGACCTAAGAGTTTATGTTCTAGTGACATCTGTAAGTGCAGACCACTGCCGTGAAGCTGCTGTGTCAGAGCTGGATTCTGTGGTCTCAGTGCTCGTTTTGTTCCCTCCCTTTCCCCCAGTACGTCCCGCTGAAGGCCTGGCTGTACAGGGATGGGTTTGCTCGCTTTTCCAACACACGATTCACTCTGAACAGCATCAGTGATCTCTGTATCCTGCCTGGTGCCTGCTGCAAAGGGGGATGAAAGAAATGTACGGTTTTACCACTTAGCATGAGGTGTAGCAGGTGCACCTTGTCACTTCTGACTCCTGCAAACATCTGCAGGATTCGCCTGTCCCGTTGCGGCTGCCGGTTCTGTCCCTGCTGTCTTTTTTTTCTGGTGTCACCAGATCACTGGAGCTGTCAGCGTGACAAATCAGCTGGGAGCCTTGCTGAAATGTCAGCCCTGATTTTATTGTTAGCGGTCGAGTTTTGGCAGCCTTTCTTCTTCCTTAGCTGCAGCGAACGTCAGGGCAGAGTGATGCATGGGACAGAGCTATTTGATTTCCTGTGTGCCACACTTGCTGCTGGATTCAGTTTGATAGCTTTTATTTGATTAACACGTCTTCCCAAAAGGTATCCCACCTTAATTTGATGGCGTGGGAGACAGGGAGATCCATCACCTCTCCCAGTGAAAGTTCAGCAGCGCTCGTGCTTGCTCTGAGCGCTCAAAAGCCATCCCGGAGGGGAGGTGCAGCAGCCGTGCTTGGGCAGGGGGTGCCCTGGGGTCTGGAGGCACGGCTCCGTGCCAGCAGTAGGGTGCACTGCTTGCTTGGGGCAGTCGCTGCTTCGTTTCCCAAACACCTCTCTTGGTTGCCGCAGTTGCTGTGACGCTCTGCAGTAAGATGCCGTCGTGCAGTGCTCAGGTGGCCGAAGGCTGTGGCTGCAGACAGGCAGGGTAACTAACCGGGGCTGAGGCAGAGGAGGGTGGTTTAGAGCAAGACTTCAGTATCTACGTGCTCAGTGTCTGTTTGGCTTTGCCCTTAGCTCATTTCACGCCAGATGTTCATCTCACCAACGTGTCAGTGCAAAAGACTGCACCCGATTACGACCCCGAGAAGGTGAGTGCGTGGCACCGCCCGCAGCCTGCTCCCTGCCAGGGCTCGGCCACGGGCAGGTGGACCTCCTGGTGCCAGCTGCCGGGCTGGGGGCTGCCTCCAGACAGCCCCAAATGTGATCTCATGGATGGGGAGAGGCCGGGTGAGCATTCCGCTGTCAGCCTTGTGCCCCAGCTGTCTGCGGGGCTCATGGTTTTGTCTTGAGATGTCTTGGCTTTCTGCTTAGCCCTTCGTTCTGAGACCTCAGTGTCACAACAAGGCTACCAGTGCTGCTCGGCTGTCACTGTTGAGCTTCTTGTGGGGGGAGGAGGCAGCTGAAAGAGAGAAAAGGATGTGAAATGAGATCTCAGATTCCCAGTGAATCTGAGGTGAGGGTCAGCATCTGAGAGCAGTGGAGGATTGTGCTGCACCCCCGTTTTATAGGCTGTTCCCTTTGATAAATCTCATCTGTTCAGAAAGGAGGGTCTCTGCGATACCCTGAGAGAAGACGAGGTGGTGATTTGCTTTTAGAGAATTTCTGATGGGGACTTGGACACCCCCCCCCCTCTTATAGACAAAAAATAATCAAGCTTGAATTGCTTAACTGCACTGTGGGGCTGGTGGCCGTCGCCTTCTGGTCTCTGGCTTTTTACTAATAATCCTTGCTTGGCTGTAGAGACCACGGAGTGATGACTGGAAAAAAAAAATCACAGAGAGGCAATGTGTGGTCGTGTGCTGGGGACAGCTTGGTGTGACTGTGTTTGGTGTCCAGGGCTGCAAGTGGATGATGCAGCAGCTCAGGCAGTACCTGACCGCCCGGCACGGGGCAGGAGTGGTGGGAGCTCTCTTCGCGGCTATGGACAACATCTTCATCAAGAGCCTCCAGAGCGTCCAGAAGGTGATCATCAGTGACAAACACTGCTTCGAGCTCTACGGCTACGACATCCTGATCGACCAGGATCTGAAACCGTAAGGGCGCTCCTGAACAGGCAGGGATGGGAGCATCAGGCCAGCGGCTTTCCCTGGGGCGGCGGGGCTGCTCGGGCTGCTTCTGTATATTGGGGGGGTTGCTCGCAAGCTGGCTACGAGTGAGCCAGTCCAGGAACTGCAAGTGAAACAGAGAGGTGTGAATTGTACACGTAGAAAGCTGGGATCTGGAAGGAGCACCGCTGGTGTTGCTCAGGGGCAGGCTGGATTGGTGTGTGCAGCACGGTGTGAGGCTGGCTGTAACAGCCCTAGCGCTGTGTTGTGGAATCCTGCCAGTTTGGTTACTTCTGTACTGTTTCCTTGAAAGCGTCGATGCAGCACAGCAACTGCTGCAGACGGGAGGGTTGCTATCATCTCTTCTGCTGCTTATTGCAGTGGTGCCCCGTCAGCAGTGACAGATGTCCAGCCAGCGCCGTTAGGCTGCGAGCGCTAAGACGTGTCCCCGGTGTCTGTGGTGCAGTGGCTAAAAGCTGGACCCCAGCTGCAAGAGGTCCTTCTGCTAATTAGTAGGAATTGAGGATGTTTGAAACTGCAGCAACAAACCCAAAGCTTTAAAACATAATGACTCCACTCAGATTATATTTAAATGCAGTCTAAGTGAAAAATATGACTCAAAGTTCAGCCGAAATTCTCAGATTTTTATCTGCTACACGCGCAACCCAAGTATTGCAACAGCAAGGACCCGAAAGTGCCGCTGGCTCGTCATAACATGAGCTGCGAGTCGGAACGCGAGTAGCGCTGCTGAGATGGCAGTTCCATTGGATTGCTTTCTCAGCCTTGAGTATGTGAAGTGCAAGTGGCACCACGGGTAAGGAGACATCCCTGAGATCCAGTTTGTGCTGGTGGTGCGCTCTCACGGAGTGTCTCCGCTAACTTTTAACAATTATTTCTTCTTACCATACACGGTAGCTGGTCACCCTGTTATGGCCCTGTGTCCTGTCAGCAGCTGTCTAGTTTCATGCAGTGCCGCTGGGGACAGCGTGATTTCAGATGAGTGCAGCTCAGCTGTGGCCCTGGACAGCTCTGATTTGTGCAATCTGCTCTGTTCGTAGCCTCCAACCGAACTGCTGCCTGCACGTAAAGGGCTGGGGCGGCTTCAGCTGGTCAGGAACCAAACCGAAGCGGTGAATGGGACCGAAACTGCTTCCTCCAGAGTGTGGTTTTGACTTGCATGTCTCTCTGGGTGCTGGAGGGACTTTTTATTGCCATCGAGAACAGGAATAGAAACTTTGCAATAAGCTCAGAATGTTCTTTGGCTCGGTGTGTGGGAAAGAGATCTGGGGTTGGATTTCCTATTGCTTCACGCTCGCTCCTGCCTGCTGGCAGTGGCACGTTGTTGTGGATGGACGTTCGCTGGGGAACCACTGGCAGAACTGCCTGTTTCTCCCTAACCTGCTGTTGTCTTACCTCCTCAGCTGGCTCCTGGAGGTGAACGCCTCGCCTTCCCTTGCTGCCAGTAGCCAGGAAGACTATGATCTCAAGTGTCATCTTCTCAAAGACACACTTCATATTGTGGACATGGAGGGCAGGTGGGTAAGGAACGCATTGTCCTTCTGTCAGTGTGTGCAGCTATGCACACGTTCACGTTCTGTGATTCTCTCCTTGGCAACTGGTTGTAATGTGCTGGGCTCTGTAACAGCTAAATAATGAAATTCCAGAAACAGAGCCAAGTAAGCAAGCCTTTCCCCACTTCAGAGTGGGGAAAACAACCCAGCACGGGGCCGTGAAGGGAATAGAGGCAGCGCTGGAGCTTGCACCAGAACTCCTTCAGAGCCCCTGCTGCGCCGTGCCCCCCTCGCCTATCGCCTCGGGAGCGGCCTGTCCCGAGGAGCTGGTCTTGCATCATGCTGTGATTGACTTTACGGCTGTGCTGTCCCTGGGTATTAATAGCAGGAAGATGGCCGGTGCTATCAGCTGTTCAGCCCTGCCCCTGACCGGGGGTTTATTCCCACGCACGGACGGAGAGTCATCGTGACTCGGGTACTTGAGCCCTCGTGCTTGGTGTTGCAGGCTGACGGGGAAGGAGACGCGTGTCGGAGGCTTTGACCTGATGTGGAGCGATGGGCCTGTCAGCAGAGGGGGAGAGCTGGGCGCCCCGCTCGGCGGGGGCTGCACCGCAAACACCCACCTAGGTGCGTACGGCACTCACAGCCCGGCCCCGGGGAGCCAGAGAGTGGGGAGCGGCAACTCGTGCAGGGCTGAGCCCAAGGGGGACGGGCACTTTCCAAAAGCAGATGCAACAACTAGACCGCAGGAGCGCTGCTGGAAACGAGCACGTCAGTGCAGGGGGAACCATTTTGTCTGTAGCCCTGCTTTCACGCTTCCATCGTTGCAGAGTTCTTATGCCAGCTTTGCTGAACACGTGCTCCGCAGTCATTGCGGTAAGCACTTAGCGAGCGCTCCCCTCAAGCTAGTTGTGTTCTTTTCATGCTGTGAAGCAGTACTGAGATTTTAAAGTCACACTTCTGAGGGGCTAACACGTGTCTTAAGTTTATTTTGTAGTGCTCGGCCCAGCGTGCCTGCAGGCGTCACTGGCTGCAGCTCCTGTGTAACTGAACGGGAGCGCAGCCTCACCTGCAAGCGGGCAATTGCTCTTCGTGCCTGCGAAGAGTGAGGCAAGGTCAGGCACAGCTCCCCTCCCTGTTCATGTTTTCATTGCAGGCTGCTACAATGACAGGAAGAAACAATTGAGAGAGCTTTTTGGGAATCTTCCTGCGCAGCAGACGGCGTAGGGCCGACCCCAAGCCTTACAGACGAAGTTCACGGCCTCTCTTCCTCACACTGTGCGGCAGCGGTTCCCATTTCTCTCTGGACGCTGCTGCCTCAGCACGGGACAGCTGGCCTTCTTGTTTCTTAAGGCTTCCCCAGCTGGGAAGCAGCAGTAGGCTTGAATAAAATCTTTTACAGCAGCTGACAAAGCACCCACAAGCCGTGCTGGCTTCTCAGCTGACCACCCGCACCCTGCACAGAGTGTGGGAAACAAGGCAGCCAGCGCGCTCTGACCAGCAGGGAAGGCGGGCACCCGCTCCTCCTGCTGCTACTACTATGGAAACGTGTCAGACCACAAAACCTGTTGCCATGATACTGTAAAAATAACCTTGCCACCACACGTTGGAGACGCTTCCTGGCTGTGCCGTGTGGGTTATGTAAGAGTGCCGTTACAACACGGGCACCTGGCAGCACGCTGCCGTTCACGGCCGGAACAGACGCTGTTTTCCTGCAGCGCTCGGGGTAAGGTGCTCCAGCCCGTAAGGTAACACGGCTCGGAATGCGTGCGCCTCTGACTCGCGCCTGGAGGGGACAGCCTCGCTTCTTGTGGTTGAAGGTTTGGGCTCTTGGATCAAAGGAAGGAAGTTGGCTGATGGGTTTGGGGCAGTTTTAAGGGGTCTGAAGCAGCGTGTTTGTGGAAGGGGACAAGGCAATGCAGGGCTGCCTGCCTGGGGGATGCACCCCCAAGCTGTGAAGGTGGAGGGGGGTCGGAGAGCCAGGGCAGCCGCGCTCTGCGTGGAGTTTGCTGTGCCAAAGCTGCAGAGGGGCACAGAGCGAGGGCAGGGTCAGACCCAGCTTTGTGTTAGGTGCGATAGAACAGATGAGCAGCGGAGGGCCAGAGAAACGTGGACAACTGCAGTGTTTGAGGTCTTGAAATTCCATTGAAAACCATCTCTACAGACGTCCAGAGAAGAAAGGGCAGACGCTTTCCTGTACCAAGAAGAGATCAGAATTGCTGCGGTCCTCCAGCAATTATGATCAACTTTTAAAAATCCTACTATGCTCTTAACCAACTTGTGTTGGGAGAGCTAGCTCAGGATGAAGAGGGCAGTGCAGAAGACAGATTTAAAAACCTTTGGAGAAATCATTACAGGTTAAATCAGTCACCCCTTTTCCACGGGACAGGCCCACGCCCCTGTTGATATCGGTACATTCCATCCCTCCCCCTTGTTTTGAAAGCCTCATTTTCTGAGTTCTCTTGGCTCCCACCTTGACAGCGGGATGCGTTTTCCCATGGAGACTAGAAGGATGCTGCCTTCTTCTGTTCCTACACATCTTTAAGGAGATTCCTGACATGTTTCAGATGTGTGGTTCCACTCTGAATACCACAGGCACACACGGCTCCTCTGTGCTGTGGGCACGCTGCGGATTTACAATTCCTCCTACTCCTGTTCCTGACACTACAGCGAACGAGCTCTGAAGCCAAACGGCAGAAACTCTCCCATAAAAACCCAACAACAAACACACACACCCTGAGGAATGCCCCGCAGCGCTGAGTTTAATAATCCACTCGCAAGCGGGTGCTTGTCAGGGGCTGTGAGTGAGGCAGTGTTCCAGCATCTGCTCTGCCACCCTGCCCTCAGCGAGGGGCAGGAAGGGGCCAGGCCAGGGGAATGGCAGCTGCGGAGCCAACCCTTTCGCTGCGGAGCCAACCCTTTCCCTGCGGCCACCAGGTTCAGCGTGAGAGGCTCCAGCACCGGAGGAGCCGTGGAAATCCTGGAGGCTGCGGCCGATGCAGCGCAAACGCCGCAGGCGATGGCACGAGCACGCCACGCGGAGCAGTGCCGGCACGCGGTCGCAGCGACGGCACGGCTGCCTCAGCCCTCCAGGATGCGGTTGATGAGCTTCATTTCCTCAGGGGTCATGGGGTTCAGGTTGAATCCCTTCAGCTCAGGTTTACCTGTGAGAACATGCAGGGTTTTTAAGGGTTCCACGCTGAACTGCATGGGAACCCCGGGGAGGGCAGCACGCCGCTGGGTGACAGCTTTGCAGCAAGAGCTGCTCAGTACTGCTGGACCAGGGAGGGAGCTGCAAAGAGAGAGGGAAGCAGCCCCAGGAGCATCCAGACCTCCACCTTCTGGAGCCGCCTCCTCGCATCTCCTCCCGGACGCTTGCTATGGGGTTCGAGCCCGGCAGCGTTTACCTTGGGCTTCGTAGAGTCGGTTGACCTTCACGCGCAGCTCCTTCCGGAGCTTGTTTATCTCCTCATCCAGGCGTTCCTGATCTGAGAAAGGCGGGGCAGGAATAAGGGGGATTCAGGGCCCGGGGGTGCACGCAGAACCGAGGCAGAACCTGCATCGGGGTGCCCGGGGGCAGGAGGGGCCCCCGCTGGAGCTGCGTCCTGGCCCCTGCCGCCTGCAGGCGCTGAGCCCCCAGGGCAGCGGTGGCGGGGGGCAGCG
>VXAV01000006.1:50096-76932 GCA_013399715.1 Alectura lathami
GTTTTCTCCCCTGTGTTCCCCAGCTCTCGGGGCAGCGGGGGGCCAGCCCCACCTCCGGCAGCCCCGATGCGCGCGAGGCGTGCCGCGGTGCCCGCGGGGTGCCGGGAGTCGCTGCTGCTCGGAGGGTCCCCCACAAAAACCTTCGGAGAGTTTGCACGAAAACAACGGCAGTGTTGTTTGAGTTTTCCTGAATGAGGGGAATCAAGGAAGCGGTGTCCTGGAGATGTTTGCGCGCAGTAAGTGCGGTGATAATCGCCCAGAGATTCCTCCTTGAGGAGGGTTTGTGTTCAAGCTGCTTTTGTGACTGCACGGGACAGGAAATGCAGTGTCGGAAGGGCTGCAGGGAAGGGCTGAGCTGATCTGTTCCTACAGCTAAGCAGCTTGTCCTAAGGTTAAGTGCAGGAAGAGATTTTCAGGGAGACTGTCCTGCCTCCAAATGCTTGCAGCAGGGATCCCGCAGGCTCCAGGAGCTGAGTTTGGAGGCAGCGGGACCGGCTGGGCCGTGTCCCTGCTGAGGTCCGGTGCCCGTGCGCAGCGCTGGTCCCTGCGCTGGTTCCCCTGGGCCGTGCTGGCGCGGAGCTGCGCATCCCTGCTGCTCGCCGCTTCCTCGCACGCTGTCCTGGCACGCCGCATGTGGGACCGTCACCGGAGTGGTTCTTCCCACGTGTGTTGCCGTGCTCAGAACTGGTGAAGGCCGGAGAGCAGCACCTCCTGCTTTCTGGAAGCCTGTGCCTCACCGGGGCTCTGTGACCCAGCCGGCGCAGCGCTGTCCTGCGGGGTTTCGCCTTGCGCGGGAGGCGATGCAGGAGGCGATGCAGCCTGCGGGCGTCTCCCAGAGGAGCCTGGCCAGGCCCAGGAGCGGTGCCGGCCGGTGCTGTGGCACGCGGCCCTGTTGCCGTTGCTGAGCTCCTTGCTCTCGGGAGGAGGAGAGGAAGCAAGGCAGCGCTGCCCTGCTCGCAGGGAGTGGGGAGTGACTTGGGGAGACCCAAAGCAAAGCTGGGAGCAGCTCCCTGCGTTCCGCCGCTGGGCTGCATGGAGCGCGCGGTGCGCGGGCTGCACGCCTGCCGCGTTGTTGCCGTGGCCGACGCTGTTCGGTGCCTGCGCCGCGTTTTAACGTTTCCTCTCCTTCTGCAGGGAAGGCTAAGGTGTTTGCTGGCCTTGCTGCTGTGGCTTCATGGTGCGGGTTCTTTCTATGTGCCTGGTGTGGCTCCGATCAACTTCCACTGGAACGATCCTGTGGAAATAAAGGTAGGGCGCTGGCATGTTCGGTTTGGGTGCTTTCTTTTTCCCTGTTCGTACTGCAGCGCTGAAGTGGGACTGACGAGCCATCTCCCCACCGCCCTCGTGTAGGGCTTTGGGGACGAGCAGCCCTCAGGTGCTCGCTGTTGTCACCCTGCAGTCCCCAGCATGATTCTTGCTTCTGATTTCTCCTGCCAAATTCCTTCAGCAGTTGCACCAAAGCCCTCGAGGTGCTGCTCCGTTTGGCAGGAGCCCTCTTCCCCGCTGCCCCTGGGGAGTGAGCGTGATCAGATCTTTCTCCAGTGTTGCGCTGGCTCTCAGAGCGCTGGCGGAGGGTGGGCCTGAGGGTGGCAGGACAGAGGGGTGCTTGGCAGCAGGCCTCTGCAGCGTCCTCTTCTACCTGGTTTATGCATTTCGTATCTCCAGGCCAAGCGAAGGCCGTGATAAGCCCTTCCCAAGTGCAGGCGTTTGTCCTTGAGCGCTGTGGGTCTTCGAGCCCAGGGCTGTGCCTGTGCAGCGCTGCTGGGGGCAGTGATGGAACCGCTGCTGCCGTGCGGGAGGGAGCCGGGCCTCGCTGCCAGGCAGCAGCAGTTCGCAGCCCTTTTCGTTTATTTTTCCAAAGCTGTGGCCTCTGTCTCAGCAAAATCCAGCACCTTGGGGATGCTGAGGTTTGATGCTCCCACGGCACAGCTTGCTCTCTGGCTGCAGCCTGGGCTATTTTTAAGCGGATGAGATTTGCCTGTGGCTACAGTAAGCTTCCTGGAAGGAGGAGGTGTTGGGGTGGCGGTTCTCGGAGGGGCTGCGTGAGCCAGAAGCTTCCCCAAGTGATAAGGCAGGCTGGCGTGTTTGCCAGCGCTCTTCCAATAAACGAGCTTGGCTGCCTGACAGAACGCTCCTGCCTTTGTGAGCAACTGTGGCCCTGGCTGTCGTGGTGTGCCTCTGCGCGTCCCTTGTGCGGTGGGGTTTGGTGGGACTCCCCAGAAACGTTTGGGGTTTGTCACTGTCCTTTGTCTTCCCCATCTGGTGGCTCTCTGGGTTTTCTTCTGAGGACAAAAATTGCTCAACTCTTCCTGCTCCCCAAGGCCAGGCCTCTAGGGCCAGTGTGACATGGTTTTTAGTTTTTTGAGGAGACAACTGCAGCCTGGCATGGAATGTGACCCGTGGATCTCTTCCAGGCTCTTTGTTGTTTTGTGAGACTTCACTGAGTCACACATCTGTGAAACCACCCTACCATGCCCCTGCCCGCAAGGGTTTCTCTGTTTGTGAATGAAATGCCACTAAATCGCAGCGAGCGTTCAGCTTGGGAAGGGCAGCAAGCTGGAGCCCCCCGGGGACCTCCCGTCTGCGCCCCTGCAGCCTCCAGAGGCGAGCTGTGTGCGCAGGAGGCGCCGCGCAGGGACCGGCAGCTTCTGCCTGAGGTCGAGCGGGCGGGAAGGCGAGCTCTGCCCCGGGGTGACTCTGCCTTTCTCCCTGCAGGCTGTGAAGCTCACCAGCTCACGGACCCAGCTACCCTATGAGTACTACTCGCTGCCCTTCTGCCAGCCCACCAAGATCACGTACAAGGCGGAGAACCTGGGTGCGTACCTGCCGAGCAGCACTGCCCCATCTGCGGGCTGCTGCTGGGGAGCTGGGCGACGGCGTGCCGACGGGAGGGAAAGCAAATGTCCTCCCCCTCCCCGCGAGCTGTCCGTGGAGATCCTGCCCCCCCGTTCCTTTACCTGCTGGCAGTTTGCGAGCTAGATGCCTGTAGGTGTCAGAAAGGACACAGCTCACCTGGAGGAGAGCGTGCAGCCAGCTTCGTGAGTCCTCCCGCAGAGGAACTAACCCAGCCTTCTGTCCTTGCCTTGCATCTGTGGTAGCAAAGCAGCCCTGCTCTCCTTGCTCTGGCCGCACGGTGCGCTGCAGCCCCAGCGGCGAGGGGCCTGGTGGTCTTCAGCCCTGCCCTTCTTTCCCTGTCTTCCAGGTGAGGTTCTCCGGGGGGACCGAATTGTAAATACGCCTTTCCAGGTTTTCATGAATGTGGAGAGGAAATGTGAGGTTCTGTGCAACTCCCCCAACAAGCCCGTCACGCTGACGGTGGAGCAGAGCAAGCTGATCGCCGAGCGCATCAGGGAGGATTACTACGTCCACCTGTGAGTCACCCGGTGCGGGGCTGTGTCAGCGGGGACCTGCGCTGTGGACAAATCTGATCTGAGATCTGTGCTTTCAGCATTGCTGATAACCTCCCCGTGGCCACGAGGCTGGAGTTTTATTCCAGTCGTGAGGAGGAGGAGAAGAAGAAGGAGAAGGATGTGCAGTTTGAGCATGGATACAGGCTTGGGTTCATGGATGGTAACAAGGTAGGGAATGCAGCTGGTGGCTGGGGGGAGCCCAGAGGAGCTGGGGGTGGCTGCCAGGGGCTGCTGGAAAACCACCAGAGAGCACTGGGGCGAGAGAGGAAATACGAGAGAGGCTTTGTAACGGCAGGGGGCGAGGGCCGGTTCTGGAGCACCGCTGTGGGCCCAGCGCTGAGTGGCGCTGGGCGTCCCCGCGGAGCGGGTTCCTCTCAGCAGAGCAGGCTGGTCGTTAACAGTCTTGGAGCATCTTGTGTTTAAAAAACAAAACCAAGCAAAAAAAAATTGTCTTTATTTTTGGTTTGGAACGTGACTGCAAGCGTGGTTCAGGAGGGTGGCGATTTGCGTTCCTTTGTGCAGTGCAGCTGCTCATGTGAGAGAAGCATCGTTAAGGAAGGGGAGGAGAGGGCATGGGGTCTTGGAAAGCAAACAAAGGTACTGGCAAATCGCACAAAACAGAGCATCTTCCTGCCTGTGAGCATCCAGAAGCTGCGTACGTGAATGGAAGCGTAGCACGTGTGTTCCTGCAGCTCTGTTCTTTGGCTGCGTGCTCTAGAGATGAGCTGTGTGATGAGCAGAGGTGTCTGTTCAGCGCGGTCAAACGCTGAGGTGCGCACACAGCGCTAGCTGCTGGAGTGCAAGTGCTCGGTGGTGAATGAAGCTGCTGTGCCTGCTGTGCTTTGCTCCTGTGGAAGGAGATGGCAGAGCCTTCTGAAGGTGCAAGCTTAGGACAGCTGTGAGCACCCACGGGCTCTGATGAACGTTTATCTGGTAGAAGAAGGAAGCAGAAGACTCAAGGCTGCAGCTACTGACGTCCTTCCAGCATCAGCTCTGTGGCTCTTTTGCCACTGGAGCCTCCACGCGGTGGAGGTGTGTCTGAATATGACGGTACTGGCAGGGCCAGAAATAGGCTGAGACATCGCAAGTTGGAGCCTCTGAGGTGCCGCCTATTCAGTGCCTGTTCTCTCCTCTTCTTTTAGTCTTGGAAAGCGTTGGCTTGACCTTGCACTGTAGCTCAATGCATCCGGGAACAGCTGCAGCCCTTCGTTTTCTTTCTTAGCTTTCTCCAGTTGCGTCTAAACCATGCTTGTTCCTCCCGTGGGCTGCTAACGTTCTGTTTCGTGTCAATCTGTTCCAGTTCTACCTGCACAACCACCTCTCCTTCATCCTCTACTACCACAGAGAGGATGTGGAAGAAAACCAGGAGCCCACCTACAGGGTTGTGCGCTTTGAAGTGATTCCCCAGAGCATTAAACTGGAAGGTGAGTGACTTCTGGGGAGGGGGCGAGGGAGAAGAACCGAGCCCAATGCCCCGATGTGTCAGGACGCCAGTTGTTGCTTCCGTTGTTTCAGGGCACAGAAAGGAGGGAGTCGGAGCTGTAAGGGCAGCGTTAGCCTTTGCTTAGTGAGGAGGAAATAACAGAACCGGAGAGAGAGCTGTGAAGTCCAGCCCATGGAAGACAAATGCATTCAAAAAGATTGGTGCTGGGGCACTGTTTTTTTTTGTTTTTTTTTGTTTTTTTTTTTTTCCCCAGCAGTGTGTCATCTAGCATGAAGTATGGTTGCTATCCAGCTCTCCTTGTGGCCCAGGCCTCCCCAGCTAGGACACTGCAGCAGTCATCGTAGTCCAGAGACCCACAGAATATTTGGAGCTGAACTGTAAAAATAATCCTTGGGGGAATAACATTCCTATTTCAGGAAGCCCGACATGAAAGCAGTGTTCTGAAGGAAAGCTGCCCATAGCAACTTCCCTCTGGCAGTAGCAGGCTTTGCTGGAGAGGTTTTGTTTCTTGGTGTGCAGTGGGACAGAGGGTTTGTCTGTGGTCTGGATCCCTGGCTTCAGGGCCTCTAGCTTTTCCTTTCAGGTTAAGGTGAGACCTGTGCATAGCTTTCCTTCAAGTCTGTTAATGTACTGCAGTGCTGACTGGAAGAATAGGTTTGCAAACTGCAGCGCAGCTGGGAGAGGAATGAGTGCTTCCCCCAGAGCATGGCAGCCCGGCGCCCGGAATGTGGGGCCAGGATGGCCGGGGGGAGAGGGAAGGGCTGACCCGGCGCGTGCCACGTTTTCTCTTGCAGACTTGAAGGCTGATGAGAAGGGTATGTGCACCCTGCCTGAAGCAACAGGCTCTGCCCCGCAGGAGATAGATCCCTCCAAGGAGAACCAGTTGCTCTTCACCTACTCTGTCCACTGGGAGGTGAGGGCGAGGTGGGAAGCTGGCTGGCAGCTAGCAGCCCCTGCCTGGCTCGTGGGCAGGCAGCGCTCTGGGCATCTGCCACGGGGCCGCTGTGGATGGCGCTGGGAGCACGCGGGTGTGAGGGGCCGTGGGGCCGTGGCAGCTGCTGGGGTGCCCGAAGGGCTGCTGGTCACACAGTGCTGTTCCTTCAGGAGAGTGACATCAAGTGGGCTTCCCGCTGGGACACCTACCTGACCATGAGTGACGTGCAGATCCACTGGTTCTCCATCATCAACTCGGTGGTGGTCGTCTTTTTCCTCTCAGGTGAGTGAGGTGTGGGGGGTGAAGGCGTCGCTATTTCTGCGCGGGGGATGTTCTTCAAGCCTCAGCCGCAGGTAGCTCGAGGAGGATGTGTCTGTCTGGGCCTGACTGGGGGGGAGCAGAAGATGGGCACCCACAGACCTCCTGGTTCAGGCAGCGCTCCACGGGGTCAGGCAGTTACGCAGTTCTGCTCTCTGTCCTTGGGGCAGTGGGATCACAGCGTGGTTAAAAACAAACAGGAAGGCCGCAGTGCCCTGCTGATGCTGGAATACTGGCTTCCCTGCTCCCTGGGGTTTTGTTTCTGTGTTTGCTGTAGGCTGGGGGAGAAGAGTAATGACCCAAGGCCGCCTCTCCCAGCTGGATCTGCCTGTGCCGGTGGGGTCCGTGTGGCTGCACAGCACAAGGGCAGCAGCAGGCCCTGAGCAGCCTGTGCTTGCTTTCAGGTATCCTCAGCATGATCATCATCCGCACGCTCCGAAAGGACATTGCCAACTACAACAAGGAGGATGACATCGTATGACGTTTGTTCTCAGGGCTGGGGTGGAGAGGGAGGGAGCACAGGCGAGGCGGGACCTAGGCTGAAACTGGGGATGTATCAGCTCTTTCCACCTTGCCTCTTTCCCTGACCACCGTTTTTCTGCCCCCCATAGCAGGGGGTGGCCTAGGTGATCTGTAAGGGTCCTCCCAGCCCAAACCATTCCCCGATTCTGTGATGTTACGACGGCTTCGCTGGTCTGCGTACAACAGCAGACTGCAGCGCAGACGCTTTCAGACCTAGGTAGCGGCTGCTGACAGTTCCACGAATTTGTGCCCTGACGCTGCCAGGTCAGGTCTCAAATGTGTGAAGCCCAGGAGAAAGGAAGCTCTGCACTAGAGGGCTTCAGTTCTGTGCAAGAACTGCCTATGAGGAAGTTAACCCACTGGGGTGGCTGCCACAGGCCGTCACTCCCACCGAGGGCTGTAACTGGACGCCGCCTTCTCTTGCTGCCACAGGAGGATACCATGGAGGAGTCTGGCTGGAAACTTGTGCACGGAGATGTTTTCAGGCCCCCGCAGTATCCCATGATCCTCAGCTCTCTCCTGGGCTCTGGAATTCAGCTCTTCTGTATGATCCTGATCGTCATCTGTAAGTGGCACGTGTCGTGTGGGGTGGCTGTGACGAGGAGAGGGACAAGGCTCAAGGGTGTCCGCAGCTCCTGACTGCAGCTTCAACCAGTGCTCGCCTCGGCTTGAGTGAAATCACACGGCCACTCCCTGCCGCAGGGCTGGGCGAGGCTGTTGGCCTGTGCTCAGCATCTCTGAGTTTCTGGGTAGCATTTCCCAGCTGAAGGCACCTTTTTGAGTTTTGTGCTGTCTGTAATCAAGATATGAGGGCAGGGATTCTGCAGAACAAGCACTGGTGATAGCGGGCTGGGAGACTTTTGCACGTGTGCGTTGCCTTCTGAGCTGCACCACCCAGATACCTGGGGAGATGAGGCCACAGCACAGTATGCAGCTTGAGGTCAGAGCTGTGGCTCCTCCTGGCCAGCGCTGGGAGCTGTGGACATGTCCTGCTGTGAAGGAAATGCGGTCTGTGCCGGAGGCAGTGATCCCAGGCAGCTGCGCTCTGCTGCGGGATGGCCCTGGCCCCCAGCTGCAGGTTGGCACGCGTGCCTCAGAGCCACTGCACCGTGTGCTTTTCTCCTCCATAGTTGTTGCTATGCTGGGGATGCTGTCGCCCTCGAGCCGCGGTGCCCTGATGACCACTGCCTGCTTTCTCTTCATGTTCATGGGGTAGGTGTCCACTGCTGCCCGCAGCAGAGCTCTCCCACCCGCCCCTCCGCTCCCCTCTCCTTCCCCTCCCTCTTCCCAGCAATGAGAGTTCATTTTCTTTGTCTTGGCTTGTTTCTGCCCAGGGTGTTTGGTGGATTCTTTGCTGGCCGCTTGTACCGGACCCTGAAAGGACACCGGTGGAAGAAGGGAGCCTTTTGTGTGAGTCCCTTGGTGTTCTGTGCTGCTTGTCGGGGCCGCTGATGGCAGGGTCTGTGGATACCATGTGTATTTGTGGGCAGCTGGGTGCAGCCTGGCTGCACTGCAGAGGTTTGGTGTGGGATGGTCCTAGCAGCTTTACAAAAAGTACAGGGTAAATGGCAGAGCTTTTACTAGAGCAAAGCTAGAGGGGTGCCTGGGCTCCCACCCACACCCCTGCACTGCGCATCAGTGCTGCAGCAGAGGGGATGCTTCCTCCCAGCAATGGACTCTGAAAAAGAAGCGCCTGCTGCACAGTCACCTGTTCTCCCTTACCCCTGTTTGCTCTTGCAGACAGCTACCTTGTATCCGGGTGTTGTCTTCGGTATCTGCTTCGTCCTGAACTGCTTCATCTGGGGAAAACACTCCTCCGGAGCGGTGGGTACCCGCTGGGTGGGAGGTGGTGGCTGGGTGCCGGGGGCTGCCGCCTGCACGGGGTCTCCCTGCAGCTGCCCGTGCAGTGGCTAGCTGGGGGCTGGTCTGGCCAGCGACTTCAGGCTCCGGGGCAGGAGAACTTGTTTTTGTGACTCTCAGTGTGATTCCAGGTGCCTTTCCCTACCATGGTGGCCTTGCTCTGCATGTGGTTTGGGATCTCGTTGCCCTTGGTCTATCTGGGCTACTACTTTGGGTTTCGCAAGCAGCCGTATGACAATCCCGTACGGACCAACCAGATTCCCAGGCAGATCCCCGAGCAGAGGTGGTACATGAACAAATTTGTTGGGTGAGTGATGAATGTCTGGGACTTGTGGTGAGTTAAGCCCCCTCCCCTTGGTTGCCTTAGGGTGATGAACAGCACCCTTCTGCTGGTGTCTGGACACAGGTCATGGGTGTTTTCTTGAGTACTGCAGTGTCAGAGACTTAATTTTGTCAGGTTTAGAGTGTTCAGCAATGGGAGAGGTCCTGTCATTTACTGTATGAAGCTCATTCTTAACGCTCCAGAGCTGTGGAGGTGTTGCTGGGAATGCTCTGGGTGGTTACAGGGAACTTGTAACGGCCAGACAGCTGCGTTGTGCTGCTTACACTGTTTCTTTCTCGCTCTGTAGGATTCTCATGGCCGGTATTCTGCCTTTTGGAGCGATGTTCATTGAGCTGTTCTTCATTTTCAGTGTAAGCATTTAACCCGCCTTGCTCCTGAACAGGATTCCTGGTGTGCCAAGGTCACTGGGCTTCGGGAAGGGAGGGGGCACCCACCTGGGGTGGTCTCATCCTCCTGTGTGTCCTGGAGGGGCTAACAGGGTCCCTCCGGGTCTCTCAGTATTTTCCCTAGAGAGAGCTGGGCTGGGGGTCTCTTCAGGCTCTCTTCTTGCTGGAGCTGTGTAGATCCTTCCCAAGTGATGTGCAGGATGGTGGTGGAGGTGAGGCATGCTGCAGCGTTATGGCAAGGAGGAGTTCTGACCTGGGGGTGTTCAGCTGGGCCCTCCAGCTGCTGCTCATTTCTCACCTTCCCATGGACAGGAGGAACCTGCTGCCCCTTGCTAGGGAGATGAAGGGGGGTGGGCGAGCTGCCTCACAGCTGTCTTCGGGCACCTTTTTGCAACCAGATTCCCCTAAAGTAATGCTGTGAAATGCACTGGAGCTGAGGGTTCTTCTCTGTGGGGCTGAGGGCCCCTCGTTTTCTGCATTAGCTGAAGCAGGTAGTCCCACATTTGCTGACCGATTTCAGTAGCGTGGAAACAACTTTATGCCATATCTTCGTTTCAGGCAATCTGGGAGAACCAGTTCTATTACCTCTTCGGCTTTCTCTTCCTGGTGTTTATAATCCTGGTGGTGTCGTGCTCCCAGATCAGCATTGTCATGGTGTACTTCCAGCTTTGTGCTGAGGTGAGATTTCCCCTGCTGTGCTTCCAGCAGCTCAGGTGCATGTTTGTTCAGACCACTTTACTGCTCAGCAGGAGTCTGGTGTGGCCCAGCTGTGAGCGATGCTGCTCCTAACACCCCTTGGCTGTAAGGGGAGTTGCAGCTCCTTGATACCTGCTGGGCTGGGAACAGTGGTTTCATACAGGAAATTCTGCTGGGAGCAGGGTGTTTGGGCTGACATCCCAGAGAAGGAGTTCCATTCCATCACGGCCAAAGAGAAATGCAGGGCTGGAGGCTGAGCTGTGCTCTTTGTTAGCAAGTGCTGAGGAACTGACCTGGCTGTGTTTCACCATCAGCTTTTCACCCTTTCTTTGGGAGCACTTTTGTGTTTTCCCAAAACCACACCCAGACTGTGGTTTTCCTTTGAAGGAAGATGGGGAATGTTCTCCCTGTCCCCAGACGTTCACAGCATCCCCGAGCCAGTGGCCTTGGTGGCACAGAAGAAGGGGAAGCCCGTGGGGTAATGCTGAGGCTTTTTACCCTGTCAGGATTACCGCTGGTGGTGGAGGACCTTCCTGGTGTCTGGAGGATCTGCCTTCTATGTGCTGATCTATGCCATCTTCTACTTCGTGAACAAGGTACTGTTCCCCTGCGGGTTGAAGCGGCACCTTCCTAGAGGAGGCTGAGGAAGTGGTGGCACCACTGCGTGCCAGCCTGTCCCTGTGCCAGCGGCTGACCGGCAGCTGTGCTAGCAGCACTGCCAGAGCAGAGAGGAGCTTTGAGTGCCTGGGTCACCTGTGCGGAGCTGGCAGGTGCTCGCAGTGTTCCCCAGCCCCGCCTCCAAGGGGGACGCCCTCTCAGCTGAAGTGCACCGAGCTTTGGATGCCCCCTGCAGAGGGCTTGGCTGGTTTGGAAGCTGACTTGTGTCACCTCTGAACTTGAGCTCACTTGTTTATTTTTTGTTATTATTTTTTCCCCTCCTCTTCTGTTCCAGCTGGATATTGTTGAGTTCATCCCCTCCTTGCTGTACTTCGGCTACACTGCCCTCATGGTCTTGTCCTTCTGGCTCCTCACTGGCACCATTGGCTTCTATGCAGCCTACATGTTCGTCCGGAAGATCTATGCCGCGGTGAAAATAGACTGAAGGTGGTGCACGGCCCCGGCGGAAAGCAGGCGCCTCTGCGCACGTGTCCTCCTGGGAGTGAAGGGGACATCTTCTTCTCCCAGTGCTTTCAAGGAAACAAAATCCAGGGGGAGAGTGACAAGAGAAATAAATAACTCCTCATTTTGGAATGTAACTTTTGGCACAGCGTACATGGATTCTGGGCTATTTTTGGGGGGAAAGGGGTCTGTAGATACCTTCCATTTTAACTTTATTATCCTGTTCCAGATTTGAGGGAGTTTTTTAGCAGAGAAATATCCCTCTATAAGTGAACCCCTTTTTTGCTAATTCATCCTTTTTTTTTTTTTTTTTTTTTTTTTTTTTTTATGTTGATGTTGAATGGATTTAAGACAGCAGTGGAAACACTTGTGAAAACGTTTTCTTCCAGCCCCAGGGGTGCTCTAGGCTTCAGACAAGTATTGGACTGGGTTTCTTTCCTGCCTTCATGCCCGTGCCGAAGAGGAAGCTTGACTGCGGCAAAATCAGAGGATCCCAAAGGCTCACCCAGCCGGAGGCTGGCGTGCTCTCACCGCAGGAGTCCTGGCTTCAGCCTGTTTACAGTTTGGAGGTGCCATTCGGAGCCTAGGAAGTGCAACGTCACCCTGATTGCTGGAGAACTGCAGCTCTGGGCATCGCTTCTCCCGGCTTCTGGCCTCGGACAGCTCGGGCCGCTCCGGATGCATCCCCCAGAAGGGCCGAGGGAGGGGGCACACTCTGGAGGTGCGGTGGGACGCGCTGGGCCGCTGCTGGCACCCGGCTGCGGGCTGCGCGAGGCGGTGGCCGGGGTCTGTTGTATGCGATGCTCTGCGGCTCCGTCCAGCCACGGGAGGAGACAGGGCAGGGTTCCTTGCTGGGAGCCCCGCGCAGAGCCCGCGGAGGGAAGTCTGACTCCGCTGTGTTAGTGCCAAGCGTTGGGCCTCGGCTGTTGCCGAAGGGGCTGGGGACGGGGAGTGGCCCTGGGGGCTCCCAGTGCCGGGAGCAAGCTGTCTCGCTACCTGCCCTGTTTTCCAGCTGCTCTTGCTGCTCTCTCCTCTTCTCTTACATTCTCTACCTCCAGGGAACAGAAGCGTACACCCCCTCAGCTGAATTTTGTTCTCCACAAAATGGTTTAAGCCCTTCGGGACAGCCAGGGTGGGCTGTTCTGCAGCAGGCTCCTCTTTTTCTGTGGCTTCATGCCTGAATAAGCCCATGGGAAGCTCTTTCTAAATAAGGTTTAATGTTTTATTTTGATCATTGATATGGTGGTTACTGGTAAAGAGCTTCCACGTTGCAGTGAAGGCTCCCTCCATCCCCAGACCAGCTGGATTCAGTCAGGGCTACAGGAGAAGGGTAGCTGGTCACTGGCTTTTTTAAAGTGAGATCTGTGAAAACTTTCTCTTCTTCCTGTAGCAAGAAATAAGGTCTCCAGGTGACCAGCTGCCACAGGTGACACCATCCCAACCCAGAGCTGTCCCAGGCCCTCCCTGTTACCAGCACTAATGCACGAACTTGATGGGTTTGGGTTGCCCTGAGAGTTGCCATCAGGCCCACGCAAACACCATGTCCCTTAGCACGGCCCTGCTCCCTGTGGGGAGCTCCCCAGCCGTTTTGATTCCTCCTCCGCCCTGAGTCCCTCTGGCCTTGCTTGCAGCTCCCTCAGCCACCCCCATGCCAAAGCCAGGAATCAAGGATGGAGAAAGAGAGCAGGGGCTGCACGCACCAGCTGTGCTGCAGAGTCCTGTGCCAGTTCTGATTCAAGATCTTTCTGAGATTTTGGGTTTGTTTGTTTTTTTTTTTTTTTTTTTTTTTTTTTTTTTTTTTGCTATTCCCACTCCAGTGGAGAGGCTCAGCCAGCATTGGTTTCTCTCCTTTTCCCAAGGTGTTTTCTCTGTATTCTTTGTAATTTTTAATTAATGTATGTATTCTTTGTGTCCTACTGTAAATAAATCTGCCGTTGTCCTGTTCTGGGTTCTCCTAAGCCACCTCTTTGGTTTTCTTTTCGTAACACCTTGCCTGTTTGAGCGCCCGCGTGGTCTTTGCGCACCTTTGATCAGAAGCAGGGCATGGAATTCGTGCCGCTTCCTTCTGTAACGTTTTTCTTCTGGCAAACGTGATGGAGCGGTGAGGTTCCTCCCAGTCCTGTGTGCTGCTGTGTTGTAATTTAGGCACCCCCAGTGCGGCTCAGAGCAAGGGGCTGGGGCGTGCAGCGGGACGGGTGCTGCCGTCCCCTTCTGCTGGGGTCTGGAGGCGGGGGGGTGCTGCTGGAGGGGGCCTTTGCTGTTAGCTGTCAGCTCAGTGTCTTTACCTGTGCTCGTGCGTTTTTGCTGTGAATGTGGGAAAAGAGCAGCAAAGCTTCCTCTGGAGGTGGTGAGAGGGGGAGGGGTGCTGAGTTCACCCCGTGATGTTCTGCCCGCAGAGCTATGGGACGGGAGCAGCTGCAGCAGGTTATGGGGTTGCCAGTGTCAGCAGCTGCTGAATGTCCGTGACACTGATCAGCTGCCAAGGCCAGAGTGGGAAGTACTTCAATTTTTAAATCCAAACTCAAATCTTTGGTGCAGTCAATTCTGCCCTTAAAGGGTGAAGGAAGGCTTCAGCCCCCCACCAGGACAACCTGTGCTGAGCTCCCTTGTAGTTTTAAGCAGAGTGGAGCAGTGGTGCTGCCCGCATTGTGCTCGGTCTTGGTGCAGGAGGAAACAGCTCATCTCACCTGTGTGCGCTAGGAATGGAACTGAGATGGGACCAGGGAAGTGTCGGAGTGCTGGGAATGGTTATCAGCCTTTACGCCATCTCCTGATACCACTCCTGAGAGGGCAGCATCCTTCCTCGCCCTTTCTGTCTCTGCCAGAATGCTTCTGCAGCGCCGCCGGCAGCTGCTCCCGGCTTTAAGCTTTGGTTCTCGTTCAGGCACCGTCCCGGGGAGCTGAGTGTGTCTGGGTCTCTGGACAGGAGCAGCGGGCTGGCAGTTCCACAGGAACCAAGTGACCCACGCTTCCAGGGAACGGTTTTCTCCTCAGTGCAAGGTGGTGGCGTTGGCTGTCATCGCCACATCCCAAGCAGGGTGCTGTGTCCTTTCTTGGTCCTCATTCTCTGATTGAGAGAAATCTAACAGTCTGTGGATTCTTGTGGGAAAATGAGTCTTTGCCTTGCTTTGTGGTCCCGTCTTTCCTTAAAACCAGACCAACCAAAACCCCGTTCTCCTCCAAGACAACACCCAAGGCAGGTAATTCAAATGCTTTTAATAGGCAACTTCCTCATTAAAAAAAATGCTTTCAATTTGAACTTCATTTTGCAAGACAAAGAGCGAGCTAATTTTAGTCCTGAACTGTACGTTTCCTAATGGCACTTCATATTTTTACTATTTAAAAACGTTGTTTATAGCCCCCCAAATACTCCATTAAGAGGTTATTCGCTGTGTGTAAAAAGTGCTAGGAAGTTTATTTTTAGAAAAACAGTCAAGCTGCAGCACTGGGAAGCTTCTGCCTTGGATGGCTGCAGGAAGGGAGGCTGGGGCCGGCTCTGTCCAGCATGAACCGCAGCCGCAGTGCTGGGTGCTGCACCCCTGCCGCCGGCTCCGGGGCTGGGAGGTCCCAGGCCCTTCCCTTGGGCCGGGACAGTCACGGGCTCTGCATCAAGTGCCGCCCTTGGTCAGCTGTGGAGCCGGGGCTGTGGTGCTCCCGCCAGCACCAGGGCTCTCAGCGTGGCTCCGGGGCCTCGCAGCTTCTCCTCCTGCAGCCCTCCTGGAGCAGGACCGCGTCCCAGTGGCGATCTTCACAGCTTCCACAGGTTCCTTCTGCGCCTGCCTTGCGGGCAGGCATCTCTACTTTTTTGTTCAACATCCTCATTCAAGTAAAATACCAGCACAAGTATTACAAAACAAACTTCCTAAAAAGAGTTGCTAGGTATTAAGGAACACTAGCACAAAACAGTCAGGGCTTAGGCACTCAGTAGGGCAAGGAGGGGGTGTAAGCTCAGGACAGGCCTCCAGCAGAGCTCTGAGGCTGCGGGGACCGCACGGCCCAGCTGCGAGCAGAGCTGCTCCTGTCCCGGAGGCTCACCCAGCTCTCCCTTTGCTGTCTCGGTACATTCGTGGTTAGACCTGGTTGTCCTCTTGCATAGTAGTTTCAAAGGAAGATGCAAGGTGTGGTGAGGATGAAGGGGAAGGTAGCTGTTAGAGTGGGGTGTGTTAGCAAGACGTTTCTTGTTGAGGATTGTTTCTCTGACTGAAAACGAAGAGCTGATGCATCCAATAGTTTGAAAAAAAGAGACCAAGTTCTGCATCCTTCCTCTCGCAGTGCCTTGTGGCAGTAACGACCGGTACCCAGAGGTAACCTCTGTGTCACTGTTCTTTGTGTGTGCCGCTGGTGCTTCGGCACTGCTGGGAAGGACTGGCAAGAACCAGCTCCAGCTGCGAGTGCTGGAGCAGGAGATGCAGGCTGCCTGCGCGCCAAAGGAAGGAATCGCGCTTACGACAGGAAAGCAAAGCTAACCCCAGGGCGCAGAGCAGAGCGGGCTGCTGGGGGAATGCTCTGGGAGAAGAGCTCCCACCTGTAGGCGCAGAACGTCTGGGATGCGTGGAAGGGTTCCTGAAGGATCCCGGCTGTCCACCGGCGGGGGTACCCCTACGGGGCAGTGGTGCTGCAGGAGGGCAGAACCGAACCGACGGACACCGGAGACGTGGGGAGGGGATGGGGGAGAGCAGGCGAGTAACAGGAAGGAGGCCCCGGAAGGCGGCTGCTGGCAGAGCGGGGTGCTTCCACGCCGAGCTCACAGCTGCTCCGCGAAGGAGGCCGGGCACGGCCGTGCCCTGGCGCAGGGAACGGGCTGAGCGGGCTGGGGAGGGCTCTGTGCAGGGCAGGGCCCACCTGGGAGCAGGGAGGTGCGCAAGAACGGAGCGAAGGAAAGCAGCCCGCTGTGGGTGAAGATGGAAGGCTCAGTGAAGGCTCGGTGACGCGGTTCCCTTTGAGCTGTTCTGCTGGGTTCGTGCACTCGCTTTTTGGTGGCAGCTTCCTGCTGGGCCTGGGCAATGAACCGAAAAACAGGCACCTGGGGGAGAACTGAGTGAGCCTGGGTAGCCAGGATCAGAGAGGATAAGCAAGAAGGCAGGGGTGATGGGGAGAGCATCTCTGAAGATTTCTATATAAAAATTTTAATTGCAAGCAGCAGGAAATGCCCTGTGGGTTGATTCCTTCCAGACAGCAGAGGTGATGCCACATCAGAGAAAGGGAACGGAGATTTTCAGTGAACTGCAGGAAATCTTCCAAGCAGCTGCTCTTTGCCTGTCAGCAAGGAAGAAATTAAAGCCCAAAGAGCTGGGCTCCCAACAGAAGTCCAGCAGTCATCAATGAACCAGAGGGGAGAGAGGGAATCCCACCAAAGTGATGTTCCCAGCGCCAAGGCCAAGGAGCAGGTGCTGCCGTGGGGCAGCTGAACGGGCCCTGGCAGGGCGCTGCGCGTGGGGCTCTGCCAGGAGAGACCCCCTGGGAACAAACGCCAGTTAACGTGCTGCTCCTCCACACAAACAGCTTTGGAGCAAGCTGTAATCCCGTGGAGAAAGCTCCTCGGACTCGCACAGCTCCAGAAACGTGAGCCCAGAAGGGACCTGCAAGGTGGGCTAACCCTGCTGCCAGGGACGCAGCTTGTTTATTTGCTAATGAGCAGGCTGCAATCCTTATATCAGCGGGATGTTGTGTCCCTGCCTTTTTGATAATTTAGGGAGGTTCTGACTTAACTGCTGGCACACTTGTGTCGTGTCCTCTCCTTTCACAGACTTGTGCTCTGATTTCATATCCATTTTCTGAAGTCTTGAACCCTCGGCTTCAAACCCTTTCCAACCCCTCCTGCCCAAGTACTCGCAGGCTGCTCCTCATGACTGTTGGCTGACACCTTTCTGATACAGACGCGCCTGGAATTCAGGCTGCAGCGGTGCTTGCAGGGCTCCCGCTGAAGTCCTGCACGTGGCACTAGCCGTGGTCTACATCTCCACAGTCTGTCTCGTACCCAGTGGGGCACGAGGGAGAATCCTGCTGCAGGTGAGTCCCATCAGCTCTGACAGACTCAACCTCTGAGTTTTGCAGACAGAGCTGTGCAAAATCTCTTCCAGCCTGCTGCCTCCTGTGCGCTCTCAGCCTCTCTGAACACACCACGTGCACCAGCACCCCGCTCCGGAGCTGCAGCCTCGTGCCCTCCGCGCTCTGCCAGGGAGGAATGCCTGCAGGTGGCCCTCGGGCTCGGCCCTGTGCTCGCTGCTGCTACGGGGTCCGTCCGAGGAACTTTCATATCTGCCTCCCATTCCCTGTGTTAATGGTGGTCTCGTGAGAGAAAGCAGCATGCTGACTTTAACTCACTAAACCTTAATTGAAAAGAAAGAAAAAAAAAAAGCTTTCTGGGATTAATCTTTTTTTTTTTTTTTTTTTTTTTTTTTTTTTCTCCATCGTGTAGGCAGCATAATGAATGCTGTTTGCTCACACACAAATATCCTGTGCACAAACAGAACAATTTTCCGGGCTGTGCTGCAGATTCTACCTGCAAACAGTGCTGGCAAGAGCTTGTCCAGGCTGGCTGCTGCTGACCTTCCTGGCAGCTCAGCACACGCCTCCGATGGAATTTAGATCTGACATGGTGCTTCTGAGATGCTCAAAGCTTCTCCTTACAAATCAGCTAACAGCTGCTCGCTGATCAGCTTCAGGAAGTAATTTTGGTCTCCTTACCGCTTCAGGTGGAGGTAGCCTCAGTAATTTTAGACGGGCTGACAAATTCCTTGCATGTGCTAAGCTCTGTTGCGGAACAGAAACTTGGGAGTCCAGTTTCCAGGGCACGTGTGCGTGCTGCCTGCACACCCGCTCCCCTTGCTGGCTTAAAGTCTGATTGCCAAACGTTACTGCAAGTCCGCTTGTCGGAGTGGCTGTGGAAAGCAAACGACACGTGCAAATAACAGAGGAATGAATTCTGTTTATTCTTTGACAGACTACTGGTAGGAAAAAGATGCCTGGCTCTAAGCTTAGCTACCACTGCTAGAGGAATTCCAGTGCTGATGTCTGCTCAGAGCACAACGCAGGCAAAAAGCAAGGAAGCTGCGAGTTCGGAAAGGGAAGGAGGAGGCACGCAGTGGCATTGCTAACTCTGATAACCCTCGCAGGAGGTGATCAGCTCTGACCATTTATTTCTCTTTAAAAAATTCCCACCTGAAGACAGGGGTAAGGCTTGCCTACAGCTGGTAACATCGTGAGACTCTTTGATCTGCAGAAAGCGACAGATGACGGGACTGAGGTATTCGGTGGCGGTAAACAGAAGGCAAGCTGAAACGCCCTGTTCACCTTCGCTGTGTTAGAGAAGAAGAAGGCACTCATTGAACTTCGAAAGGCAACGTTTTACAGCGGAGCACGGCAAGTACTGCGTTTCACTCGGGGATCATTGCCACAGGATATTGCTGAGGTAAATAAATCTTATGTTACATTTTGATACAAACGTTATTATCTGCAGCATTGCTGGCTAACCTAAAACAACTGATCTATGTTTTGGAGAATCAATGGATCACTAAACAGTCATTTGGGAAGAATTACTACACTAAATTAAAAATAAAATTCTTGAGTAAAATGGAAGGGGACAAGCCCACAGACACGAGGCAGGGCCGATGTCACGCGGCAGAAGGTAATGTGCATTGGCTGAAATGTGTGCTCTGGGGAGAGAGCAAGGCCAGCATCTGGCTTCACTGAAGGAGCTGAGATAAGAGGAGAGGTAGATTTTGCATTTCCTAGACTCACAGAGAACAATGTTGACAGATTTCCTGGTTTATGCTGGCCTACGGCGGTTCCTGCGTGCCGAGGTACAAAGATCTGCGCGTCTATAACCACAAGCATGCACTGACGTACAGCGAGGATGACCAGATGTCACCTCCCTCCGTGCAAGTGCCCAGGAAAATGAGAGCAGGAGACCACATGATGCTAAACGGCACCCAGCAGCTCGCTGCCACTTGGCCATGTGCCCTCCTGCCCTCAGCAGGCAGCCACAGGGAGGATTTGGGAGGCAGGGCAGGGAGCAGGGGAAGCGGGACTTCAGGAGGCAAGGCTCGAGAAGGAGAGAACAAAAAGGCCAGTGGGACCAAATCCAAAGTGGAAGGGTGACTGCAGGCCCACACTCTCAGCATCTGTTAGAACCATTAGTGTTGGGAAAAATGCTTCAAACACAGTGACAGTGTAAATGAAGCTGGGACCAATTTTTTCCTCCCAATTCCTGAATGTTATCCCCCTAGGGCAGAGGTTAAAAAAAAAAAAAAGAAATCTTTGACTGTTTCACGGATAAGCCAAAAGGGTACTGACCTCACTGAAGGGCTGTGGTTTATAAAACAAAACAAAGCAAACACTAGAAACTCGTACTCTGTTCCTCATCTCACAGGAACCCACGGAGCAGGGGCTCGAAGCTTGTTCTCAGCCGTGCCTGGCGGGACGACGCTCAGCGCTGCTGGCCCCCGCCTCCTAACCCGGCCCTCCCACGTGCGTTGGTTTCCAGGACAGGCGCACGGTCTGCTGGCCCATGGGAGGTACTGCAGAGGGCTCCATCCATTCACCCCAAACACAAGCTGAGTTCTGCGAGCTGCTCCATCCCCCTGACACGTGGACAGTCCGAGAAAGCACGCAGGAAGCTGCTGCCTGCAGTGGCAGAGGCTGAAGTGGTCCAAAGAGCAGTGTATTTCCCCATGGGGGAAGAACGTGGTAAGTGAAGAGAAATCAGTGCAACCTGACTTCGTCGTGTAAACAGTGATCTAGCTACACCAGACAGAACGCCAGTGTATGCTGGTGCCTCCTACTTTTGTCATGGTGGAAACAGATCGGCGTCGTGTAAACAAGGCTGGCTGTAACGAGTTCAGCCTAACGGCTCTGCGAAGAGCAAGCTGCCGTGGCTGAGTTCCGCAGGTAAACGGTCTCGCTGCTTAACACTGGTGTGGAGGAAGCTGTACTCAGTGGAGGAAGCTGCACAGGTGATAGGATGAGAGGTAGTGGGGAAGGACGGCCTCTTCCCCGCTGGCCTCGCACAGAGCGGGTATCCTGACCTCTCCTTCTCCGTGCGAAGGTGGTGGCTGTTTGGCCAGAATTGCAGTGTGCTGACATGAAATGGAAGCTGGACTCTTCAGACGTTTAGCCCCAGATGAAAGAGTCTCAACTCCTTCTCAGGGACAGTCCCTTCCCAAAGAGGAACATAGCTCCGGGATCTCAGGGAAGATCAGTGCTAAGCGTGGCTCCTGATTCACAGATTTAAAAATTGGATAAAATATATCCAGTCTATTAGCTGAAAACCTTTCGCTGTACAGGACAGGGACTGGCGTGGGATATCTGCTGCTCCAGTCTACAAGTGCTCCCACCAGAGATCAGAAACCTCCTGTCTGAAACAGCCCTGCAAAGCGTTCACACCCCCAAAGGAAGTAAGAGTTGTGCGTTTTTAAGGCTCTCCGCCAAGGGGTGAGTGAAAGGTCTGTTCTCCAGTGCTATTTTCAGCTTATTGGAATGCCTGGTGGAAACGTGGCAGCGTGGTTGTGCTCAAGCTTGAGGTGAAGACAGGGGGCAATGAGTGAAGGGGCCCGAAGTTCAGTGAGGCCCCAGCTCCAGGAGATTCTTGAGGTTGATGTTGCAAAGTGGTAAGCAGTGGCTGTGTCTCCCCCTGTGAGTAGCCCATGACCAACCCCCCTGAAGATACAGGGGGATTGCAGGGAGGAAGATTTAGGGGGAGGAAGCCAAGAAGATGAGAAAAGTCCATGTTAGCAGCACAGAGAGCCTCTGAAAGGTTAGCAGGGCTCTTGGAAAGCAAAGCCTCATCCAGAGGGGGCGGCTGAGGCGAAGAGGACTGAGGCTCACCGGATGAGAGAGACAGGCTGCCAGGGAAGTCTGACAAAAAGCTGTCCACCTCTACTTTGGGTAGTTTCTCAGGCAAATATGAGGTAGATCCAAGCTGATACTTTGGAGGAGGTTGCGGCGGGGAGGAGATGGGAGAAGACGACTCCAGAGGGTAACTCATTCCCATCGGAAGAGAACTGGGAACCAAAGAATGGGGCATCCCTGAGCTTGGCATGGTTTGGAGGTGCGTGCTGTACATGCCCACGGGCAGCATGCCGGGGAAGCTCTTACCACCTATCATGTCTCTGGATGCCATACACAGGACGGGACTCAGCTCTTCTTTTACCGCTACAGACGAGCTGCAGCTCAGGAGACCCAGCATGTCGACTGGCTCTGTCTTAATCTTCAGCAGCTCCTGGGAGTGGCTTTTCTTCATGTGCCTGGTGAGGTGATCCTTCCTCCCAAACCGCTGGGCGCAGTACTGGCACAGGAAGTCCTTCCGCCCCGTGTGCACCACCAGGTGCCTCCGCACGTCCTTCCGCGTGTAGAAGCGCCTGTCGCAGTGGTCGCACGGATGCTTCTTTTCCTTCGCCCCACCAGAAGCCCGTCTAGAGTGGGCTTTGAGGTGCTCCAGCAGGACCTGGGTGCTTTCAAACGTCTGGAGGCACACCTTGCAGCTGAGGTCGCCGCTGGCAGCCGCGTGCATGGCCAGGTGTCGCCTGAAGCCGAGCTTCGTGTTGTAGTTCTTGCCGCACTCGGGACAGTGGAGGGCCTCCTTGTTGGGGTCGTGGGTCTGCAGGTGATTGCGGAGGTGATCCTTCCTGTGGAACATCTTCTCGCAGTACATGCACTGGTGAGGCTTCTGAGCAGAGTGAGTGGCCATATGCCTTGTGGGAGAAAAGCAGTAAAGTTTAGACGGGTGCCCAACCCCTAAGAGAGCGCACGCTACACTTTCAAAATGTTCCTCGTGCTCTACACTCCATGCCATAAAAACCCCAGCTGGCATTTTAGCACGACCAGCGGTGCCGAGCTGGCAGCCTGGGCAGCAGCAGCTCTCCAGGCACAGCAGCAGAACACTTCAAGCACCCGTTCCAGAGCCTGTCCCACAGCCCCTGTCCTCCCTAGAATGCACCACCTCTGCAGACAGGCACTCCAGTCGCCTACTCAGTTCCTGTTCTCTCTGGCGAGGCTATCAAAGGGGGAAATGACAAAGAAATCTTAGCAGTTTCTGACAAGAAATGCTCATTCACTGACAAGATGGCTTCGTTTCACCAGGAAGCATCAGACTGTGGCAGTGGCTGTTGACAGTCACTCGGGACCGATTTACCTCGGCAGCTCGTGCTGTCTGACACTGTGGCTCACCTAGTCTTCACGTTCCTCGTGGTCAGGTAACCTAATGATTTTATCTTCTATTCCAGTACATAAATGGGAGCTCTACTTCTTCATGCTAGAGTAAGTGTCACAGAAATAAGTCTGTGATTAAAGTTACAGAGGGAGGGCTTATGAAATGTGAATGCTATTCTTTCTTTCCATTCTGGTTTTTAATCTCTGAACCTCACTCTCTGCTTCAATTTCCTCCTTAGTTAGTAAAACAGAAAACCTTGTGAGCTCAGGATAAACCATTACCTGCGGTTCTCTGGAAAGTGCTTAAAGAGATGCCAAGTATGGTAATGATGTCTGGGACTCGGCTGCTTTGCAAGGTAACAAGGGCATTCCCCCTCCTCCACCTTCTCAGAAATTCAATCAAAAAAACACGATGGAGGGGTTTTCCCCTCTCTTCTGGTAGGGGAGCACTGTTCTGCAGAGGCACTTGGCAGTTACCTACCTATACAGCTTGTACTTAGAAGCAAAGGCTTTGCCACAGTGCAGCTGAGGGCAGTTGTACGGTCTCTGCTCAGTGTGAGAAAGTGTGTGAGTTCTCAGCTTGTCCACATTAGGGAAGGAGGTCTCTGATATTTCACATTGGCATTTTCCCTGACTTTCGGTCTCTTCACCTCTTGGCCTGGGGACTAATTTCCAGCCTGTCTCTTCCTCCTCCTGCTTTGCATCTTGAATCCAGTTGGGAACACTGGGAAAAAATGCCGTCATGGCAGGCCTAGTAGAACGCGGCCATGTCAAGCAACTCGAGCCTGCAGGCGTCCTGCCGCGGTGCCGTCCGGGTGCAGATCCAGCTGGAACCCCTGTGACCAAGCTGCTTTAGCAGCAAAGCATCATCATCTGAAATCACAGAAGAGGAGGTGTTAAGACACTGCATCTCCCACCTGGGCTCACAACCGGGGGTGCGCTCAGTGAGCACTGCAGACGTGTGAGGATGCTTCTGCTGCACGGTCACGGGAACCTGCATCTCCCTCAGCCCCTGGCCCGCTTCCCTGAGCGCAATGATGTCAAGCTTCTCTGAGTAACGTTTTTCCACCTACCAACAGCCAGTGCTACCTGCTGCACACATTTTCTCCTCAAGTAGGTGGGTTCTCCCTGTACCTCTAAACATCCCACCTTTCCCAGTCTCTTTCGTGCCTTTCTTCTCATCCCCTTTTTCCACGTTCTTCATAGTCTGTTCTCCCTTGCTCTTCATCCTTCCTCACATGGAATTCCCCTCTAGAGCTTCCCAGAGAAGCTATGGTTTGTTTGTTTTTTTCATCCTTCTCACCATGGTGCACTAGGAAGACCGTTTCCTAGCACACCAGCCTGCACTACCTCACAGGGGTCAACAGGGCAGCGGAAGGAAACCTGCTCCTACCAGCAGCACCACAGCCTTTTCAGGAAGGCAGCAGGTGCTGCTTCTCTTGAGGGTGCGATTAGTCATTGTATTTTCCCTTACTGTGGGGCCAATGCTGCCTCCCTGGAGCAGCCTCTCCATTAGCAGGTCGTCTGTGAGTTGTGTTTGTCTTGTTGGCAGAGTACTGCAAGGCTCTGCCAGCATCTGCACCAGTAAGTGGTTCGCTGGGTAACAACCTCAGACAAGATATTTTTCACTGAATTTAGCGGCCTAAGAAACTCCTCTTAAAATAGCATCAAACCCTCAAGCTCTTTCTTACTCCATGATTGCTTCAGAGGGAGGAACTTCCTGCCTGCACATCACTGTGAGTGCCAGTTGTGGGCAGGATGTGCAACTGCGAGGGAACCAGCCACCCCCAGCGAGAAGCGCTGGGCTGGGCGTTATAAATAGCTGCAGCAACAGCAGGGGCAGCACCAGCCCCAGCCCCATGAGGGGCTCCCTTGGGCGGAAAACACCGGGACGTGGCCAGGCCAACGCCTCACTGCGCGCGAGGCTGGAAGCGTCCGCCAAGAACGGAGCTGGGCTCTGCGCAGGCCGACCCTGCGCAGGCAGGGCGCAGCCAAAAGGGGCTGGGATTGCTGAGGTGCCTCTTGGTGTAGCCCTGCAGGATGTGACAGCTGCTCCTACCCTTCAGGGCGCGGGAATCCTGCGCTTCCGAGCGGTCTTGCTTTGTGGCTGTGAATATTTCACCTCTGCATGGGACGGACGCTGAGAAAGACAGATGTTCTCTATCTCCTGCATCAGAGCTGCACGCACGTTCCGGGAGCCTCTGTCTCTTGTTCCAGGTATTTGCTTCTTTCTCTCTGAACAAGCTCAGCCATTTGTGCTGGTTTCAGAGCTACCTGAACAAAGACAAAATTTGAATTTGTCTGTCTTTAACAGGGCACATAAACAAGGCATGCATCTACTGCCCTCACAGCAGAAACCCAGACACAAAGAGTTAAGACATGATAATCTCTGTAACTGATGGCTGAAAAATGTCATCAGCCTTTCTTTAAAATTGTAAGGCTCTAGCAAGAAAAAGGACTCTCTTTGCGGCTGCCCTAGGACACTGACAGCTGCAGAGTGAGAATGAAAAAGCAAGGGGAGGGTCTTGCAAGGCATCAGGGAGCTCGGTTCACCTAACAGTAACAGCTTCAGCAGGGGACACCGACCTTTGGGAGGCTGACAGCTGGGCTGGACACCTCTGCACAATCTGCCTTCACATTCAGAATAAGCCCCTTTGGCTTCCTTAGTAGCACTTCCCTAAAGAATGTCTCCAGGGTGCTCACTGTTGACTCTGATACCGTAGCCACCAGAGAAACAGTCACCACTGCGCAGAAACACTTCACCCCTGTGTGGTCAGAGCATCCTTCACATCACAGCGCTTCCGCCAGCACCTTTTCATCTGAAGAAAGTTCTACTCTAGTCCTGGAAAATTACTTCTGGCCTCTGCAGCTCCAGAAATCTCCGATGGGATAGGTACAGGAAACTCCCATCAGCAGCTGAACCCTCCTCTGCTCCAGCTGGGCAGAGACGGAGAGGCTGTCACAGCGCACACCCAGCTGGACAAACACACCCACCTGAGGGTGGGCTCCCCCGGCTGCCAGCTTACAGGAAACGTTTCATTACCGCGCAGACCAGGTCTGTGTGAATTAAAGCTACAAGAAGCAGCTGATGCACTGTCTGCTTCGCATGCCATGTGTCTGAGCGAGCAGACTGTGAAGCCTGGGAGCTTTTTGGTACAGAAAGTCCCCGGCACAGTCCTTCGGGTGCTCTGACAGTTTTTTCCAGTGGTTACACTTCAAAGCGTGGTTCAGTCACACAGCGCTGCTGTCCCGTCAACAGCCCTCCTGTGCACAGAGCCAGGACCTGCGCAAGACCCAGATCAGGGAACTGACCCGGGTTAAAAATAATCAGGGAAAAAACAGAAGCAGCCTGGGTCAGGTCGCTGAGCACCAGCAGAGCTCTGCTGGTCTGGCTGCAGCAGGCCAGCAGCACTAGGGAGGCTGGGACAACGAGCCCCGTGCCGTGGAGCTGCTGTTTCTCTTTCTAGAGAGCACTGTTGGTGTCTGATTTGAACCTGTCCATCCTTGGCTCTGCCCTCTGAGTCTGGCTGTGCCAGGAGCTGCTCCTGGGGCTGGCTGGGTCGGCCTCGGGGCTGCAGGTCCCTCAGCCCTCACCGCCCGCTTCTGCGCAGCACCAGCAGCCATTCTGAGCCGCACAGGGGAGCTCTGAAGGAACTCACCCTGACGAAAAGTAACTTGTTTTTAAACTTTGCCTCCCCCAGCCAGATCAGCGCCCAGTCGGGTTTGCTGAGCTGTTCTAAGCTGCAAAGCTTCCACCTGCCCAAGAGGAAGGCACCAGCCAGGTGGCAGCAAGCAGCAAGCTGCATCCTCGGTGGGAGCTCGGGCAGCTGCTGGCAGAGCAGGCACCTGCCAGGCCCGGACCTGGGCCCGCTCCCTGCCCACGGCCGCTCCCACAGCACCGCTCCTCGTGACACGGCCACCCCACTGGCACCATGGCGCTGAGTCCCGCTCCAAGCCCTGCCCGCGAGGCGCTGCTTCCAGACCTCCGACTGCTGCGAGCTTTCTGTGTCCTCTGCTGTTTTCCAATATTGTTTTCTTTTATTCAAAAAAAAAAAAAAAAAAAAAAAAAAAAAAAAAAAGTTCANAAAAAAAAAGAGAAGCGGATACCTGACCTGGTTGCCAGCCCTTCAGCACCAGCCCTGCCAACACCACATGCAGATATGGAGATTGCTCCCTTCGCTCGGCACACACTCGTGCTGCTCCAGCCGCACGCAGCCACACACGGGCTCGGCGACCCCCCGAGCTAACCGCTATCTTCCTGCGGTGAGCGACTCCTGGGAAGCTGCTGAGCACGAACCCCGCTCAAGCCTCAGCATCCCCTGCCCTACCCGAGCCCTGTGCGCGCCGGACGCTCCCTTTGCGGGCACGCTTGAAGCTCAGCGCGGAGCTGCAGCCCCGCAGGGTGCTTCTTCCCCCTCCCNNNCCGCGGGTGCCTCCTCCCCCCCCCCGGAGCCCCCCGCCGAGCCATTCCCCCACCGAACCCCCACAGCCGCTCCGCTGACAGCGCACAGCCGCGGTTTTAACGCCCAGCTCCGAACCGCCGGGAACCGCGCACGCAAGATGGCTCCGGGGGGATCCGTCCCCCGAGCCACGACCCGCGCTCCTCGCAGCTCCGAAGGGGCGACCGCCCACAGCCGGCAGAGGGGAACGGCGGGG
>VXAV01000006.1:82837-94024 GCA_013399715.1 Alectura lathami
GCTGGCGGCGTGGAGCGGTGCCCGCAGCCAGCCGCGGCCTGCGCCGGGCCCCGAGCTGCTGCTCCCGGTGGCTGCAGCCCTGCGGGGGGGTTCTGGTAAATCCGAGCACCCCAGCCGGGCTGGTTTTCTTCTTCAGCCGCACACTGGGGAGCAGCGTGATTTGTTACGCTTCCAGTGAGCGTTGTGGCAGCTAGAGTGGGTGGAGGTGATTTGTGATGGGTTGTTTTGGAAACAGCCCATGTCGGGGGTAAGATAGGTTACCGCAAAGGACTCTAAAGTTACTGTGAGGCCTGTAAAAAAAAGACTTGCAGGTGAAATAGGGGAATGTGTGAGAAGATTTTGAAGCTCCTGTTGATGAGCTGCACCCAGAGGAACAGCAAACGTGCGAGGGGGTTTCTGTCAAAGCACGGCCCTGCCACAGGCTCCGGAGCAGTGTGCGGGCTGCCTCGCTGCTGGCGTCCAGGTGAGCCCCCATGCAGCACTGGGCGCTCCAGGAAAAGCAGCCAGCGCGAAGGTTAACCAAAGCCCGAGCGTTTGGTCCTCGTCAGCATCTCTGACACAAGCTGCCCTTCTCATCAACGTGATGTTTTGGGGGCGAATTGTATAAAATCAGCCCAGGCTCCTCGTGTCAGGGTTTGTGCCTGACTGCAGCGTTTGCAGCGGGGACGTTCTCCAGGCGGTGCAGGTGGGCGAGGCCTCGCCTGCCCCGTGAGCTCCTCGTGTGAACGTGAGCGGCGGCAATACCCCAGGTAGACGGGGGAAGCCTGCATTTGTGTATGATGAGAAGGAGAACTGGTTTTTATGCCTCTGCAAGACTTGTCCCCGATTCAAATATTCTGTATATTCCTTGTGGGCCAGAGAATAAGGTCATCTTTATTTGGAGTTGTCAGCTAGGAGGGAAATGTTTTTTTCAGTTTCAGTCCAAAACTCCCATCGCAGTTCCAGCCTAGCACGCAGGCTGCGAAGCACTTCTGTCCAGGTTGCTCAGTGCCATGCACCTCCCTCCCCTTCCTCCTGGTGGCTGCTGAGTGCTTCTGTGGGAACAGCGAGGCAGCAAGGGGATTCCAAGGTCGCCTTGGGGTTTCCATTCCTCTCCTGCTGTTCCTTGCGGTGCAGAGCAGAACCCCACAGAGGCTGTGGGGTTCTGAGACAGGAACGTTCTGCCTCCTGCCTCGTTCCTCTAGCTCTGCTCCTGAAGTTCTCTGTCACCTTATTTGAGAAGCTCTCCTGAGACATGCAGTTATTGAGTGAAAAAAAAATGGAGACAAAGTCCATGGGCTGCTGCAGATCCAGCTAGCGGAAAGATGTACTGGGCAAAAACAAACCTGATGAGCAATCACCGTGCGTGTCAGAAGCCGTGCTGCTGAGACCTGCAGCGCCAGGCTGTTGCGTTCGCACCGTTGTTACGCTGATTTCAGTGGCAGCTCGGTGTGCCAATGGCTGGGGAGCGCAGCAGCCTGCGCCTTCCTCCCCGCGGCCCAGGGCCGTGAGCGGCTCAGACCCGTGAGGGGGCTTTCGTGCAGCGTGGCTGCAGGGTGAGGGTGAGCCCTGTGACGCCGACGGTCCCGGGGCAGCGGAGCAGAGCGTGGTGCGTGTGCCGTTGGGTAGCGTGCTCGTGCAGAGCCAGCTTTCGTGGAAAATTACGATAAAACTATCAGGAGCTCTGGAAGCGGAGCAGGAAGCGGGCGAGGGGGAGCGCAGGGCCGCGGGGCGCTGCCCTTGCTGCTCGGCCTCGCGGCGCTGGCGAGCGCGGTGACTGCGCTGTGCCAGCTTGGTTGCGTGAGGGCTTCTGCGTGACAATTGTTTTCTGTCACTTGATTCTTGACAGAAAGCAAAGGCAACATCGGTTTGCCCTGGTGTGGAAACAGAATATTCCGGGGATGGGATGCCTGGAAATGACAGACTGTTGTGTGATTTTATCTTGAATCCTCCCAGCTGCTGCAGCCCATTTAAAGATGATTATGCCGTAAGGAAGCTTCTGGAAAGTGACTTCAGAAGTTGTAATGCACAAAAGCCTTTGGGCAGCATTCCAGGGCACTGCTGTCACTGAAGGAAAAAATGGGCATGGGTCTTGGGCCCTCTGTGGCAGGACGGCGCTGACGCTGCGTCACGTCACGTGTCAGTCTCATAAAATGGGGAATCTCCGTCGGTACGCGGAGGTGCAAGAAGGGGCAGCTCTGAAACGCCGTGTTTATGTGTTCGTAGGTAGGCGAAGCGCTCAGAGCGCCGCACTGGCTCCCTGTCAGGAGCCTGCAGGCTACATTCTGGGCAGTGCAGACAGAGCGAGGCTGTCGTGGATTTTCAAAGTGCAAGGCTTAAATCAGAAAGCTGAACCGCAGAGAGAATCCGTGGCAAAGCGCTCTGTTATTTTTAGAAATAATTTAAGAAGCATCATGCTTGTTGTTAAAGGTCGAGGATCTCCACCAGCAGCAGAGGTGATGTTTAATGAAGATTCGTCACATCGGCAGAGCCGGTGTAAATGATGCTGGTTGGTGGGCAGGCTTTGGCAAAACAGTACTGTCCCAGCGCAGGCCTTTCCAGGGCTTTTATGTTGTGTGCCATTTGTATTCTTCAAAATCCCTCGGAACACCACAAACGCAAAATTCTGCTTGAACACGAGCTCAGTCTTTATGGGCAAAGCTGTCATCTGCAGAAAACTGCCTTCGCGCATTCCTCCTCTGTTTGTGTTCTAGGTTCGCAGCCCCGAGCAGATCGCGCCGGCCCCAGGCCCGCTGCCATGTCCAAGCTCAAGAGCTCCGAGTCCGTCCGCGTGGTGGTGCGATGCCGGCCGATGAACAGCAAGGAGAAGACGGCTTCGTACGAGAAGGTCGTTAACGTGGACGTGAAATTAGGGCAGGTCTCAGTGAAGAACCCGCGGGGGACGTCTCACGAGCTGCCCAAAACGTTCACCTTTGACGCCGTGTATGACTGGAATTCCAAGCAGGTGGAGCTCTACGATGAGACCTTCAGACCTCTCGTGGACTCTGTTCTGCAGGGTTTCAACGGGACAATCTTCGCCTACGGGCAGACTGGAACAGGGAAAACCTACACCATGGAGGGCGTGCGGGGTGATCCTGAAAAGAGAGGGGTCATCCCCAATTCGTTCGATCACATCTTCACCCACATCTCTAGATCCCAAAATCAGCAGTACCTGGTTAGAGCTTCTTACCTGGAAATATACCAAGAGGAGATCAGGGACTTGTTATCGAAGGATCAGTCCAAGCGGCTGGAGCTGAAGGAGAGGCCAGACACGGGCGTGTACGTCAAGGATTTGTCTTCCTTCGTTACAAAAAGCGTCAAGGAGATCGAGCACGTGATGAACGTGGGGAACCAGAATCGCTCCGTGGGTGCCACCAACATGAACGAGCACAGCTCTCGGTCCCACGCCATCTTCGTAATCACCATCGAGTGCAGCGAGCTGGGGCTGGACGGAGAGAACCACATCCGTGTTGGGAAGCTCAACCTGGTGGACCTGGCCGGCAGCGAGCGCCAAGCGAAGACTGGCGCCCAGGGGGAGAGGTTGAAGGAAGCCACGAAAATCAATCTCTCTCTCTCAGCTTTGGGCAACGTAATATCTGCCCTCGTGGATGGCAAAAGCACCCACATTCCCTACCGGGACTCAAAGCTCACGAGGCTGCTCCAGGACTCGCTGGGCGGCAACGCCAAGACCGTGATGGTGGCCAACATCGGCCCCGCCTCGTACAACGTGGAGGAGACCCTTACCACGCTGCGGTACGCCAATCGTGCCAAGAACATCAAGAACAAGCCGAGGGTGAACGAGGACCCGAAGGACGCTCTGCTGCGCGAATTCCAGGAAGAAATCGCGCGGCTCAAGGCACAGTTGGAAAAGCGGTCCGTTGGGAAAAGGAAGAGGAGGGAGCGGAGGAGAGAGGGTGGGGAAGAAGAGGAGGACACTGAAGAGGGTGAGGATGAAGGAGATGACAAAGATGACTACTGGAGGGAGCAGCAGGAGAAGTTGGAGATTGAGAAGAAAGCTATTGTTGAGGATCACAGCTTGGTAGCAGAAGAAAAGATGAGACTGCTGAAAGAGAAGGAGAAGAAAATGGAGGACTTGAGGCGAGAGAAGGAAGCAACGGAAATGCTGAGTGCTAAAATCAAGGTAGGGTTCTGCCTTGCTGTACTTTCACACTTTTTAGAAGCAATTTGTTGAGGCTGCGGGGAGAACAGCAGGTGTCCCAATTTGGAAAGATATTTCAAAGAGGTTTCCAGAACAGTGATTTGTGTTTAGGTCAGAAGATTTTAAAATAAACTGTTTCTAGACAGAAGCTGAAATTCTTTTCGTTTCCACCGTTAATTACATCGTTCAATATTCACCAGTTGCTGCATTGTTCTGATGTGCTGATCTCAGCCCAACAGAGCGGGATGATGCATCGCATCGCCAGCTGCAGCCCAAAAAATGCTTCCTTCTGCAGCAGGGCACCGACAAGTTTTTTTCGTGAGGGTTTGCGTTTTAGTTCTCCAGAGAGGCCACGCTGCAGCAGTGTGCAGCTCCAGGCTTCGTTCATCCCGCAGGTTTGCAGGAGTGCTCAGGTACAGCAGTTCTTGTGGCAGCTGGCCTCAAAGAGAATGCTAAGGAGGGGGGTGCCCTCGTGACGACGTTGCACATGTGCAAGAGAAAGTTAGGTCCTGTGGAGAAGGCTCACTAGCTGCTCACTGAGAGAGGAGCTCACGCCCTTGTGTTTTCCTTTCAGGCGATGGAAAGCAAGCTCCTGGTGGGAGGGAAAAATATTGTGGACCACACAAATGAACAGCAGAAAATCCTGGAACAGAAGCGACAGGAGATTGCAGAACAGGTACAAGCAAGAACATTTGTTATTTTGTACAGAAAGAAAACTTTTGTAAACCGCTGTATCAGGAGGAAAGGTAGGAGAGCTCGCACAGGGTTAACCCCGACGTCAGTTCCATGGCAGTCATTCGTCTTCACTGTTGGACGAAATACGTAGAGAAGATTTGTAAGGTTTGCTGCCGTTAAACTTTTCTATCCTGTGTCTGTAAGTGAAGAAGTCGCTGGGAGGCCCAAACAGCGACACTTCAGCCGTTAACGCACGGGAAGGGATGTTTGCTGTGTGGTAAAGTTTATTTTCTGCTATGCATTTTCTGATGGTGTTTCTCTAAGTGCAGTGCCGGGTATGAACTGATTGTACAGGAAGACTCTAGATGCAGCATTTCACTACTTTAATTGAAGCTTAGCACTTATTGGCACCATCTGCTTCCAAGAGACACCTCAAAGTACAGAAGAGCTAACGCTTCTGGTTCTCCAGGGCAGGAGACAGGAGGAGCCAGACGCTAAAGCAAAAGCCCCGGAACCCCGGGAAGTAACAGCATCCTGATGCTGGGTTCCTGGCTGTCAGCCTGGCGCTGGCGGCGGAATTGTGCTCTCTAACGTTGTGCATCACGTTCCTCAGAAACGTCGGGAGCGAGAAATCCAGCAGCAGATGGAAAGCCGGGATGAGGAGACGCTAGAGCTGAAGGAGACCTACAGCTCTCTTCAGCAAGAGGTGGACATAAAGACCAAAAAACTTAAAAAGGTAAAAAGAAAATGGCCCCGTGCCTCGTGGTTTGAAATGAAATCAGCTTGGGTGTGGAACTGAGAGGAACGGTGGCAGGGTGTGAGCTGGGCTCTCGTGGTCTGTTGCAGCTGTTTTCCAAGCTGCAAGCTGTGAAGGCGGAGATCCACGATCTCCAGGAGGAGCACATCAAGGAGCGCCAGGAACTGGAGCAGACCCAGAACGAGCTCACCAGGGAACTGAAGCTCAAGTAAGCACCATCACTTCGCTGCCGCCAGTGACACTGACAGGGCTGGTTTCTTTGGGTGGGGGTGGCCGGGGGACTGAATTCACCTGCTTGTGGAGCGGGATTTAACCGCGAGAGCCGAAACGTTCCTCCCTCGTTCAGGGCTGTGCTAAGTCACTGGAGAGAGTCACCAGCTAACTGTGTTTCTCATGCATTTCCTGTTTTTGTGGTGGTGTGTAGGCACCTGATTATTGAAAACTTTATTCCTTTGGAAGAAAAGAATAAGATCATGAACAGGTCGTTCTTCGATGAAGAGGAAGACCAGTGGAAACTGCATCCCATAACCCGGCTGGAGTGAGTGCGCTTCTGACTCTCAGTTAAGGTCAGATGACGGCTGACATAAAACGCTCCAGTGGCCAAACACAAGGTGCCCCCAACAGAAGGATTAAACTGTGGGTTTAAAACAGCCCTCCGAAGTTCTTGGCTTCTTGCTGTGTCATAAAACAAAGGTTTCATTCATCTGGGTAGGGTGAATAAAATGGGAATGTACCATTGGGGAGATTCCTGGAAAATCAAGATTTTTCTTCTAGACGAACCCAATAATTGTGTGTAAAATATACGAAATACCGCGTGCACCGTTACCGTAGCAGGAAACCCCTGTCGTATTTGTCTCCTGGTTCAGTTAGGAAAGCTCAAAAATTACTATGTGAGAGCTGTGGATAGATCCAGACTCTTTACAGAAGAAGTTCTCCAAAGCAAATTTAGGAAGTTGGGTGCAGCTGAGTGCATCTGTGGTCTGCGTGCTAACAAATGTGCAGGAATCCCCGGTTTTGTGCAGGGAACAAGGGCAGGAGACAAGGGATAACAAGGTTCCCAGACGCTTTAGCTCATAAACTCCAGCAGGAGTCTTCATTTCCGCGTGTAACAGACTGGGTGTCTGTGTCGTCCTAGCACCCAGCAGATGATGAAGAGGCCCGTGTCAGCCGTGGGCTACAAAAGGCCGCTGAGCCAGCACGCCAGGACGTCCATGATGACCCGCCCCGAGGCGCGGTACAGGGTAAGCCCCAGCGTGGCAACAGCCGTCACGGGTTCCCCTTCCTGGGCAGAGGGGCGTGAGTGGCAGAGGGCTGGTCGCTCTGCTGGGGGATGAACACTCATGAAGTGCTTCAGAACGAGCTTCTGAGGGGAAGAGAAACAGTTTGTATGGAAACACCCGGGTTTGATTCCCCTTGTGCCTCCTCAGGCAGAGAATATTGTGTTACTGGAACTCGACATGCCCAGCCGAACAACGCGGGACTACGAAGGCCCAGCCATCGCTCCCAAAGTGCAGGCTGCTCTGGAAGCAGCTCTGCAGGATGAAGATGAGATACAGGTGGATGCTTCGACCTTTGAGAGCACTTCAAATAAAAAACCAAAATCCAGGTGAGCTGAATTTCCAGTCAGCGGGCTAGCAGACAGTTACAAATACAGCTGCTGGCTGTCCAGCTCCCATCAGTAAAGCTGTGGCTAGCTTGGCTGTGCAGCAGAGAGAAGGGAATGTAGGACAGCAGAGAAAACCGAGACCAATTAGAGAATAAGTCCAGTAAAAAAAAAAAAAAAAAAATTAGCTTTGGAAGATCAATTTTGATGAGAAACAGGTGACATTGATGGGGCTTTTTGTTTATTTTTTTTCATTTTTACTTCTTCAGGCCTAAAACTGGAAGGAAATCAGGGGGATCCTCTTCAGCAGGCACCCATAGTTCTCAGCTCTACCCCCAGTCCCGAGGGCTGGTTCCAAAGTAAAACCAGCAATTCCTCTCCAGGGCGTGAACAGCCTTTGCCTTCTGAGAGCAGAGACGCGTACAGACCTGCAGAGAGACCTCCCAGCCAGACTCCAGCCCCCCGCCCCTGCAGGCAGCCTCTTTGCTGTTTAACTGACTTGTGCCAGTCCAGGTGCACTGAGCCACGGGAAGATTCGTGCTTGCAGTTCAGCATTTGGCCTCTGTGGGAAACAGATTTTAGTTAGGAAACCAGAAATGCATGAGGTACGTCACAGTGTGTTAGAAGCCGTGGGAAGCATGGGGATCAGCTCGCAGCGTCGCCGTCTCTCCTCCTGCGCGAGCCCTTTTGCTGCACCGGGCTTTTTTGCTGTTGGGCAATGAGAAGACAGAGTTGAAGGCCATCTCAACAGGACCACCGCTCCAGAGCTTCACAGTGAGGATCGAGTGAGGTTAAAAGCAGAGGATCTGCCCAAACTTGGCTAGGTGCACAGTTTTCCTCTTCCTGCTTGAGGGCCCGGCGTCAGCGCTCGGGGTTAGGAAGTTGGTCTGAACAGGCAGAGTGGCAGCTGTCGGCACGTGCTCACCACCAGACAGCTGTGCCTCCCTTTAGACCTGTAGGACCAAAAGGGGACTTGAAAGCTTCTTTGTGCTTCCCAGAAAGGAAGCAATAGAAATTGAAGTCCTTTACTCGTTTACACACTTGAGTAAGAGCTCCTCTAAAGTGACCTCCTGCAGACCCCACCCCTGCCACCGGGAACCACCCTGTCAAAGAACACATCTGCACACCAGCTTGCGGGCCAGCTCCACAGCTTTCTTCCTCTCTGTTGCCTCCATCTTCACCCCCGGTACCCACCCTAAATCTCCGGACCGTGGTGTGGTGCGTGGCCATTTGCTCACATCTCCCACTGAGCACAGGAAACGTAGCGCTGGCGTGGAGCTCTCTTCCCGGCAGGCTTGTAGGGCTGGCTCTGCTCTCCCCTGTGAGCTGGGTCGAGGGCAGAGCACCGTAACAGAAGCCATCCTTGAGTGCTCTGTGCCTGCAAGTACAGCCCCTTCCCGCGGTGTCCGGGGGGGTCCAGCGTGCGGTGCCCTTTGTGCCTCAGCTGTTCCACGTCAGAAGCTTTTCCTTGGCACCTCCTGGAGCAGGCAGGGCCCGGTGGGAGTGAAAGCACACGAGGCAGAGTCTGGGTATCTGGTGTTAGAGGCGGGGGCCGTACTGGAAGATCTCCTGCTTTTGGTGGTCTCTCTGCAAGCTGCCCCGTGACTAAAGCAGGCTGCTGTACAGCTGCAGGCTTGTGCGGCAGGGCTGAGGGAGATGGAGCTGCCACGCTGAAGACAGTCAGGTGTCCCTGCCCAGTGTCCCACAGCTCGTCTGTCAGTCTTAGTTCCTCGTGTTTTGAGACTTACGCTTTCTGGTTGCTGTTGGCTGTCATCCTGTGAATGTTCTTACCTGTTTCCTCTCCTTCACTGATGACTTCCTCCAGGCTGACATGTGTGAGTGTATGAGGACCTGCCTGGTTTTAGAAATGCCCTGATACACGGACTCTGCCTTGTGAGCTCATTACGTGTCTGCCGAGTGGCCTCATCCAGGCTGGAGAGCTCCACCGGTCCTGCCTCCGTGCGCAGAAGAAGTGAACCCTCAGCACAGCTCACCTCTGCATCTTGCGGGCAGGGTGCCTGGGTGAGCCAGCTGCCCGGTGGGCCTGGCCGAGCGCTGAGGCAGCTGCTGCGAGTCACAGAGTGCTTTTCTGGGTCACAAGATTAATCTATACACACACACGCGCACACACACACATACGTGTATGCTGGTTTGGTGGAGGAAAGAGGAGTCTGCCTATAACAGAGAGCAGTCATCCCACCAACGTCTTTCAACGACAACGTGGAAACCTGGCGCGATCTTCCTTTTTGTAAAGCACTGCTTATGTACAGAGAGCCCTTAATTAGCTCTTGCTGCATAACGTAATGTCACCTTCTCTTCCCTCTCCTCCCTCCTCTCTGTCACATAATCTTCTGTACTTTGACATTCTAAAAGATGATTGTATGCTGCAAGTGCTCAGAGAACTGACGTGAAACAAGGGGGTTCTGCAACCTGGAAGCGACATCGTTTATCGCCCGGTCTGTGTTTGCACACGCGCACGCTTCCCGGTCGCTGCGGTTCCGCAGGGAACGCTGAATGAAATGCAGGTGCTGGAAGCCCCCCTTGTGGCAGGGCTGGTGCAGCGGAGATCACAGTGCACACCCAAACTGTTCTCGTTTTCGTGTTGATAAGCTAGCTGGTTAATATGGCAGAAGGGCTCTGCTTTAATTCTGTAGAAATCCATTAGCAAGGTGAAAGAACTCCAGTGGGGTGGAAAAAGCATAACACTGCATATGTAGTCATTGTATTTGAATTGGAGCTGTGGTTAGAGGTTCGGTTAGTGTCTTCATGGGCAAGCTCAGATCACAACAGAAGCGTTTCGATTCTCATTTTGGTGGACTCACCCTGGGCCAGGTACTCGGTGGCACTGACATAAAGAAAAATCAGTCGTCTTAAGCTCTGCAAAATGCACTGAGCTCTGGGCTGGAGTTCTCAACACACATTCCTGCCAAGTTTGCGTGCCTCTGGGTGTTATCTGAACCATCTGGGCTTCCTGCAGGTTAGCAGCCAAAGGCAGGAAGTCCAGCAGGCTCCTGGAGGCGGCCCTGGCCGTCGTAGCTGTTTCCTAGGAGCGTTTGACATCCTTCTTATCTGTGCTCTGATCTGTATAGTGGGATCATTTTTTTTAAAAGTGACATGCAGCAAAAGTAGCCCTCTGGCTCTGGGAGCAAGCACCACGTGACGCTGACGCATAGGAGTTAAAGCACTTTCTTAAAAACCTTCATACAGGTCTAATGCCTTTTTAAAAACATTTGCATGCTGCTTGAGTCCTCTGAAACACGTACCTCTGTGCCAGCATTTTAGACCACGTTGATGCATTATACAGACCAGATCAGACTCCTGTTCAGGATCTTTTTAGGTGCAGTCAGCCTGCCTTCGCTGACCACAGGGCACTGGCCAAGTTCCAGAGAGACACCTGCGAACCTGGATCTGTCCTCTCCTCTGTGTAGCATTTACCACGCACTGGGCTTCAAGGATTTTGTTTCTGCCGTGTTAAGGCACAGGCTGGAAAACAGAACCTGCAAAAGCCGCAGGAGGAGGCGGAGGTGGGACCGAGGCGAGGACGCTGCTCCCTGCTGCCCCGCGTGCTGCCCGAGGGCTCAGCTCTGTGCCTGGGGCCTCTGCAGGCACCGCTGCCCTCAGGAGGCCTCACGGCTCCTCGGAGATGCGCTGATCCTGACCTCCTCTTAGGTGACCTGTAGGCAAGGAACCTGTCAATAGTCCTGTCCATAGTTTTACAGCTTGTATTTATTTGTATCATCTCTTTTGTCTAGGAATGTAAAGTGATCCTGAAATACAACGTGTAATAAAGTCAGTAAGATTTACTGCATCTATCAGAACGCGCCTGGCTTTCGTTCCTAATTTGTCAGTGATGCCTGGGGTCGTCGGCTTCGCGTTTTACACAACCCTTGCGAACTTCTCTTAAAAATCCCTGGGCAAGCTGCAGCGTCACCGGCCGCGCGCCCCGTGGCACTCGCCTCCCGTGACCGCGGGCCGGGCCGGGCTCCGGGCCCCTGCTGGAGGCCAGCACCAGCG
>VXAV01000006.1:95147-108662 GCA_013399715.1 Alectura lathami
CCTGGGGCTGGGCCCTGGCCCGGCCTGGGGCAGGGCGGAGCTGTGGGGCGGGGGTCGGGGTCGGAATTCCTTCGTCGCGGGGTTTGGGGGATGGAGCCGCGCGTGTGCGGCACCTCCGTGCTTGGGGAACGCTCGCTGGGTTCCAGAGCAGCGCCCGTGTCGGTGCGGTGGGACCCTGCTGGCGTTCGACCGCCTCAGCCGGCGGTGGTTTCTCTCTGCAAGGTGCCCCAGCCACATCTTTACGCCTTGAGGAACGTAAAAAGGAAAATGACCTCGGCACCTCGCAGGCAGTGACCACGAGCCAACGAGCAAGCTCGGTGTGTTCTGACCCAGGGCTGCCCAGGGGCCGTGGGCTCGGCCCCTGCGGGGTGCACGGCCCCCGTCCCCCCGGTGAGCGCTGGCGCTTGCCGGTTGGCTTGGGAGCGTTTGGTGTGCCCATGTGGGAACGCCTCGGTAGGGCTGCAGGGTGTGCTGCCGCTTGCCTGCTGGCTTTGTTCTGTTTGGGCCCGGCGAGGCTGCGGCTCGGAGCACCCAGACCCTGGGAGGGAGCCGTGTCTGGGGCTGACCCTGCTCCCAGGGAGGTCTCGGCGCTGCTCCTGCGTGAGGTTTGTTTGGATGTCTGCTCCCTTTCCGCTTGCCAAGCAGGAACCTAATCAGGCAGGCATCTCTCTTCCAGCAACTTGCGTGATCTTTTGTGTGAAAGCGATAATATTTGTGAGCCGCGTGACTTTGCTTGAAGAAGTCAAAAAGGGCAGAAGCTGGCTGCTGTAGAACCGAGGCGCGCGAATCCAGCGGCGTTTGGGTGGGGTCCCGGCTCTGCGGGGCCTCGCCGCAGCCCCTCGGGGTCCTTTGCTGGGCTGGAGGCAGCCCTGGCTGACCTGGCCCAAAGTGCCCTCTCCTTCAACCGTCCTGAGCAATAATGGGGGGAAAAATGAGCAGTTATGGGCCGCAGGAGCGGGTTTCAGAGCAGCCATTTCCCAGCGCACCTCCTCGCCCTGGGGGGCGGTGGGAGGGATCCTCCTCACCCACGGGTCCCTGCCTTTTGGCCAAGGCCTCGGGCACCGGCACAGGGGGTGCCTGAGCCTCAGCAGCGCCTCGGAGCCGTTGAAGAACCAGAAATAGAACCGTCGGGTACTGGATTATCCACTTAGAGAGACCTGCAGTTGCATAGCTGCACTTCCAGCCTGCGGGACTGATTGTAAATCCCCTAAAAATAGATCTGCCTTTAACACTAGGCTTACACATGCTCCCTAGCAAAATGCAGTTAATTTTCCTTTCTGACGCTTGCCGTTGGGTTTTGTGTTCCTCTCGGCGCTTTCAAGAATCGCAGGCAAAAGTGCTTTCAGTGTTGCTGCTCCTACAGAGCTAGTATTACGCACATCCCCTAAAATAAGCCTTGGAGGGTGCGTGTGAGCACCCGGAGCCGTAGGACTGCTCAACAAGTGCAGCCAGAGCCGGCTGCCTCCGCCGCTCAGCGGGAGCCCATGAGCCTCGGCCGGCGGGGATGCGGGAGCCCTCGGTGCTGCAGGTAGCAGAGGACAGGCCTCGCTGGGCAGGGGACGGCAGCGTCGGCTGGAAGGGCAGCGTCGGGCCGGGGGGCTGCTGGAGACCGGGCTTGGCGGGGTGCCCCATCTCCCCGCGGCCGGCAGCAGTCTGTACGCTCAGCGCAGCCGTTGGCACCGATTCTTTTATCTTTCTGTGAACGCTCCTCCACGCTGGGCTTTAGGCTGCGCTGTCTGGCGCCAGAGGGAGGCTCTGGTGGAGGCTGCGAGGGGCTCCCTTGTCCCCCAAAGCAGGCGCGATCCGCTTCGCGACCGCGCGCTTCCCCGCGGGGTGGCGGGGAGCAGCAGGCTGCGAGGAGGGCGCGGGGCGGCCCGCGAGGGGCGTGATGAGCGGAGGCCGAAGCGTGCTGGGGCTGGACTGACGTGGGGCTGAAGTCGTTCGCTCTTGGAACGTGGCTTATCGCTTCCGTTGATCCTGAAAGTCTTTGTGGTTTCTTCGTGTTTAATCTCGGGGTGCGCGGCTCTCCCCACCAGCTCGGCACCACCTATCCTTGCGACCTTCGAGCAGCTCAAAAGTCCTGACGGGGTGGGGACGGTTTGAGGGATTCCCTGACCAGAGGACGTGGCCGGAGTGCAGCGCTCCGGCAGCACGGGGCTGGGGGCTCAGCGGGGAGCTGCCGCGGGGCTGCGAGCACCGGGGTTGTGCGGCACCGGGGGGGATATAGCCCCGGGTGTGACCATGTATTTATTTTATTGCCTTTCGATAGCTGGCTTTACCCATTTTCTTACAAAGGCCAGCAGTCCAAACCTTCGCCCATAGTTTTCTCCACACCCCTCGCTGTTTTTGGCCTTTCCTGGATTCTGTCCTTCTCTACCCCTCACCCGTGGTTCCCCCCTTGAGGTGGAGCGCAGGTGAGGTGGCTGCAGCGACCCAGGGGAGGTACACTGCCGAGTGGTGGAGGTGCACAGTAATATTTCGTTGCCAGAAAACTACTGGGCTCTTCACGGAGAGGTGGGAGGGCACTGGGCGTCGCCAAGGGTCTCTGCCCGCCGCGCAGCGTTGAGGCTGCGTGGCAGCAGCTCGGCACAACGCCTGCTGCAGTCTGGTAAAGCCTCCGCTGGCTTCTGTGGCATGGGGTCAGGGCCAAATTCTGCTCTTCTTGTCTGCCTCGTGTTTATATTTCGGTCAGTTAGGACCAGGCTGAGGTACGCCTTCTGTAACGCTTACCGTTATCTGCAGGTACCCGGCGCGTTTAGCCTCGGTCCCGTGTCGGCATCCTGCTGGCTCTGCGAGCGCAGGAGCGGGTCCTGTGCTGACGCCTGGTGTTTCTGTCTCTGCAGGTGCTGGAAAACTACTCGGATGCTCCCATGACCCCAAAACAGATTCTGCAGGTCATCGAGGCCGAAGGACTGAAGGAAATGAGGTTGGTGTCGGTGACCGGGGGCGAGGCCCAGCGCGTGCACGTGGTGGGGAGGCTGCGTGCCAGGGCTGGAGCTGTTCCGTGTGGTGCGGCCTCGTCTGCAGCACGCGTTGCTGCTGCCTTTTTTCTCTTTCCACGGTAATTTCAGATGACTGTGCGGACTTTTATGATACTGTTTCTTGGATTTTCTGGTACCGTATGGAGTCCCCTCCACCCATCCGCTGCAGGTCTGACTCCTGCCCCGCGTTCTGTTTGCCACTTGTGTGCCTCTGTCATAAGGAGCTCCTGGTACTTTCTGCTGCCTGTCTCTGGTTTGGTGACAGTTTCGGTTCTGTCTCCTCTGATGCTTCATTTCGAGAGCAGACATTACGATTCAGGACACTCAGAAAGGCCTCCCTTAATTTATGTTACCCTGCGGGCTTCTGCTCAGCTTTAGAGCAGTCCGAGTGCCACGGTGAGTGCTGTGTGCCCCCCAACCCCCTCAAACAGGAGGAGAGGAGGGGGACACGCCGTGTGCCTTTGTCCTCGTGCTCTGCACCTTCCTCAGCCCGGCCCCGTAAGCAGGGCTGTGCGCAGGCTGCCCTCTGCCGCAGGTGCAGGGTCTGGGTTGCAGGCGGCGGGGCAGCGCTGCCCTCCCAGGTGTGCCCGGTGACCTGTCACAGCAGGCAGCTAAAGGCCAGGCCTTACCACCCCACCCCGCCCCACGGAGCCCACAGAGCTGCCTCGCGCACGGAGGGGCTGGCGGCTCTCCTATGGGGCATCTGCGTTTCCTTCCCGTCGCTAATCCTCCTCTTTAAGGCTGTTTTCTCCGCAGCGTAATTGCTCGCAGAACGCAGGCCGCGATCTGTCGGGCTAGGCGTGCAGCGGGCTCTCCTGGTGCTTCAGTAAAGGCCGTCCTGAGGCTCCGTTTCCTGGAGGAAGCGGCTCAGTGACCCAGGAGGAGCCTTTCCCTGCGGCCGTCGGGAGCCTGCGCTGCCCTGCTGCAGGGGGGTGCCAGCGTCCAGCACCACGGCCGGTCGTTCATTCCTCCTGGGGGGGTTTGAACTCTTTGAGTTTTCCTCCTTTCAGGAAAAAGTGGGTTTTCTTTTAAAATATATATATATATATATTTATTTATTTGCCATTCTGAGAATCTGTGCTCTGTGGCTGGTTGGGTTACTGGAAGCCTTCTGCCAAACACAGAAGGGAGAAAAGGGAGAGCGCTGTCTAGCAGGCCAGAAGGCTGGGCTGGAAATTTTATTTTTTTTTTCATAGTCTCTAAATATGCTCGATGGTAATTTTGTCTGATCTGAGGCTTGCGAATAAACGCCCAAAACCCAAATGCACTGAGGGTGGAAACAGCTCGTCCCAAGTTCCATTATGAGAATGATTTTCTTTGAAATGTGTTTTTCTCAATCTGATTTTCAGTTTCACTTTTAATAGCTCTGCACTCAGCATTGCTTTCATGTCTCTTCCAGGTAGCTTTCTGCACGTACGTGTGTGACTTATTGGAAAACAGGAGCTGACATGGCACAGGTCCTGTCAGCGTGAGCGTGGGATGGCCGCTTTAGTCACACGCGGCAAAAGCAGGGCACGCCGTGGGGCTGGACGGCTGGGTTCAGCGGGCCTTTGGTGCCCGGCGCTGCCAGGGCCGTTCTGCCTGCAGAGTGTCAGGAAACATCCCAGCAATATGCGTGTGTGCAAGTTTTGCTATCTTTGTTTTTGTTTTTCTGCCGCTGACCAATTCTGTTTTGTAGTAAACTCAGTCCAATTCTCCAAATTCCAATCAGACAAAGGGAGGAAACGTGTGGCAGAGGCTAGAAGCAGCTGAAAGTGACCAAGAGTAGCTCCACAATTAGCATAAGGTTTCCTGTTTTCTGCAGATTGCTTCGCGGTGGAGTGCTGAGGCTAACGTGCAGGTCAGAGAGGAGGGCGGCAGCGCTGCTCTGACCGGAGCGCCCGCCCCGGGAAGTTAACGAGGATCCTCTCCTCCCCTCTGCAGCGCGACGGTGCCGATTCCAGCAGACCTCCCGGGCTGCTTTCCCGGTGCGGCCGTTTCTCGAGGTTATTCTGAGTCCCTTTTCTGCCTTTGTGTTTTCCAGTGGCACTTCTCCCCTGGCCTGCCTCAACGCCATGCTCCACTCCAACTCCAGGGGAGGCGACGGGCTCTTCTACAAGCTGCCGGGGCGGATCAGCCTCTTCACGCTCAAGGTAGAGTTGGGCTTTGCTCTCAGGCGAAGGCCAGGGCGTGAGCCGCGCTCGCTCTGCACAGCTGAGCGTGGAGCTGGCACCCTGTGAGCCGGAGGTGCTGCTTGTGAGATCACCAGTGCCTGGCGTTCGTTATTTCCTCTTGGCTCGTGCCTCGCAGCTGTGCTCAGCCACATGTGGTACATTCCTTTCAGCCTCACCTGTTAGCTCTGGAATTGCACACGCAAGGTTGATCCTTATTCTGGCTTTCAGTTTTCAGCTCAGGTGGCTGACTGTCAGAATACCCTGTCTGACTCCTTTTCCAACAGCCACAAGGGGACATGGCCAGCCAGTAAATCCCACTGGCCTGAGAGCCTGTAGCTGCGAGTAAAATCTTGACAGGAAAATTTCTTTTCTTGCTGAGTTCTCTGTGAGAAGTTTTATTTTAGTCTGTTGTTCCAGCGATCTTAAATGCTGAAAATGTTTCAGGCTTTTCTTCTGCGCTGTTTTGTGCTGCTGGGTTCCCTGATAAATACCAGCCCTATAGGCAGCTGGTGTCCTGGCTGTTTCAGCCGCATCTTCTTTCTGCGGTCAGAGTTCTGTTCAGTTGCCATGCTTTGCCAGAGACGAAGGAATTGATGTGGTTGTGATTATACAAGTAGTAAACGCATCTCCTAAGCTTCCTGTCATAGCAGTTGGCATCTCTGGTGATACCTGCCCTTTTGCTGGTAAGAACGAGGTATTTCTCTTCATTAGAAACTGCTTGCATGCTTCCTGCAGCAAAGCGTGGTGGAAGTCGCTGCATGTCCTTTGGGTGTATTTGAGTTCTTCATCTGGGCAGTGTCTGCAAAGACTCCTGCTCCACTGGGGCCTAGACATTCTTAAAAGCACTTTTCAGCATCAAAGGGAGTAAAATAGGGAAGAAATTAAACTCAAAGCTACATCTGCTAAGCCAGCTGTTCCCAGGGGCTGAAGTGGCAGTGGCTGAGGAGGGAGCGTGCTCACCTGAGCTGCCTTTGCCCCTGCAGAAGGACGCCCTGCAGTGGTCCCGGAACCTGTCTGTGCCAGAAGGAGATGAACTGGAGGACACAGCAGATGCAGAAAGCTGTGAGTCCAATGAAGCAAGCACTGTGAGCGGCGACAACGATGGTAAGTGTCTGGGAACGTGAACCCGCAGCTGTCAGCATCTCTTCCCGTGTCTGACCGAGTGCCTGTCCTCTTCAGTGTCTCTCGACGAAACCTCCTCGAACGCCTCCTGTTCCACCGAGTCCCAGAGCAAGGGCCCCTCTGCTGCCAGGGAGAGCAACAGGGCAGCCTCACAGGTAGGGGGGAGCCTCTCGAGGACAGCTGCCGCGGCTGCGTGGCGCTGGGGTCAGCACGGCGGCGGGGCGGCGTGCACGCCTGCCTCGGGAGGGTTGTGGGGCTGTCTCCTTCGGGGAGGAGTTTCTGGCACGGGGATCGTGTGCAGGGAGGCAACTCTGACCTCTCTGCTGATTGTGGATGTATGAGCGGCTGACACCTGAAGGTTTGCCTAGCAGCTGGGTGGCTTTTTAACTGGGAAGTAGGTTGCTTGGAAGATTATCTTGCCTTCTCATAATGTCTTAGCTTCTTTGCTTTGTTTTTGTTTCTTTCTGGACCACAGACAAGCAAACAGAAGAGGAAGACTGGTGTAATGCTGCCACGCGTCGTCCTAACGCCGCTGAAAGTAAACGGGGCGCACGTGGAGTCTGCGGCTGGTGAGCACTGCTCGTGGGCTGGTGGCTTCTGTGGTGGCTTCTGCAGGCTGTGGTTGTTGGTCTGCAAGCTGTAGGTGGCTGTCGGTCAGTCGTCCCTCGCTGAAAGCTTGCCTGGGGATTTCCTTAACACTGCCTGAGAGCACGTGTGACCGCGTTGTGCTGCTGGGTGTGCGTTCACCTCCGTTGGGGTGGCTGGTGACCCTGGTGGTGGAGCTGCCATCACTGGCGGATGACTCTTGTAGGCTGCAGCTGCTCTGCAAGTTGGGCTTCGGCTGTTCTTTGCATGTTTTTGTAAAACTGTTGCTTTCAGGCTTCACAGGAAGACACGCCGATGGCGAGAGCAGCAGCACGTCCAGCAGCAGCAGCAGCTCGTTGGCCCTCTGCAAGGCCACCCTGCGCGGCAGGACGGAGATAAACAGGGACCCTCCGCAGCTGCTGAGGGGGATCCGAAAGCCCACGGCTGGTGAGTGCTCCTGGCTAAAGCTGGGAGAAACCTGCCCACAAGAGCAGGCAGTGCTGAGGGCTGTGTATTCCCGAGAAAAGATCCCCGGGGCTCTCCTCCTTCAGAAGGTGCGTGACAAGCTCAAGGCCCTTGACCTGGCCTTCCTCTCCGGGCGGGCCTTAGTGCGCCATCTGCTAAAAAGTTGGCCTCCAGTGGGAAGCAGTGTCAGGAGCTGCCTGGGTGTGCCAGGAGCGTGCCCTCGCACCCGTGTTGAGATGGTGCCTGGTGTTAGGTGCGGCTGGGAGCCGTTCTTCCCACCCGAGTGCTGCTGCGGCGGCTGTTCCTGCCGCAGCAGCGTGCGCTGTGGGGCCTTCTGCCCGTAATGCTGAGACGTGTCTGTGCAATAATGCTTGTCTTGTTTGCCTGCCCCTAAACTGCAGGGCAAATGAAGCGAAGCAGGGGTGAGGATATTGACTTCGAAACGCCCGGTTCCATTCTTGTCAACACCAACCTGCGAGCCCTGATCAACTCCAGAACCTTCAACGCGCTCCCGTCGCACTTCCAGCAGCAGCTCCTTTACCTCCTTCCAGAAGTGGACAGACAGGTACGGAGGTGCCGCGCTGGGGGCTTGCCACGCGCCGTGTTGCATCTTGAAGCAAATGTTGGCTGTTGTCCTGCTTTGTTCCCCCAAGGTTGGGGCCGACGGGCTGATGCGTCTCAGCGGCAGTGCTCTGAACAACGAATTTTTCACCCACGCCGCTCAGAGCTGGCGGGAGCGGCTCGCTGATGGTGAGTGGGTTTGCTTTCTTTGGTGGCTGCGCAGTAAGCACCCACCTGGTGGGCTTTTTTCCTTTACAGTTGGCGGAGGGGTGGGAGTTCAGCCCAGCTCGGCAGTACGTCTGTCCGTCTTGCTCCCAACTTAACATTTCTTTCTTTAGATTCCTCAGATTCCTAGATTTTCCTCAGGTGCCACGGGGCCTTCAGAACAAAATAGTGGAGCTGTAAAGTTACGCTAGACTTATCTCTCCCCTTAAGTGGTGACCTACGCTGGGTAAAATACTATTTTTTTTTATTCCATATTTGCTCAAGGCTGTGTGACCACTGTGCCTAGGTAGCTGCAGGCAGCACGTGGGTCTGTAGCAGGGTGGAGAGCAGAGCGGTAACAGAAAATCTGTCCTCCTTATGCACAGCTGGGGTACTACACTGAAACCGAAAAAGGCTGCGTCTGCCAAATCAGCTTTGTTCGGGACTGAGTGTCAGTGTCCTGCTTCCACGTAGGTGAATTCACGCATGAAATGCAGGTTCGAATCCGGCAGGAGATGGAGAAGGAGAAGAGAGTGGAGCAGTGGAAGGAGAAGTTCTTCGAGGACTACTACGGACAGAAGTAAGAAACTTCTTGGCCTCATCTGTGCTCGTGCAGGTGCCAGTGTGCTTGTGTTGGTGGATGCCTGGGCAGGTGCAGCACAGATCTGTGGAGGCACCACTGTGCTGCTGAGGCTGCTGCCCCCAGGGAGCCCCTGGGAGGAACTGGTTTGGTCAGGGCAGATCTGCAGCCCAGCTGCTTTGTGTTCAGGACAAGTTAGACAGCAGACGTGCGGGCTGTCTCACTGCAGGCTGGCTGCAGGAGGCCTTGGTGCCGTGTGTCGCTGCGGGGTGGGGACAGCGTGGTGGTGAAGAGCAGGCGGAACGCTCCCGTTGGGATGGGCCTGAGCTTTTAACCAGTTCTTGTGCCTGCCTTGCAGGTTGGGCTTGACCCAAGAAGAATCCCAGGAGCAGAATTCAGTGCGAGAGGATGCTGAGAACAGGACGGGGCTGGCTGCCCAAGGAGAAGGCCGGCTGCCCCGTGGTCCCGCCACGCGACAGAGGGACGGGCGCTTCAAGAAACGCTCCCGGGCCGAGCTGCGGTGCAGAGCCAGGAGGAGCCTCTACAAGCTGCGCGATGCTGAGCAGAAGGAGGCCTCCAAAGAGGCTGCCTCCGTGGGACCAGATTCCTCTCTTCACAGAGACGCCAAGCCTGAGGCAGACCTGGAGAAGGACGATCTGCCGAGCGCCACTGCTGCAGTACTGAAGCCGGAGAGCTCGGGGTTGCATCTCCCTCCAGAGACTTCCAAAGCGCACAGTAAATCGGAAGAGCTGTCCTTGGCAGCTGCCAGCAGAATTCCCGGTTTGCCCCAGGAGAACTCGGCTCGGGAGTCAAAGGACCAGAAGAGGAAATGCTTTGAGGAGGCTGCCTCTGCCTCCTTCCCCGAAAAGAAGCCCCGGCTCGAAGATCGTCAGTCCTTTCGTAACACAATTGAAAGTGTTCACTCAGAAAAGCCACAGCCTACTAAAGAGGAGCCAAAAGTCCCACCCATCCGGGTAGGAAAGAGAATTACAGCCGCTTGCTGTCTCGGGGCTTGCGCACTTAGCAGCATCAAAACGTTGCTAGAATGCCAAGTGTTGTCGTGCCGGCGGCGCGTGCGGCGGGGCGTCGTGGGTGGAGCGGGCTGAGTGCCGCCGACTGCCACCGCTCGCTGCCTGCTTTAGAAGGGCGAGGGATGGAAAATCCTTCCAAGGCCTTTGCACAAGGGCACGGCGTAACCTTGCCTTGCTCTGTTAGTTGTCATCTCCATGGGTACAGAACTCATTTTTCCTGAAACCAGCTGACCTGTTGCGAAAGGGACCTTCAGCTCCTGCTCTTGGTCCTGCGCCATTTCCCGCTTCCTTTGGGGGCGCAGCAGTGTTCCGTGCGAGTCCCGCTGGTTTAGCTGGAGGCGTCCGTCTCGCTAGCTGCAGCGGGGTCAGCCTGGTGTGCAGGAGCCCATATCGGTTTCAGGAGGTCTGAGAGCAAAGCACCCCTTCCGTGCCTGGCCGCTGGCCCTGGCAGAGCAGCGTTCCCAGCCAGCGCTTCGCGTCCCGCGTGACAGCGCGCATGCACGGGGTTACGGGGACCATGCTGCTTCTCTGCCCAGATTTGTCTTTATGTTGGAATTCTGACTGAGCTCTTGTGGTGAGAGTTGCGATGATGTGTGGAGAAAATGCGTTTCGCCCTCTGAGAAGGGTCAGGTGTTACCACTAAGTGCTTTTCTCTTTCTTTCAGATTCAACTTTCACGTATTAAACCACCCTGGGTGGTTAAAGGTCAGCCAGCTTACCAGATATGCCCCCGGATCGTCCCCAGCACGGAGCCCTCCGGCCGGGGCAGGAGCGGGGCCAGAACGCTCGCAGACATTAAGGCCCGTGCTCTGCAGGCCCGAGCCCAGCGCGAAGCCGCCGCCATCGGCGGCGGTGGCGGCCCCGGCGGGGGGAGAGGCGCGGAGGGAGGAGGCGGAGGAGAACCCGGCGGCCGCAGCAGGCGCAGGAGGTCCAAGAGAGCTCGCGGAAAGCGTTCGTCAGATCTACGGCGAGCACAACTACTGCCGTCTCTCCGCGTGAACGGGGAAGGGGCCGACCCCAAGGTGGACGCCCGGGCTGGCAGCGGTGCCTGTGCCTCCTCCAGAGGAGCCTCCTCTTCCTCCAGGAGCGAGGGGAGCGGCGCTCCGGGATGCACTGCAGGCACGGGCTCGGAGGAAGCTCAGCCCGGTGAAGGCTCTCCTGGAAGGCAGCGCTGCGGGGCTGGGCCGTCGTCTGACAGTGCAGCTCCAGGGAGGCGGGGGGAGAGCCCTGAGCAGCCCCTCCGTGACGGGAGGACTGACACCCCGTCCTGTGCCACGCCGCGGGAGGGGCAGGACGCGGAGGGGGCCCGTGGGGCTCCGGCAGGGAACGCGCTGCGGTGTTCTCGGGCGCAGGGAGCTGCCGCCGGCCCCGCGGGAGACGGGGATGCGCCGGGACTCAGAGGTGTTGGCGCTCCCATGGCACGGCTGGATCACCCCTCTGGTGGGAGGGGAGGTTCCTCCGGTTGTCCTGCCCCTCCGCCGGAGTTGTCACCAGCTGGTAAGGAGCACCACGAGCCAGGAGTGATTCCGAGATTTAGGTTTAATGGCTCTGAAACGTTTATGGAAAAATGCATGAGAAACAACAGCGATAACTCGGAAAGAGTGACGGCTGGCATGGAGGAAGCAGCGCCTGCGCTGAGCGACTTCGCGCACCTGCAGGCAGAGGAACGGAGCAGTGGCAAACCAGGCGACGGAGAGCGGAGCGCGGCATCGCCGGAGAAATCCTCTTTGTGTGACGGCTTTGGTCAGCGTAGGACAGATCCCTCTGGAAAGCTGAGGGAGAGGCGCCCCAGAGTGGGAGCAGAAGATGCGTGTCAGCCGTTGGGAGAGGCTCAAGAGGTCCAGGCAAGTGGAGACGATGAGATACAGAGCACACACAGCGAGTCTACAGATACCGCTTCGGATCTCGAAGCCGACCTAGCCGATGAGAGCGCGGAGACGGGCGGGTGTTGGAGAAGCCTCAGCTACAGGGAGGCAGCCAGGAAAGACTCCTCCTGCCAGAGCAGCGCTGAGAAACGTGGTCAAACCAGACCAAAGTCATCTCTGGGAACAGGTGGCCTGCCCGGTGCTGTGGACTTCCCGTCAGGCGCGGGGATGGGCGCTGCAGCTCCACCTCAGAGGCGGGGGCCGCACGCACCAGCGGCCCCGAAACCCGAGGGGCAGTCGAGTTCCGCTCAGGCCCTGTCCTCTGCTGGCACCAAGAGCCCTTTGGTGCCGCTGCTGAAGGGGACCCGTGCCCTGGAAGAAGCGTTCCCAGCGTCTCACGCCAACGTCAAGCTGGAGGTTGCCCAGCCACCAGGGGCCCAGCAGTCAGAGAGCCGCCCCGTGCGAAGGGAGAGCGGTGGTGGCTCTGGCGAAGAGCCTTCTCCGGGTGCCCAGACGAAGACGAGCGCCCTGAGCAGGAGCGAGGACTTCCCCTCCGTGAGATCTCCCGTGGATCCCCAGGAAAAGCGTGGGTCAGGAGCAGCATTGCCTAGGGCAGAGGGCACGGAGATTCCGTCTGTGCCAGAAAAACATTCCAGGATGGGCTCAGCCTTAAGCTGCCGAGAGCAAGTGGCAGACGCGGCGCGTGCCTCCTGGGAGCCTGCAGACACGGGCCCTCGGGAAGGAGCGTTTTCTTCCTGTAGCTTTGAAGAGCAGAAGGAGTTGTCCAAGGCCCATCGGGTGCCGCAGCACAGCCCGTTAACAGGCGTCATCGCAGATGAAAGTCCCGAGAAGCTGGACCCGTCTCCAGAGCCCCGGTTTGTATCTCCCAACGTGGATTCTCGTGGCCCAAATCAGACGGAGAGTGCGTCGGTCAGTCCGAGCTACGCTGGAGTTCAAGGCAAAAAGCTCTTTGGTTCCGGCTTTCCATGCAGCCCCAGCGTCAGGCTGCATCACCCGCGGGCTCCAGATCACGTCTCGGCTGCGGCAGCCTCGGCCCCCAGCAGGCAGCTCGCTCTGACCAAGGGCTGCGCGGCTGCAGGAGGAGGGCCGGGCCCGAGGGGGGAGCGGGCTGCCAAGCAGCACGTGGACGCCCCGGGAGGGATGAGAGGTGGGAACGCGCTGGCCTGTGGCAGCCCCAGCAAGAGCGGCGGGGAGGGCCAGAAGGGGCTCGCCGAGCGCGCGCCAGGCGTTCCGCTGGCTGTGGACTTGCCCTTCCTCCGGTTTGCCAGAGAGCCGGGAAAAAGGCACGGTCACCCCCCGGAGCCGTCCCCCGCACCCTCTCCCTTCAGTATCAAGCAGGCGTTTTATGGGAAGCTTTCTAAGCTGCAGCTGAATTCCTCCGGCTTTAATTATTCATCCCACACTCCAGCTTTTCCCAGAAGCCTTGCTGGAAGCATGATGCAGCTGCCCCACAAAGCGAACTTTGCTGCCAGCCGCGGCGCGGCGCTCTCCGTGCAGATGTTTGCCGACAGCGGCAGTGTTGAGGAGATCTCGTTCCAGTGCTCGTGCAGCCTCAAAGCCATGATCATGTGTAAGGGCTGCGGGGCGTTCTGTCACGACGACTGTATAGGGCCCTCCAAGCTTTGTGTATTGTGCCTTGTGGTGAGATAATGACCTGCGGCCACGGGCCGGGCTGTGCGTCGGGCTGCGCGTTTTGGTATGACCCGAACCGTAACAGCACACTGCTCTGTTCATAGTAGAAACGCTGTCACACTTTGTTTTGGTGAGGAACGTTGGCTGCCTTCCCACTGAGATCTGCAGTGCAAAACCCTTCCTGGCTCGCGGTGACGCTCCGAGCTCTGGACGCTGCCGTGGGAGCCGCGCTCTGGTGCCGCCTGCCCGGGGCCGTTCGCCGTGGCAGCGCGCGGACCCTCGGCGGAGGAGCTCTTCGCACCCGGGCCGGGGTGCG
>VXAV01000007.1:0-56087 GCA_013399715.1 Alectura lathami
GGGGTGCTCATGGCCAGGCTGGGTGGGCCCTGGGCAGCCTGGGCTGGTGAGAGGTGTCCGGTGCCCAGGGGTTGGGACTGGGTGTGCTTAAAGATCCCTTCCAACCCAACCATTCTGTGATTCTGTAGCAATTCTGTGGCTCAGGACAACATCTTGCTCCATTGTGGTCCACTCACCCTTGCTGCCTGCTCAGAAACTCCTATCCAAGTATCCAGGGAAAACTCAACAGTGGGAAAAATAATATGGCACCCACTATTCACCTCTGGGAGAGGAAAAGCATCATTACAAATGTCTTCTTAGCAGCACACCAGCCAGAGTGCAGTTAGGCACATACAGTGTGCAGAGCGGGATGGACAGGGCTGATGAAGTGAGAGTGCATCGCAGCTGTAAATAAAGGACTTTAAATGAAATCTGTCACAACTGTTAGGCTACAGCCGCGAGTAAAGGACAAAGAAATATCTACAAGAGCTCAATAACGCGGACAGTAGGTTTTTTATGGCTGCCTCACAAGATGCAGTGAAAATGTCTTTGGCTTTGCGGGAGCCGCACCGAAAGCCTGTGATAATGTGCGTGGCAATAGTTTTTTATAAAAATCTTTCAAAGAAAGATTAATAGAATTTATGCTTTTAGGGCCAGATTTTCCAAAGCAGCTCAGCACTGGGCTATCTCAGCTCACAGTGAAGCCAACAGGGTTTACACCTCCGAAATCAATGATGGAGCAGATTGTTGCTGATTCTGAGAGATTTTGTACAGCTCATCCCTAGTATATTTTTGGCTAGACAAGCAAATAAATAAACACCCCCACAAAAAAAAAAAAAAAAAAAAAAAAAGAGCCATCCAGCCAAATGCCCAACTCCCCCCAACCTTCCTTGCAGGGAGTAAGGAGAGGATGATTTCAGTAACCCTGCCCTGAATCTGGAGGAGTGCTCCTCATACGTATGGATTTATTTACATCTGTGATCAAAGGGGGCATCCAGCACCCTGTTCATGGGGAGCTGATAGGCTGCACTGAGGGATGCTTCCCCATCAGGTTTCCTCCTACAAAGGCAAACCCAGGACTTGGGAGTGGTTCAGCGGCTGCTGTCTGCTCCCATTGCATCTCTCAGAGAGCGTTTGCAGCCCTCCTGGCCCCAGGTGAGCGAAGCGGGTGGAAGGAGGGTAGCAGTGCAATCCTTTTGAGACAGCACAAATAGAGCAGGAGCCTCGGGAAGAGATGCTGTGGATGGAGTCAAAAAAAAAGCAGTCAAGGCAAAAAAAAAAGTCCTTCTGCCTCCCACTCATTGCAGGAGGCAGTGGAGAGGCAAGGAGCCATCCACCTTCCTCCGCCTGCAGGGTGTGCAGCGATGGTACCTTCAGCTGCGTTTGCTAGCAGACTTAGGGCCACCACCTGGTGCCCTGAGCAGAAGGCTTAATACTTCAAAAATTAAATAAATTTGTTCCTAACCATGACCTTTTCAGGGAGGCCAGGAGCAAACGCAGCTCTCCAGCCACATGCAGGCTTAGGAAGCCTCCTTCTTCTGCAGCTGGAGTTCTCTGTGCCCCGCACCAGCAGTTATAGCTTCCTTTTTTTGTTCACTTTTAGTTTTGGATAATGTGGGTTTGACTCCAGTCCTTTACTGCATGCATTTCACACAATGACAGTTTTTGAAGTTGCACAGGACTATCGAATCATAGAACGGTTTGGGTTGGAAGGGATCGTAAAGCCCATCCAGCTCCAACCCCAGCCATGGGCAGGGATACCTCTCACCAGACCAGGCTGCCCAGGGCTCCATCCAGCCTGGCCTTGAACTCCTCCAGGGATGGGACATCCACTCTAGTCTACGCCCCACATGTTCTCTTTGGGTCTCCCAGTCATCAGATAGCTGCGTTATGGGAAGGTATCATTGACACCTCTCTCTTGTTCACTTCTTGAGCAGTCTTGTCCCAGCAATGCAGGGATAAAATATATATTATTTCTTATGTAGTGATACCATCCGTGTTCACCTCTGCAGTTGCCTGCTCCCATGCCTGGATGGGGGCTCTCCTCCCTGGCAAGCTTTGTTCCTGGTTGCCTTCATCTCTCCATGCTGCCTGCTCAGCTCCACGTCCCGGCAGCTGGCTTGTTGTCCTGTTAATTAGCCTCTCCCATGCTGCCAGCCAGGCGGTGCTGCCTCCTGCCACCATGTTTCATGTACCACATGCTGGAAAGCTGTAGCTGGCCTTATCTACAACTTCCCACCCAAGGGATGCCTCAGTTTGCAGATAGTTCATTCGTGGCAGTTTTGTGCTGTGCTTAATCCAGCCAGATGAGAAGTTTGATGGAACTGTATCTTCTGTGGTGATTTAACCCCAGTTTTTGTGCCTTTCTTTCTCTTTGGTGACACCACCAGAGGGAATCCCAAGGCAAGTGGATCCAGCAAAAGTTTCCCCATTGCAATTTTGAGCTGCACTCCTGGCCTTCCAGCATGCATTTGTGCTCAGTGCTACGGACTGATTTGACTGTGCTCGCTAAATAAATACTAGGGAGATCCCCCAAGCTGAAAGGCTCCTTAAATAAAATCACAGGGAGATACCAGCTGCTGAATCAGCAAAATTAGTCTTGAATTCAGTGCAAGACCAGAAGTGTGCTAGCAGCACGGTCAGAGCAGGGCATTCAAGCAAACTGTGGTCATCCATGTCCTGGTTCTCACACATAAAGCCAGGATACCCTGCTTCTACCTACCTGTGTGAGCTGTGTGCATTGTGCAGTGAGGCTGACTTCATGCTACCGTCTTTGGGAGGGAAGAGATTTGCTTTAGATATGAACCACCATGAACAGCTGAGGTAAACTTCCCTTCCTAATTGGTCTCAATGAAAACAGCACGTATCTGTGTCACTGGCGGAGATATCAATCAACCATTGGCCAATTTCACTAAGCAGTATCCTTTCCAAATTCACTCTTTTGTTAAGTAATGTATTAAATCTCTAGGAGACTGTCCAGACAGCCCAAATGAGCTTTATTAACTAACTGCCAATAATCCCAGGCTTTTCACTGAAAGAGGGAGCCTGAGGAAATCCAGGCAGGACTTTCAGTTCTCATTGAGTTTCTTGGTCCAGTGTTTCCCAGGTCATAGCATGTGACCTGCCTTGAAAATGTGGACTGATTGGATGCTTAAAGATCTCACTTTGCTGTTGTTTTCCTCTGGGAGAGCTACACCAGAGGATAAGGCAGCTCCTCCACACAGCTACCCATGCTCAGTCCTGCCTTGCGTTGAGCGATCCCATCAGCTGGCCCAAAGCTCACCCCAAGCTTAGGCATCTCTTCGTGGACATCGTGTTTTTGTGAAGTATGGTCCAATAGCTGGGCACGACCTCATTACGAGGCACCAAGGGCCAATGTTATAAGTAGACTTACACTGCATGCATGATCGTACACCGTCGTGGTCAACGCTGACTCCGGTGACTCCCACCCGTGCTGTGTTTTCATCCAGCTCTCCAAGGCGCTGCCATAGCTTGTCCCGTTGCGATCCCGCTGGCCTTCCTCCGACATCCCTCGGACATTTCACTTACTGGCTCCCTTCTGAGCCTTACCGTGGGTGAGTCAGGACGCCTAATCACGGGAACGCTGTAATTGCCGCGCGCGTCAGTCGCGTCGCACGCACGGGTGACTGTTGCAGCTCCCTCCCTGCTTCCTAACGGTGTCTCCTTTCAGCCCCATTAATGACTACAATTATTTTCCTAAGCATAAATTGTTCCTAATGACCACAGTCATTTTTAGCATGATAGCACAGCAAATGATGCATCCATGGGACAGGATGAAGGCAGGGAACAGACCTTTCATGCCCTGTTAAGTGTCAGGCACACGTATTATTTACAGGGCACGTTAGACTGTGCTGTTGCCATTGTTGATTTGGAAGTTCAAGCAGTTTGTCACTTCTCCTTGGCCTTTTTTGGCTGTGATCAAGGGTGGTCGTGGTAGTGTGTTCCATTTACCCAGAGCTGAAAGCTAGGTATTTTGTTTAAGCAAGGGGAGAGACTCAATAGGTCTCTTTCAACTGCTGGTCACTGAGTGCTGGGCAAAGTGATTTGTGAAATTATTTGATATTTCAAAGGAACCTGTCAAATCAAATGTGTCTCAATTCAGTACTCCAAGCTGCAGATTATAGGTAGAGTTCTTTATGAAACTGGAGTTTTGTTTTTCATACCCATCAGTCCATCTGGACTCCATTATTTTAGTCCCTTCTTTGGGGCATTATGGAAAGTATCTGCATCTTGGAGAGAAGAATGTAATTCCGGGGTTATTTTCCTAGAAGGCTTCATCAGCTGTGGTCAACTCATTTGTAGTCTTCATTAGATCCATGATGACTACTGAAAGACCTGTAAGCTGGTATTTGATTCTTGGAGTGTGCCCTGAGCACACTGGAAGCCACAGAGCCCGGGGTAGTGCTGCAGGTTAGGGCTGAGTGAGAGCTGATGAATTCTGCTCTTGGGACTTCCTCACCACTCAGGATTTGCGGTGTTTTCCCTCCAGCTCCAGCATCCTGAAACCACGCTGTTGCTGGAGAGTCTTTGCTTCCACTAAGGAGATGCTTCTATCCGTCACACTTGTTAGGAAAAGCAACTCAAGTGCTGCCCATGAGCTCAAAACTTAAATAAAAAGTCTGTAGTGTTATAAGCAATACTATCCTTTTGGAGAGGAAAAGATATTTCTGAAGAGTTGAGATTAACTTTCTTTCCTGTGCAGGGCAGATATTGGAGGGAGGCAGTACGAGGAGGTTTCTGGGTTTGAGCACAGCCTGCCCGAGGCTGCTGGTGCTGTCAGAAGTGCTCTCAGCTGCCGTTCCTGCATGCTGACCGGGGAAGGCGTGATGGTGGCGACTATCCCCTGCAAAGTGAGCTCAGGGCTGGTGCTTGTCCAGTGGTCATGCACCTTAAGGGATAGATTTCCAGGTGTGTTTTATGGACCTGAGGCCAGCAGGTGCAACCTGGCCATACCCGCAGTAGCACATCTCGTGTCCCTGCTGTCCTTGTGCCCTTCCCGGTGCAGGGTGCTTCCATCCAACCTGCTGGCTGGGACCTGTCCCACACCCTGGCCACCTCCCAGACCAGCTTCAGGAATCGTTTTTGGTCTTTGCATGCTCCAGGAGCGCCAAGCCGTAGTGCTGATGCCTTGGCACGATTCCACGTGGCATTTGCTGGCTGGATGGGATGGAGAAGGCATTTACACCCAGCCAGATGCAGTTCCCAAGCCTCCACATGGGGCTAGGGAAGGGCAGAACCTGCACAAAGGAGAGCAACAAGCTGCTGACCCTCTTCCCTCTGCTTGCCAGGATTTGGAGCACTTTGTGGGCAAACTTCAGGGATTGCTCGGTGCAGTCATGGCAGTGGGCTCAGCCTAACGTCAGCCAACACCACAGGTACGCTCAGAGGGTCTCCCACATAACCCAAAACGGAGAAGCCCTGCTCTTCATCCTTTATCCACTGATACCCACAGACATTGGGGCGTGCCCTGTCTCATTTCTGCCCAGCAGGAACTCTGGCTGTTCTGCATTGCATTGCCATACAGCAAGGCAATAAGGCTGCAACCAGCTGCACCACCTGTTTGCTTGTTGTTGGTTTTTTTTTTTTTTTTCTTTCCCAAATAGGGCTCATTTTGTGCACTGATTCATTGCAGGCAGGGCTAAATCCAAATGTTGGGCAGGAGGCAGGGCTGATCCTGTGGATTTCCTCAGCCCGATGAGTGTTAATTTGATCCATGCTGCTGTGGCAGGGGGAAAACATGGGGGCGGTACGGCTGAACATTGAGATTCTGAAAAGGGTGATGGAGAATTTAATGGATCTTGGCAGCTTAATGCTCCATTTTTCTTGTGATTCCCCCTCGTTTCTTATCTCTCGTATTTACATAAATTATGTGGACTCCAGGGAAGCTGCTAGGCATAGAAATTTAATCAACCTGATTCTCAGGAGCCTGGTCACTGCGCAGCAAAAGCAAAAAGAGGAGTGGAACATTAAAAAAAAAAAAAAAAAAAGGGGAAAAAAGAAAAAGAAAGAAATCATCAGAGCACAGGATGTGTCAGTAGGGACTGTGAATAACACCAGCCCCCTTCAGCGAGGAGCTGGATTTCAGGAGCGGGGAAGGGATGACATCACCTTTTGCAGCACACGGGTTCTCTTGCAAGCGAGAGCGAGCCGGCTTCCACACGCGGCAGGTGACCGGCAGCCGGGGAGGCAGTTCAGCTGCTCTCCACCCTGCACCACAGCACTCCTCGTTTCGTGCAGGCAGAAGGGGTGCTGGTGTGGGACATCCCCTTATGATACCCTTCCCCTGTGGGCAGGCTCCTTTTTCCAGTTCTTCTCCGGAGCAGTGCTGTTAGAGGAGGGATTGAATAAAAGGGCTTGGAAAGAAATCGTTCTGGAATTGCCCGGCTCCTCCTTGCAGGATGACATAATGCATGGTGTGGTCTCTAACTCATGGGTTGCAGAGGAGGGGGCTGCGGGATGCAGCGCAGGCAGAGGTACGCCCACGTCCTGGTTAAGGGGTCCTGCTGGCTGCAAGCAGGGGTGGAAATTCAGGAGGAGAAGTGAGTGCAGGGGGATCCACCCCTGATTTTACTGCCTGATTTTGAGCACTCCTGCTCTCTTCGTGCTTAAAGGACAGATTATCCCCTTCACAGTGCATCTCATATTGCTTTTGTTTATTAAAAACAAACGAATTACCTTTGTTTCAGGGCAATTTTCCTTTTAGTCTTAAGCTAACCACTGACAAGGGAAATTGAAGCACTTGTTTTATAAAATGCCAGTCCAGAATTCTTACACTTTTCTCGTCTTGCTTTGATGCTTTTTTACTTTTAATGCATAACTGTTACCCAAACTCATACGTCGTTTCCCTTGACTTCAGCCATTTTTAGTTAAAAGTAGTGTTTCTCCAAGACATTGGGAGGCTCAGGCTGGACGTCAGGGAAAGCTTTTTCACTTGGAGGTCGTGCAGCACTAGAAGAGGTGCTCAGGCAATGGGGAATCTCCATCCTTGGAGGCTGTTAAGACCTGGTGAGCCCAGTCTATGGCTGCCTCAGCAGGTGTTGGACATAGTCCTGCTCCAAGAAGAGGATCAGAGATGTCCATGTTTCTCATCCAGCCAGTGCTTCTGGGATTTTCTGCAACCACATCTGGGCAGGAGGTCTGCTAACCAGCCAGTTAGCATGACCTTTGTTGGTGCAACGTTGGGCGGATTTTTCATGTGAATATCCCAGGACACGAAGGCAAGCCCTTGACAGAAGTCCTTTGCAGTTACCCCTATCAACTAAACCAGGTATCTGAGCATTGATGAATGGGAAGACTTCGCTGTGGGGATTTCAGGTTGCCACTGCACACTGCAACCTGTTACTGGTCTTCACCTGCAGGCTTCCCCCCACTGACAGCAGGATCAGGAAGCCCAAGAAATATTTTGGAAAAGTCCCACTATGTTTCTTTCTATTCTTTCCCTACTGACAGTCTGGGAAATTACACTAGCTGTCAGTGTTGAAGACAGCTTTATCGTATGCTGGGCTTATCACAGCTCACCTTATGCATGGTGACAAGCTGCATTGACTGCATTATTAATCTGACAGGCAAATGCTCCTGTGCAAAGGGGAGCAGGCCAAGATGTGAACCATTACATCCAAAGATCTTCCCTGCCATCCCTCTCTGTCTTGCCCATGAACAGGACTGACTGCTGTCTAGGCTGTGGCTGCCAAACTGCTCAGGAGCATTGAGGCTGATGACCAAAATGCTGCTCCAAAACCCATGGAAGCATGACGAGACCCTCGTTGGCACTAGTGGAGAAGTGTTTTGTCAGTTCATTGTGCTCAGCGATGTTTAATGAGCCAGCTGAGGAGGGTTTGAAGAAGCGTTTATCATTAGTCTACTGTTAGTCTACAGCAGCGGGCTTTTTTGGTTTGTTTTGTTCTGAAAATCCCTGGAATATCCCTGTCTGATGTCTTTATAGCTCTGCATCCCAGTTCTGGGGAAGTGTTGTTTTAACCCCTGTAGTGTTGGCATATAGGGAGAAGTAGGAGGAGGTGGTCCATGGTGACAGTGACACAGGTGTGATACAGAGTAAGGTATTGTTATTAGGCAATGCTTTGTTGTCTTGTGTGCTAACCCATCTCTTCCACTATGGACATGAGCAAGACTTCATTTTTCTGGATGTTTTTTCCAAAACAAGAAATCAACAACAAAACAAGAAATCAACAAAAACAACAAACAAACAAACAAACAAATGAAAAACACAACAACTCAGGACATTCATATTTTTTATAAATAGGCAACAGTGGCTACAACAATCCGTGACTCGGATGCTTGGATGAACATCACGAACAGGGCAGAAGGTCATCTACCTTTAGGAAAAACAAGACATAAACAGTTGGAGTCATCTGACCAGAAGAAAGCCTCCACAATGTAGACACTTATTTCTGAGCTGTTACCTAGACCTCTTCGCAGTTAATGGAGGGAAACATGTATCTAAAACAGGACAAATGCATTTTTCGCAGTTGATTACAGGGAGAACCTGAGGCAACAAACTCAAAAGTACACACTTGCATTTTAGACACCTAAGGTTCAGTTCAGCTTATGCATTATTCATTACTTACTGCTCATTCAGTTTCAGTATTTTGTCTAAAAACCTTTGACTACCATCATTTCAGATACCCAGAGACGTGGACTTGCGACTGGCAGTTTGGATATAGGACCTACAGGAGCCCCCTGCCTGCCTGGACCAGCAGCAAGAGGCTGGGTGGGATTCTCTAAGATACCTCAAGTGGTACTAAAGACACAGTTTTAGTGTAGCCCACTGAATTGACTCTTACCACTGCCCATTTGAACCTTACTCACTGTTACTGTTGTTAGACAAGTGATGCCATGGTACTCTTCGAGATCAGTATGGGAAAGGGTCAGGATAAGATTCAGTGTGCAAAGTGAACAGGTCTCCTCCATCCCAGTCCCCTCCTTGGAGTTTACAGCCTTCACTACAGACGCAGTCATTACTGAGTGGTCTAGAAGGTCCAGAGGGCAAAACATGTGAGGAGCAGCTGATGTCCCTTGGTCTGTCGGGCCCAGAGCGGAGGAGGCTGAGGGGAGGCCTCATGGCGGCCTGCAGCTCCCTCCCAGGGCAGCGGAGGGGCAGGCGCTGAGCTCTGCTCTCTGGGGACAGCGACAGGGCCCGAGGGCACGGCACGGAGCTGTGTCAGGGGAGGGTCAGGCTGGGGGTTAGGGAAAGGCTCTACCCCAGGGGGTGGTGGGCATGGCACAGGCTCCCCAGGGCAGTGGGCACGGCCCCGAGCTGCCGGAGCTCAGGGAGCGCTGGGACCCCGCTCTCAGGGACGGGGTTTGGGGCTGAGTGGTGCTGGGTGGGGCCAGGGGTTGGACTCCATGATCCTGGAGTGTCCCTTCCAGCCCATATTCTATGGTTCTATGATTCTATGGCTGTTATGGGCAGTGCCCAGAAGACCCAGTCAGGGACTCTACTCTGCCCTTGTAAGGCCTCACCTGGAGTACTGTGTCCAGGCCTGGGGCCCCCAGGTACAGAAGGGATGTGGAGCTGTTGGAGCACGTCCAGAGGAGGGCCACCAAAATGGTCAGAGGGCTGGAGCACCTCTCCTATGAGGAAAGGTTGAGGGAGTTGGGATTGTTTAGCTTGGAAAGAGAAGGCTCCGGGGAGACCTCATTGCGGCCTTCGGTACTTGAAAGGAGCTTACAGGCAGGAGGGGGACCGACTTTTTGCACAGGTGGATAATGATAGGACAAGGGGGAATGGGCTGAAACTGAAAGAGAGGAAATTTAGGTTGGACGTTAGGAGGAAATTCTTCACTGAGAGAGTGGTGAGGCGCTGGCACAGGCTGCCCAGAGCAGCTGTGGGTGCTCCATCCCTGGAGGTGCCCAAGGCCAGGCTGGATGGGCCCTGGGCAGCCTGATCCATTGGCTGGCAGCCCTGTCCACGGCAGGGGGGCTGGAACTAGGTGATCTCTGAGGTCCCTTCCAACCGAAGCCATTCTGTGGTTCTGGGATTCTATGACTTAGGGATAGACTGTGTTCTCAGTTCCATCTGTTTGCACCCAAAGCTGTGTCAAGACCAGCATTTTACTTACGAGGGCTTCAGTAAGCTACAGAATGATCAGCCTGGCTGTTGCCTTCAGAGCCACATGGACAGAGACAGTCCCTATCAAAGTTTGGACGGCCCATGAGCAGAAGCATGTACTAGATGCATCCATGGCTGTCTCGTAAAAGAACTCTAGATTTTTATCTCCGTAATGTCACATACCAAGGGAAAAAGGCTGGCACATCCTGGGAGTGCAAGTCTTCCAAGAAACTTTATCCTATTAAGACTGAAAATGTGGAGTATGTGATTCACAGCTCCCAGGAAAATATATCATGACATTTCTGTATAGAAAGCTGGTGGGATTTTACGCTTTCACCACAGAGTTGAATTTTCCTTTGAAAAATGTGGATCAGTCCCAAAATCTTTAGTAGTTTTAGTAGCTGAGAAGTTCATCCCATTCTTGGTTCCTATAATCCAGATTTCAAGCCGTGACTGTAGGAAGATATTTCCCAGGAGAAGGCCAGTTGTGCTGCACTACAGATCAGGAAATTCTGGTTACATATATACTCAATAAATAAAACAGACCCTTTTAACCACATCCATTGTATTAAATTTCTTACCCTCTGAAACAGAATGTCCATATTGGGACTATTGTCCTTGCCCATTAACTCCTGAATCTTGCCAAAAAAAAAAAAAAAAAATTAAGAACGGGCAAAAGCTATAGCAAAAACCATCCTAAAGAAGTTCACATGGGGCAGTGTCAGTCTTGAGCCCTTGATTTATTAACACAGGTGTAACCTCTCTGTCCAGAAGATCTTTGCCCCAGTGCAGGATCTGTTGCACACCTGCATGTTCCATCGGGATAGGATGGCTGCGGCATGGTCGTTGGTTGCCAGAGGTGCCCAGATGTGGCCAGCATCGCGTTGCCTTGAGTGGTTCCTCAGTCTGAGAAGAATGGACTGAGAGTTAAGTTCATCTGGTGCCTCACTTCAACGTGGAGCCAGGCTGGGACCCCAAATTCTTTCTGATATATGACTGCACTGACACAAATCACCCAAAACAGTAGGACAGGGAGGGCAAAATGTTTGCAGTGATTTATTTCCTGCAATATAAGGAGCAGCTTTGTACTACATTTTGCTTCATAAGTTTAATTAAAAAAGTTCTCTTTTCTCTTCCTTTTTGTCTTCTGAAAAGGAGAGAAGAAAGGAGATGGATAAAAATAAAATAGAAATGAATGTAAAGCATACTAATGTTGATTAGAAAATATGAACCCACTGTACTGTAAAATGCTAACAATGGTTCCCATGGCTCCTGTCTCCCAAGTCAGAACAGCCCCAGTGGGTGAAATTTGATTTCTAAAGGCACAGCCACTTCCTGAATGGGCACCGCTGGTTGCTCACACTCAGGAAGGCGGGATCTGCTGTATGAGATAAAATCGCCCACTGAAATCCGGCGTTTGGAAAGTAGCGTCACTCAAATTCCAACTTGAAACAGGGTTCACATCTCAGAACAGTGTGGGTTGCTAGAAATGTGAACAAATCTCCAACAGGGACCGTGATTTTGTGGCTGTGGTGTGGCTGTGTTAAGACTGGATTGCTTTCTGGAAGCCAAATCACGAGATAGTGCTCTGATGATGTTCTTGAGTGAGAGCCCTACCCCAGGTACAGTCACTCCAGAAGCTCATTACTAGCCTGTTAACACCACCTCCCAGTTTGTGCATCTGTGAAGAAAAAAACCACAAACAGTCATTTTTTAAGTGTTCAATTGTCACATTCACTTCGCCCACCTCACAGCAATGTTTAGCACTAACACAGCGCTTTTTAATGATCCTGTGGAAATTTCACAGTGTTTCTTTTGTCTGGCGGCTGCTGAGTAGTAACAGCCTCAGTGTGTTTCTCCAATTTGCTTTTGCACCCACCCTTCTTTGCTTCCAGCAGATCAGATTTCTACTTGCAATCAATAGGATCACTAGAAAAACATTGGCATCCGGTGAAGATCCCCTGATCTGTTCAATAGCCAATGTGCAAGGCAGGGAGGAGAAGTCAAGGAAGTGGGAAAAGGTTGTGGGTTGTTAACAAGGTCTTGGGCCACTGCCACAGAGACCAGAGCAAGAGATCTAGAGGCCTCCTGGACACCTTCCTTATGCGGTGTAGCCCCAACATGCAGTGGGTGTGTGTGATAACATTTAGGAAAGTTATGATGGGGACGAGGAGCTCTACCAACACAGCTTCTGCCTGAACAACTCTGAGGCTTCGAGTGCTTCAGCAGGGCCAGGGCAAAGCCACCCCTGCCCAGGATTTCAGAGCATGCGGCAGAGGGCTTGGCTGAGGCAGCAGTGAGGACACTAACTCAGTTTTGGGGTGGGTTTTGCAGATAAATTTCTGGGAACTTGAAATGGATTTGCAAAACGAAGAGTTGTGCTGGGCCAGCCTGCTTTGAAGGCCTTTCAAACTAAGAGAGGGGAGATTTAGGTTAGATAGTAGGAGGAAGTTTTTCACTCAGAGGGTGGTGAGGCACTGGAACAGGCTGCACAGAGCAGCTGTGCATGCCCCATTCCTGGAGGCATTCAAGACCAGCCTGGATGGGCTGTGGGCAGCCTGGTCTAGTGGTTGGCAACCCTGTCCACAGCAGGGCAGGGATGATCTTTGAGGTCCTTTTCAACCCTTATCAGTCCATGATTCTATGATTCCCAGGTTCCCAGGGTGCTCCTGAGTGCCCTTCCTGTGCCAGATGTGGTGCTGTTGATTTCACAGCCATTGGCAGAATTTTCCTCAGTGGTTGAACTTTGTTCATTTTTCCGAATGTTTGGCAGCCAGAATACCCCGTGAGGAGTTGCCCAGTTTAACTGTACTGGGTGAAAAAAAAAAATGTGTATGAAGCTCCTCCCTTTGCTGGTTTTGAACTGTCACCTAACCTAACCATTTCCTATGCTGCTCCTAGCTCTTGCTAGGAAAATCTTTCATTGCAGGCCATTCATGATTTTAAAGCTGTTTATTTCACATCACACCAGTTGTCTCTGTTCTGGGTTGAAAAGTGTTGGCTTTTGTGGTGTCTTTTTGTATAGAAACCACTCCATCCCTGCAATCTCCTTCTCTGAGCCTTTTCCAGTTCTGCCGTGTCCTTCTGGAAATGAGTGGGGACCACAAACGCACCCAGCACCCAGCAGCCTGGACAAGGCAGCGGAAGCATGATTTCTGATTTGCTTTCCTCCTTCTCGACTCCTCCCTTCTATCTGATTTTACCGGTCTGACCCACTCCTGGGCTGGTGGCTGCAGGGCTGGCAGCAGCACATTGCAGCCGCCTGGAAGAGGTCGTGGTGTATGAGAAGGTTTCCAGCGCTCCCTACAGCCTACAACACTGCCTTGGCTGCAGTTCTCTTCCTTCTCCCACTTTGGCTGGCACAGGTGGTTGGAGGTTTTCTGAAGCTGAATGCAAAATCTGAAGACACCAGGGCCACCATATTCACAGAGGGAGAACCCGGCCATCACGGCCATCAGGCAGAGGCAGCTTCCCACCCGCGTCTCTTCCTAGTGACCTAGCGTGGTTTTGTTACAAACGGGTTGGTGGATTTAATTAGGAGCAGCAAAACGTTTTGATTTACGATTCCTATCCGCCTTACCTCCTCCCCTCCCTCTCCACTCTCCAGCTTCACGCTTGTCAGAGCAGATATTTTTAATATATATATATTTTTATCACAAGCTGGTCCTTCAGTGCTACAGGCAAAGCTTTTAGTGGGGGGGAAGATGCCCAGCTTACAAGTAGCTCACCAATTACTACTGCTTGCCTCAGTGACTTTCCAGGAGAGCCAAAGGGCTGTGTCGTGGCCGTTCCTGTTCAGTCCTCACTGCAGCATCCAGGTGGAGCATCCGTCCTTCGCTGGGTGGAGAACTGTTCCTCTTTGCCTCCGTTGCTGCTCAGTCCAGGGCTAAAGTTATCTCAGTGTCAATAAATTAGCCCCTCTGACCAGCTTGCTTGGACAACAGCTGAACAGGGCAGGGGCAGCAGGATGAGGAATTTTCCGACACCTCTGAGTTCGTATCCATGCTCCCAGTCTGAGTTTTGATTTATTCATGAATTGATATGAAAGAAGTTCCCGTCTATATGTCAGGCTGGAGTGTGTGTGTATGTATATATAGAATGAAGTGAGTCATTTCCACACTCATTTGTAGATCAGACATGAAGCCAGACGCCCCAGAACAAAGACTGGGAGCTGGGCTGTGCTGCAAAGGGGATGCAGCAGGGATGGCACGGCAGCAGGACGGGCTCCTCCGTCCCTCCTGGCTCACCAGGAGCAGCGCTAGGATCCCTGCTGCTATTGCACCGGGGAGACTCGGTCCAGAGCCTCCATCTGCAGCTGGGGAGGGAAACTGGAGAACGGCAGGGGAGCAATGGGAGGGCTGGAAGAAGTGCCAGGCAGCGAGCAAGTTGGGCTTGTGTGACACCTAAGAGAGTATGGGGACAGCAAGAGCCTGGCCATGGGCTCTTGATGCCTCCACATGCAGCAGGAACCCAACAAAGCAACTTCTTATCTGTGGCTGCAACAAGGGGTCCCAGGACCCAGCTGCTTCCTAGGCTCAGGAGTGAGAAACCTTCCCGAAGATGATGGTTCAATCCGTAGCTGCTCTTATTTTTTTATGAAATAGCATTTTGCCATAGTACATTATATGGTAATGGGTCATCCCACCCAGCACCAGCATACACTTAATACAAAGTTTAAAAAGTGAAACACAACCAAAGTTTTGCTAGGTAGTGACATTCCATAGGTTTCTAACAAGACCTTTTCCCAAGTAATTCCAGGGATCTTTTACACCAGATTTTCAAAATATACATTTGTTTGTTCCAGCTTGACCTCAAAGTTGATTTTCCATGTTTACATCAGGCAGAAATTCCTTGTTTGACCTGCTCCACCAGCGGGAGGTTGTTTTTACAGATGTATGAACGAATAAATACAACATGTGTAGTCATATATATGACATACACACAAATATTGTCCATTAATTCATAAAATATGTCATATGTATTCTTCATTTATTTATATATGCCATATACATAAAGTTATACATATACACTATGTACTAAATGCATACATCTATACAGCTATGTGTTCAGATAATAAATAAATAAGCCTTGGATATGGCTTATGGATATGGATATCTAGGTTTGTACATGCATTTGAACCTGTATGTATGTGTAAGGGCATGTTTATGTATATGGTTTATTTTTTATATGCTTTTCCTTGGGATACACAGCCCTATGTGGTGCTTATAAATTAAAAAATAAAAATACAAACTGTTGAAAAATTAATTCCAGAGCCATTGCATAGAGAGGCTTGTGAGTGAAATCCCAGGAAAGACAAAAGTGGGGCAACAGTCTAGTGTCAGAAAATGGAAACGAGTGAATATACAGAGAATTTCTCAATAGGAGAATGGTTGGACCAGAAGGGTGAGATTTACCGCACCCGACTTGGTGTGTTGGCAATGGAGATGCTTTGAAATGAGCTATATAATTTATAATTAAACTCATAATTCATCTCAGCCTAAAGCAGATCTCTGAAACACATCAGATGGCTCCCACTAAAAAAAAAAAAAAAAAAAAAAACCCGCAAAAAAAAAAACCAACACAACTTTTACTTCCTAATGAATATAAAGAGTGTTGTGCGTTACCGGCCCAGACAGACACGTGGGTAACGGGTCGCTGGCCACCACCTGGAAGGAGCCTCAGCCCCTGCAGCCGTAGAAGCTCTGACAGCCACTGCTGCTGCTCTGCCCACAAGCTTTGCCCACCTCATCCTCCCACTCCCCGTCTGGGAGAGAGGCTCCTCCGGAGGATGACTCAGTGCAGGAGGCTGGTTTCCTGACATGAGTCACCCGCTGCCTTGCCCTTTGCTCTCCCTCGGCTGCAGAGGATGTCCGGCTGCCATCAGACGTCTGATGCTGGGGACACGAATAACCTGGTGCCCTCTGCACCAGACCCCAAGGTTTCAACGCCTTGTGTCAAGCTGCAGTATCCAAACCACGAGAAACATGTGGACCAGAAAGAGAAGCGAAGGGCATCTCCCTGCCCCGCTGGGCTGGCTGCACCGCAGCATCTCCACCATCCCCTTAAACCTCATCCTGACTCCTCACCCAGCCTGTCCTACAGCCCTTTGGGACCCAACCCTGAGCTTCCCATCACCGCGCAGCGGTGCTGAGCTGTGGGCACTAGGGGACCACGCTCCTGGCGTGTCTGCAGAGGTGCTGCTTCCCACGAAGTTGGTCACGAAGTCTTTCCCCCACCAAAAGCTGAGCCTGAACCTCTCTGACAGCCCTTGAAGGCACTGTCAGCCGTGACTGACTTGGACATTGTGCCCCAGGCACAGGCAGTGTCTCGCTGATTGGGAATGATAGAGGATGGGGCAAAGAAGTTTTTAGTTTTTACTGTATTTCCTTCTCCGTGCAACTTCATAGCAGTGTGACATGGCACGAGTCATGCCCCAGGGCTTACTGTACGTCGGGAAGCCTGCAAGGCAGCCTGCCAGCTCCCAGAAGGCATCCCAGGCCTCGCAGCGTGTCTTTGAGTTGTCACCAGCTGGCGTGGAGGGGATGTGGGGGTCCTTGTGTGTCTGCACCTGGGCAAAATTAGCGCAAGCAAGACGTCTGAGAGTGAAGCTGCTTGCTCTCCCCTGAGGGAAGATGCCTGTTTGCCAAAAGCAATGTTTTAGGTGGAAAACGCCTAAGTTGATAACGCTTTCGTGGGAAGGGCTTTAATTGCAACCAAGGTGTTCTTCTGGTTTTGTCTGTGGAAGCAGCTGACAAGGGGAGTGTGTCCATACAGGCATGGGGTGCATCTCCCATACCCTGGAATACACGGAGAGGAAGGGACCAGAAGGCAGAAGGCAGTTTTGCAGTAGAGGCATGGCCCTTCTGTCCCATCTGTCACAATTTCACTTTCGTGCCCCCATTTTACTAGCACCGCCACACTGAGGAAGGCAAACCAGATCTCCCATCCCATGGGGATCTGGAATCTCCATACTATTGAGAAGGATTTCTGGTCTAGGTTCACCCTATGCTGTCCATTAGCACGTTGCACTGCGCATCCTTGGGTTAATCCCAATTTCATCTAGCAGTCTACAACAGTCACAACCCACCTGGGTGGGAAAGCACCTTGGAGGAAACGATGGGCAACGGGGACCTGTCTGCACCTGGGCATCCCCCCGGGAGCTGGCCATCATCCTCGCCCTCATCCCTTGGCTCAGGTGTCCCACGCTGGGTTAGACACAGGTTATCCGAGCCTGGGAGAGGAGCAACTTTCCTGATCAGCAGGTTTCATCTCTCCCCTGAGCTGCAGTCACAGAGCAAAACCATTCCCTCCGCTCATTAACGCGCAACTGGGAGAGAGGCAGGAGCTTGCTAATGACTCACGGCTCGGGAGCGAGGAGCCGCTGCTTTTATTATTTGTCATGTCGGAGCCGGTTTCGCCTTTGATTCCTCTGATGGTAGGAGGGGACTGCTGCCAGCAAGGGCTGAAAGCAGGTATCAATGAGAGAGGAGATGAAGGCTCAGCCTGCTGCTTTTTTTTTTTTTTCGGTCCTGGGCATTTAAAGAGCTGGGCTGGGTAATCTGGAGGTCTGGACAGCATGAAACACCTTGCTTTTGAATGGCTGTGGCAATTTAAATAGAGGAAATCAGAGACAGGCAGGGTTTTTTTTTTATTCTGCAATTTCTGCTCACCGGTGGGAAAAAGGACAGAAAATCATCCTGGTAAGCCCAGTTCACTCACCATGGAAGATACAGCTCTGGTTTTCACACCAGTGTTGCCAGAGGGTTTGAGCATCATTCTCCAGATGCAGGAGGATGAACGAGGTCTTCCCGTTATCAGTTGGAGAAGCCAAAGTGGCCGCTGTCCTCCACTGGCTGAGCACAGCCTCATTTGGGGACAAGTCTGGATCTCCCCTGTGCCCCCTCTGGTGCCCACCCCTGCCGCGTCAGTCTGATTTCTGAGTGCGGACCTGAACTCCAGCCCTCCCACACTGCAGGCTTCCCACAAGGATCTGCTCGCGCTGGGTGCCTCCAGCATCTCCTCTCCTTTGGTTCCTTCTCTGATTCCACCCCCGTGTGTTTTCTTTGGTTTGTTTGGAGCCAGCCATGAACTTTCCCTATAATAAACTTCACACCTTTTAACAAGCAGCTCTGTCTGTTGGCTTTGAAGTGAAGAACAGGTGAAACATGGGACTCGAAGCCTGGATTTTTTTAGCTGCTTACTTTTTGTTCTTAAATAGCTGGGCATGTTTCTCCCCATCGCTGAGCAGATGTCATTGTCCTTTCCAGATTCACCTGCCTTCCCTATGTTTCTCATAGCTGATGTGCTATGAAAGTACATATTTAAATCATAATATATCTATCCATTGCTTTTTATTATTATTATTATTGAAAACCAACCAAACCTTGCAGTACTATAATTTAATGTGTGGTGTTGTTTTTGCAGCCATTATATGATTTACTAAAGCGTTAATTTCCTATAGCAAAACTTATAATGAGATACAAAAGTAAAATTGATTTTAAATTATCATGGTAAGCTTGCAGAAACACTGCCATTGTTCAGCAGAATGGGTGAAGGCACTGCGGTTTTCACAGCTGTTGAAGGAAAATATTAAAATCACGGGCTCTTGAGTGGCATGGCATATATATACCAGGCTCTGGTGACACCATTATGGTGGAGTCCTGTTGTTGGGGAACTTGTTCTTCAAAGACCTTGACTGAGAGCAGCCCAGTCCTTGAAGAAAAGCTGTTAACTGTCACTTGGTTTGCACTGGTGTTTTGTTGGAATGCTGCTGGGAAGGACGGCACGGTGGCAATTGCCAGGAAGATGTGGCCAGTGGAACAGCAGGAGTTTCACGCATGGCTTTGCTTCCTCTAGACTTGTTGCTGATACCCCCACAAGTAAGGACTGCCCCTTCTTTTTGACCACCTGTGTGCACAGGCAGCTGCCCTCAGTCTGGAGCTCCCCAAACCAACACCATTTTTCACTCGAAGGCTGGCATCCCAAATTAGCTTTCAGCAAGGGTGGCTGAAGTCAGGGAAGAGGAAGGGGGCAGGCTGGAAAGCCCAAGGGCTCTGGCTCAAACACAAAGTCTGCTTGAGGCAGGGGGTGTTTTGGGATGCTGGGGTGCATCAGGAGTGTGATGCACAGATCTCTTTGTGCAGGTAAGCAATCTGTGTCGTGGAGGAAATGAGAGCCGAGGATTCTTCTAAGGTTATGCGAGTGAAATGTGGAGTCTCGTCCCAAAGGCTTTACCCTTCTTCAGGGGACTCTCGAGGAGTGAGCATGCTGTCGGCGCCCTGGGACAGGATCCTGTGCAAGATTAAGGCTTTGCAGAGGCAACAGCTCTCAGACTGGCTTTGGTTCACAGAGTTAGAGATGCTTTCCCCTGGGAGAAGACTGACAGTATTAAATGCTTACAATAAATCGACATAAGGCATTATTACATCCTGTCTGTGCTGGTTTATGAGAGCACGCTGCACGGCTGCAGCCACAACATACCTGCCCTGCTGCCTGCAGCCCCGAGCTGCTCCTGGTCCTGTAAGCACTGGATGTGCCCCTCAGAGGCTTCAGTAGCAGGGATGTGGCCAGGCTCTGCCCGTTGGCCTTGGGGCCACAAGAAGACCCTGAAATGATTAATTAATTACTTTATATGAAGCCTGAGAGACCAGCATGAAGTTCAGGGTGAAAAAGCAATTCCTTTCCTTGGCTCCAGAAAGACACAAGCGCTAGAACTGCCCATTCCTGCACCTGGTGCTCCTGCCTCCATGAGCACCATGTACAGAAGGTACCCTGTGATCTGACACAAATAATTCATGGGGAGGTTTGCTCCCGTAAGCAGCAGATGAAATGAGATCATTTGTATTCCCCGTTGCCGTGGCTGCGTACGCTCGTACGAAGGCTTACGTGCGGATGTGGAGAGCATGAACAGCAGTAAGCTGTTTGTTGATACCAGAACCATTCCTAATGCAGTCTGGATTCGAGGGCAGGGGGCAGAGGAAGGCCGTTACACAACGGGACGAAGCTATGACCAAATGGAGGCAGGATGATCTCAGAAATACGGGTTTTGCAAAAGACCTGGTAGGCATGACGATGAGCGAATCACCCTGTTTTCCTGCATTATTGCTGTGCTTGTCAGAGGGCCAGACCCCTGGGCAGAAGATCGTGCTTCTTATCGTAGCTGCAGACTCGAAGCCGGTGTAATGGCCACAGAACTTACAGTGAGGGCCAGGGATGCTGGGGCATAGCCATGAGGGCTGTGCACGCAATCCTGTATGTGTGCACAGCTGGTCAGAATAAATCTCCTTTGCATCACTGCTGAGGTTCCAATCCATCCCTGACAGTTAAAGTGCTTTGGTAGGCTGATGCACAAGGAACTGATGTTGGAAGTCAAATCCCAAAACTGATACCAGACTTTGCTTAAGTAAATAGAGATAATTTATGGCCTCATATGCTTCCGTGATGGAGGGATAGAGGATTCACCTTGTAGTGAATGGATTTTGGGGGAAGGAGCAGTTGAGGCAGTCTTTCTAACCACACTTGTATTTTGTCTTGAGTCAGCTGGGTAATCACAGTGGATTCCCATGGAAGAGCGTGCTATCTCCCACCATGAGCAATCAACCATGTTCCATTGTTTTGATGAAAAATGTCTTTTATGGAGGGGAAAACCCAATTTGCTGAGGCCAATGCAATTGGAATAGCAGGAGGATGAGGAGATCCCCAGAGATCTCGGAGGGAGGACTCATTGGCTTGGGTCAGATCTGAGCATCCAGTTCTTCATGGCCATTTCTCAGTCGAGTGCCTGTGCAGGATCTGCAGCATGTGCAGCCTGCTGTGGTGAGGATGCAGAAAGTCCAGGCAGGATGGATGGCCAAACCTGTCCAGAGCTCAGGTCACGTCAAAGCCTGATTGAACCTCCCAGTGCCTTCCTCTCTCGGGCATAGAAAATTGCCTTGGAAAAGGAATGAATATTTGGAGTGTGTGGAGTCATTTATCAGCTTTACTGCAGCCAGATGCTCTAGCAGTGCTTTGTTTTCCTACAGCATCTACTGTGCTAAGTGGCATAAGCAGCTTCCAGCCACTGCGGAGGTTTCTTTTCCTTGTGATGGAGAAGGCAACCCACAGCTACAGGGACAAATGGGGCCGAGCCCCAGCAAAGCCCTTGAGCTTCTCAGCCTCAGCCCTGACACCTGTAGTGGGGCCCGGAGGGGACCTGTCTGTGCGAAACAAAGCCATCTGACACAGGGTGATAACAATGGTGGGGGGTGGCAGCAGAGGGGGCTTTTCTCCTCCCTCCCGGACATGCTGGGATTTTAGTAGTGCTCGTGGCCTCACCTGGACCAGCAATGCAGTCCCCAGCTCACCAGCGAGCACCTTGGGCTGAGACAAGACAGCATCGGTGAGAAATCAAGGGTCAGGCTTTGGCGCTTCCACGAGCTCCCTGTGTGACCGCAGGCGATTTATTGCATCTCTCAGTGCCTTGGTCCCCTGCTGTTAATAACACATCCTTTCCTTTGCTGTGTCTCTGTCCTTGTCAGTTTAGATTGTAAATCCTTTAGGGCAAGAACTGTCTCTTACTATTTGTATGAACTGGACTCGGTACAATCAAACTCTGATCTCAGCAGAAGCCTTTTAGCATTGCTGTAGTATAAATAGCAGTGATACCTAGGAGCCAGGACTCCTAGGTTCTGTGCCCAGGTCTCTCAACCCTGCATTGCAGCCAGGAACAAGCCACTTTTCCTCTCTCTAAGTGAAGTGCCTATAAAACAGAAGTCAGAAGGACTGGCTCAATGGGAGAGGAACAAAGGATCTGTTTATGAATAACTTTATTGTGGGTTGATGGGGTGGGAGAGTCGAATAACCCGTTGTGAGCAATTCACCTGAATATGATGGAGCTTCCTGCAGGACTGATTGCGAGTCCTAAGAAAAGAAATGAGAGGGGCTTTACTTCCCCTGAGGGCTGATCCAACACGGGTGTGCAGGCTTTGTGGGCAATGTCTTGGCACTACTGTATGACTGCTGTCAGTCCTCCACACTTCCCAGCCTTCGCCACTTGCTGCCTTAATGTTCAGAGAGGTGTATTCTGCCCGTGTCCCGCTCTCTGCTGCCTACAAACCTACCCAGGTCAGAGCAGCAAGCTCCAAACCCTGCTTTATATGCCGTTTCTCATTGCTAAGCACTGAGCAGTGACATCTTTGTCAAAGGGCATTGCTGGTGACAGGAGGACTAGCAGCCCTGGAGGATGCAAGGACAGAGGGTTTGGGCCGCTGTGGCTTGCAGCGACGTGCAGGCTCTGCTGTCAGTCTCATGGCGAGGGTTTCTTCCAGCTGGTGATTGCAGTGGGCAGCAGGAGCTAGAAGGGACAAGACCTCCAGGCTCGAGGTGAAAAAGCTCAGTGACTCCCCAGTGGCACAGGGTGGGCAGAGGAGCTGCTGGCACAGGGAGCAGGAGAGCTTGCTTCCTTCTCTGGGGCTGGGTGGAGTTGGCTTGCCTGTTGTGGTAAAGATTCCTCCTCTGGGATGAGATCCAGGAGTTCTGTTTACTTGTCCGGACCTTGGCATCCAACACAATTCAAGGCCGCAAGTGTTTCAGTGCACCCCTTACTGCAGGTCCAGAAGGGTGCAGGTCTTTTGTGCGCCTCGTGTCCTACCTGCCAGCAGCTGTTGGGTGGCTTTGCTACTGTCTGAAATAGTCTCAGATGCCTCATACGAGTGTTGCCCTTGGTCTCCCACTTCTTCAGAGATGCCTTGGAGAAGCCAGCTGGGGGGATTATGTCCTCCACGGTGGCAAGACTGCACTTCTGATGGGGAGAGGCATGGCCCAGAAGCCGTGGGGCAGGGTCTGTTCTGGATAAGAGCTATTCATGGAGTGTGTCATCTTCTCAAAGTTGTATATTTGCTCCATACACGAGAAGAAAGCTGGATTAAAAGTTGGCTGGACCAGTAAATCTCCCAACCAGGTCTGGGAGCTCCTGCCTTGCTATCAGAGGGAAATGCATTCAATTTAGTGTGAACTTTACTTCCCACAGGAAAATCCTTCTTGATCTGTTAGCATAGTGCTTGGCACTGCTCCAGTCCCCATGTTCCCCAAGTCTTTTCCACGGGGAGGTATGTGCAAGTGAGTCCTCAGAATGGCTTATCAAAATCAAGGCAAGGAGGTGAGAGACATCAGATAGCAACGTGATGCCAAGGAGACGGGAGCCATCTGGTATCATCCATCACATCTCAGCTAGTCTTCGGGACCCTGCTGTAGTCAAGGGAAGGAGACAGGAAATCTGTAGGAGGTGTTGTAGACAATTATTTTGGGATGGGATGAATGGCCTTCTGGAAATCTCTTTCTCTTCTTCTCCCTTGGTAAAAGATGGAGCTGAGAAGATGTGTTTAGATTAGCTTTCCCACTTCCAGACAGCTGCAGTAAGAAAGGAAATACAATTCAAGGAGACTTGGTTCTACTTCTGAGGCTCCAGAAAATGTTTTTATACACATGAGCTTCACTATAAAACTCCCATCACATCTAGGACTACCTCCAAGGCTTGGAGATATGGAAAGGGGAAAACAAAATATTCCACATGGCTCAGAGAAAAAGGTGGTGTGAGGAAAGCAAGGAATACACAAAGCTGCTTTATAAGGCGTAGGATCGATGTCCTCCTTTTAGCTGTCATGTCAAGAGGCAAGGGGGTAGGAGACGAAGGCTCAGTTACCCCCTTCCTGGAGAGGACTCGTGCCTGCAGCATCCCCTTTCCAACAGCGTATCCACATGAGATCACGTTCATACTTCAGCCTGCTGGCACCCGGCCACTCGATGCTACTGAGGAAGCGTTTCCGGCTGCAGGGAATCGAGCCTCCGCTCTATCCTCTCTGGGCCACCCTTCGAGCCGGCTGATGAGAGCCTTCCCGACTTGCTGCCGTGTCTCAGGAGATGTTTAAGTGTTAGATATCCTGTGCAGCAGCCCCAACACAGGAATCTGAGAGCCTCCTCTGCTTGCTTGACACGGGGTGCTTAGTGGGTTTGGCTGTGATGTTCTAGGGCCAAGGTCAAACCTCTCCTTCACACCTGGCAAAGAAGGGGTTTGGACCCACAGAAAGGGGTTTGAGCCCACCTGGGTGCTCTCCAGGGTGGCAGGATAGAAACGTGGGAACCGTTCCTAGTTGGGTGCTGAGCTCTTGGCCACCACGTGGGAAGGTGTGTTGTAGGCAGGGGAGGGTCGAAGAGGACGTTACAAACCTCTCGGTGGCCTGGACGTATCACCAGTGTTGGGCAGGCCCTCCTGTGTCTGCTTGCTGTAGCTTACCCACCCAGGGGACTCAGATATATGAGGTTCTAGACAAGGATTTGGGGAATATACACTCTGCGCTGACATGCGTGGAGCTGGTAGTAGAATCTCCTGAGTTGGAAGGGACCCACCAGGATCATAAAGTCCAACTCCTGGCCCCGTACAGGACCACCCAAACCCTGTCCCTGAGAGCGGGGTCCAAACGCTCCCTGAGCTCCGGCAGCTCGGGGCCGTGCCCACTGCCCTGGGGAGCCTGTGCCATGCCCACCACCCCCTGGGGCAGAACCTTTCCCTAACCCCCAGCCTGAACTCCCCGAAGGTAGAGAAGCTGCATCTTTTTAACCAGTCAGGGCTTACCTTTGGAGGGAAGGGGCAACCTGAGTCAGATTCAGAGTTTGTAAATTAAAGTAACAGGTCGACCACAGCTTTGCCCATCTCTGTTTCACAGGCAGGGCATCTCTCAGAGCCTTTTTAAGCTGGTTGCTAGTGGCAGGTCTCTCAAACATCTTCTCGGTAAATGTAGGTGATCTAGGCTGTGCCCATCGTGTCTGAGGTCCTATCTCCTGATCTAGTGGAAGCTGTGGTAGGGGTTGGAGCTAGATGATCTTTAAGGTCCCTTCCCACCCAAACCATTCTGTGGTTCTAGGACTAGGAGGGATGGGAGGAACAGTAGTGTGTGAGGCTATATTTGGGGACTGTGCCCACAACAGGTCTCTGCTGAACATGTGCACTGGTAACCAGCATGTCCTTCAGCTGCAGAGCCATCTCCATAAGCTGCGGCCAACAGCAGCTGGGCAGCGGGTCATGGGGTGGTTGAGCCACCTGAATGTGGGGTGATGGGAAGAGCAGGGCCTCGGAAGCAGGAGGCTGGCCGCAGTTGTTCAGGTGAGGTATAGGAACCTGGCTGCACAGAAGCAGAAGTGAGTTACTTATGGAGGAGAAAGCACATTTTAGGGTAACAGTGGGACTCCTTCCCAGCTGCCCCCAATGTATCCTGCTTGTTTGATTTGACCTGGAACTGCTGTAACACCTCTGGCTGTATTTCCTTTAGCTCCTCAATGACTAGGGTATCCACTCTGCTCCTGTGTCAGAGCAGATCCCTGACGTGCTGGAAACTCTTCCAGGCCCATCCCAGCAGGCAGCTGCACCAACTTTCCAATCCAATTTTGCAGCATCCGACATAGCCTGAGCTTACCCAACCGCTTTGGCCACATGCCCTCCTTCTTAGGAGGAAGCCTTTCATGCTTTCCATTGCTGGGATCCTTCTATCACTGCGCAAGGTTAAATCCTGCCTCCAGGAGACAATACTCTGCAGGATCAGAGGAGGTAGGAGAAAACAGGGGGGCCAAGATCAGGGCTTTGGAGACAGCGTGAAATGCCAGCAGGGAAAGGTTGCGTGTTTGCACTTTGGAGAGGTACTTGGGCAGTAAATGACAGGTGCTGAATTATTCCACAGGGCAGGGGGAGCACGGGAGGGGAAAATCCATTCATACATTACAGGAATCAATAGCCCCCACGTGTCATTTAAGCTGGCCTTCCCCTGGAGAAGTGCAAGATGGAAAAGGCCTCTACTGCTTTGCTGATGAGAGCAGAAACTGCTTGGGCTCAGCCAGAGGAAGGTGCCTAAAAGAGATTATTCAGTGGTGACTCCTGAGTCATGTCTAGATCAATGCGTTCAGCAATTTATTGGTGCTTCTGGGATATATCTCGTCTGAGCATTTACGATAGTCAATGTTAATGCAAACATCCCCCGCGCAGCGCAGGGCAGCTGCGATGGCTGCATCAGGCATGCAGGAGGCATTTGTTTGGGCTGGGGAAGCATTTTGAGCAGCAGGAGGTCGAAAGGACGTGTGTGAGAAGGAAAGGCTTTATTTTCATTTGTGTCAGGCACTCACCTTGCACATCGGAAAGGAGACAAGAAGCCGATCCAGCGGGGACAGACAAGGACCTCCTGAACTGAAAAAATTACCCCTCAACACCCCCACGTCACCAATAGCTCGGGGAAAGTCACTTGACCTCCCTGCCTCCGTTTCTGCACCTAACTGCGCATGAACATCAGTCCCGCGGGCCGGGCTCCAGGATGCTGTACCTCGCAGATGCTGCTTGCTGGTAGAAAGCTCCTGCGACTGCATTTGTGTCACTTGGACAAACTGCCCGCCAGCACGTGTGCTCTGCAGCGAGCAGGCTCGGCTGCGCCCGCAGGGGGAGAGCAGAGATGTGGTCAGGTGGCTGCACTCTCATTAAGCTCGGAGCAGAAAGCTCCTTTTAAATTAGTAGGAGAAAAGGAAAAAGAAAAATCGCTGTAATGCTGTGTAATACCATACCTGGGCTGTTTTTTTCCCTCCTGATTGTAGCCACAAGAAAGCATCCCTCTTTGCCTCGTTATTTAGAGTCAGTCTTAATGAGGAGTTGCCTATTAAATGAAACAGCTGCAATGGCAGGCTCCTGTGTAGCTCAGCTTGCTTTGCTTTGGTGTTATATCCATACCCCAAGCCCCCAGCAGCTGGAATAAGTGCTGCAAGTTGGGATGCTTGTGGTTAATCATGGGGGTGGGAGGAGACCTGTAACATCGCTGCAGGTGACACAGGGAATGATGCTCCTGTGAACTTCCTAAGCGTGCCAAGGGAGACAGGGGTGTTTCTTTCTGCAGGGATCAGCACAAATATGCTGAGTTAAGGGCTCCTGTACTTCCTGAAAGTGCTCTATCTCCTCTTCTGATGGCTAGCCACATCTTTGCAGCCTTGGAAAAGCTTCGTGGGGATGACGAGTCTTGTTTGACTCTCTCATCTCGATGCCTCGAAAGCCCCAGGAGAGCCTGATGCCCGAATGCAGCGCGGTGTCTGCACATGTGTGCATGTTTGCAAGCCTGCAGTTGTACGTGCAGCCCCCTTCAAGAACAGAGAGCACACACGCTTCGCAACCCGCCAGTACGTTTCCTCTGGCCAGGAATAGCTGATGAGTAATACAAAGCGGCAGAGGTAATAAATATTAAAGAGCTGGAAAGCGTTAAAGTGCACGGGCAGCAGAGCTGGCATGTGCTGTGGGTGTGAAGTGCGGAGATCGGCTGCTTGTGCCTCGCGCAGGCATTGCTTTCCTGCTGTTCGTGAAGCAGGCAGGGAAGAAATGAACGTTGCCGTTATTTGCTGATAGCTGCGTGTTGGACGGCATCGTGTGTTTCAGCACTTGTGATCTCTTGTCTCTGCCTGCACGCCCCATCCCTGGCCTCATCCCTTTATGGGAGCGACGGTTTTCCTGGTGTGACGTGTCTGGCCCAGCAGAGACACAGCCGGTGGGGTGAAGGAGATGCTGTGCCAAGCGTTTGAGGAGCCCGTGTGCAATGAGGTCTGGCTTTCCGTGAGATTTCGTGGCTGGGGGACAGCAGAGTAGGGTTCAGCACCTCGTGGTGGGTGCACTGAAGATGACACGTGGCAGTTCATGTGTGGCATCGAGTGTGGCCATCGTGACAGGTTGTTGGAGTGGAGTTGAGGCATCAGCTCTCGGGTCCTGCAAATGCCCTGAAGAGCTTCCTGCCCCTCTCAGCCCGTAGGCTGGCTGTTTCCCATCATGAGCTGCTGGTGATGGGAGTCAGAGGGGAAAAGGCCAGTCCCCTCTGAGACCAAAGCCCCCTGCTCCTCCTGCTGGATACAGTCATAGAATCACAGAGTGGTTTGGGTTGGAGGGGGCCTTAAAGGCCATCTAGGTCCAGCCCCCTGCCATGGGCAGGGACATCTTCCAGCAGACCAGGCTACCCAAAGCCCCGTTCAGCCTGGCCTTGAATGATAGAAGGGCCACGGGGCAAACACCCCACATCTTCCTCCACCTGACTGGAGCCAAAATGGGCATGACAACCTCTCCAGAGCATTTTCTGGTCCCCATCAGGGTCTGTACGAAGGTGTGGCTGGCCTGGATGGGCTGACAGTGATGAGACAACAAGGGTTAAACTCTTCTCTGGCAGGCTGGGAGGACGCCGTGTGATTTCTGAGAGCCCGGAGAGGAAGGCAGGCCCCTGCTAATGTATGCGCAGCTTCTGTGAAACTAAAAATAGCCAAGATCTGAGGCCGTTCTTCCAGGATTTCACAGGCGCTCACCCAATTCTTAGCTCCTTTTTTCTCCAGCAGACAGCAAAGCGAAGGCGACAGCCTCGGCTCTCGTGCAACGCCGCCGCATCGGGAGCCCTGCTCCAGGGATGCTGTGACCCCGCGGCGCAGATGAGCTGGGGCCGTGCTGCTGAACGTTGAGTTCCAGGGACGTGGTGGTCCCTTACGAGGCTGGGGTGGACCCCGGTATCCCCAATTGCTACTGAGCAGCACCAGCAGGGTTTTGGTGGCCCTGGGATCCAGTCCTCTCTGGCAGAGATCATCCCTCGCTGGTAGTCTTCCTCTCTGCGCGTCCTCCTTCCCAGCTCCACAAACCATAGTCCTGCCTGGGAATCTCACCAGTGACTTTAGGTCCTGCTTCAGCACTGGTGACCTTGATGGCCAGGGAGAGAGTAAATACTGTAAAATCGACTAATTCTATCCCAGAATCCCTGTCAGACCCCTGATGTCCCATCTGGAGACGTGACTCCCGTTCCCCAGCCGCCAGAGCCTGGGAATAGGAGATGTTTCCCTCTGACCAAGGGGATCAGCTCCCTGTTGTGGTCCTCTTTGGTTCTGGGATGTACATCAGTTTTTGACGGTTCGAACTCCAGATCTTTGAACCTGCTACCCCCACGCCAGTTTGTTAACTCATCTGGGAAGTGGAAGACCCTTAGAAGAGGAAACACTCACGGTATTTCTCCATCTCCAGGGACTCACACTAGCTGCAGCCAGTGATTCCCCTCTGCTGCTCTGCATCCTCCACCAAAGGATCCTGGAGGCTTGCAGAGAGCCATGAGGACATGTCCCCGTCTTCAGTTCCCAAACCAGTGCAAGCTCATCCTCCCCTGAGATATCTGGTGGCTCTGGGGAGTCCACACGATGCCAAGTCATCTCTCAAGACCATCCAGGTTAAGTACTGTAACGCAGCCCATCCTATAGAAAGGGCAAGGCGAGTGTTTCCATGTGTCCCTGTAGTCTCATGCCCTTGAACACTTACATTTTTGGAGCCCTGAGGCATTTATTTGGGTTTGCCCTGAAACTTCCCTTGCTAGGAGTCAAGACCAGACAGGTCAATCAAAAGACCTCCATTTACTTTCAAGGCTGCATCTGTTCCTGTAAGTGTTACTGGACGGGGACCACATTTATTTCCAAAAGAAGAGCCCTGACATTAAACCCTGTTAGCTCAAACACTCTTGAAATGAAAATTCAGTCTGAGTTCAGCTTCTTTCTTTCCGCATAAAGCTATTTAACAGCTTTGATTTAAAACAGAAGGCTTTGCCAGAGGCGATAGCAGTAGGTATTGGAGTATACTTCAAGTAAATAAGTGTGTAAAATAAGAAAGGCACTGGGACTTAAGAATTCGTAACTAATTTGGGGAGAACCTGTGGCAGAAGAGGGCATTTGGCTCAGCACTAGGCTACGAGACCCTCCCACATGTGATAGATGCTGTGACACCTCTGCAGCACCCAGCACTTCGGTGCCCTCTCCGGCAGCCCCTGGTACGCTGCCTGCTCTTTTTGCACAGCACAGAAGATGCTTCTCAGCTTAAAAAAAAAAAAAAAAAGAAAAAGAAAAAGCCTTCATGCTGTGGTGCTGAAGAGGTCCTTATTTTTTTTCTTGTTTCACGGGCTGCACGCTGCACAAAATAATTGACAAGTCAAAACATAAACATGATTTCCACAAGCCCATCTCAAAACTGTAGTAGCTCCCGCTACAAAGCTATTCTCTGACGCTGTATTGATGTACTGAGCAAAGAGCTGGGACTGGGGATCCTGCAAACTGCTGGCTATCCCAGGGAACCCCACAGCCCTTGGGGACACAGGCAAGGAGAGGCTGGCTGGGAAGCAGCTTGCAAAAACAGGGCCATGATGAACATGCCAATGACACGGTGATTATTTGTGCAAATAAAGAGCTGTATGCCAGGCTCTAGCTGAGCATGTTTTTTTTTTTTTTTTAGTAACAGCCCAGATTTGGAAAGATTTGATGAACTAGTGGCAGAAAGCGGGGCTAGTACTTTCTTATGATTTGTTTCTCTTCTTCTGGTTGTAATCTTTCTGTCTGTGAGTCAGAGAAAAATACTCTGCAGCTACGGAAGGAGAGTAGTCACAAGGATGAATCCCAGGAACAGCCCCCAGACTGAGCAGCGCGGGTACAGACAGCTCATGCGTTTTTAGCCTCTGGCAGCTTTAGCTGCACTGATGCCTCTGTCCCAGTTCTCTGCCCCATGTATCTGCTGGAGGTTATGACCCTGGTACCGTCAGCAGGATGAGCAGTACACCTGCAGCTCTGCCATGTGGTCGCACAGTCCCAAATATCTGCTTAAGCCACCAGTAAAGAGGGAACTGAACACAGAACGTGGGCAGCGTCCCGGAGGAGGCAGTATAGGTACGTGCCCCATTCTGCCGGCATCGCAACCAAAGCAGGAAGCGCACAGGAGCTGGGAATGTTACTCTGAAATTATCAGTCACAAGAGCCCCCAGATAATCAGCAACAAGTGAAAGCAGCCTGCAAACATCAATGCAGCAGGAGTCGGATCCTAAAAAAACAGCATCATGGTTTAATCGTCTCTGTCCAGCTATTGGGTGGAATTGACTCTTTTCAAGGGGGTTGATTTGTAGAGTTTCTGTAAGTAGTGAAAATGATCTTGGGATGAAAATGATTTCTGCAGTAATTGTGGTTAAGTGCTGGAAGAGGTTACCTAGAGAGGCTGTGGAGTCCTCATCCTTGGGGATTTTCAGCGCTTGACTGCACAAAGCCATGACCAACGTGGAAGTTTTCCCCGTTTTGTGGTGGAGCTGGGTCCATAGATGTCTGGAGCTCCCTTCCAACCTAAACTACTCTGTCACTCTGTGATCTGATCCTCCTCGATGTGTGTTTTGTGAAAGAAATCATCTGCCTCTTTCGTGGTTGGTGTATAGTAAAGCCATCTGTGTTTTAAAACAGCTTTAAACTGGCATGAAACACAAAATGATTACAGTTTCTCCTACACAGCAGAAGACTGGCACTATCACTCTTTCTAGCAGTAGTACATACTACAAACAGGTTTTCACAAAATGCCCTTCTGATATAAGTGGACATTCAAACAACATCTCCTCTCAAATGCATGCACTTACAGGGCAGGGTTTTCAACCACAGAAAGGCAGGTATTTTCTCTGAAGTGGTGGTAATCATGCCGATGAACTAGAGGTTTTCAGAAAGTTGGACTTGGCTTGACCCTTTGGCTCTAAAGGAAACAGGTCGTGGCTAATGCTTTGGAGAATCTTGCTCACAGAGAAGTTTTCAAGCTGGGATAGGGAAATAATGAGCCAACAGGTCCGTCTGGATGCTACAAAACGTGGAAAAAGATTGAAGCAGTACAGTTTAACTCAAAGATGTTGATACTGGCCAAGTGATCAAATTATCTTTCCTTCCTGATGAAAGCAGCGTGTGATCTGGTTGTGAGTGACTCCTAACCCTGATCCTGAGCCAGAAACTGTTCTCCAAAGTGGTTTGGATGCCCCCAGAGGAAGCTGTGGTGTGTCAGCACCTGTAGGGGCCCAGAGTTACTACTTTGGTGCGAGGTTTAGGAGCTGTAACTACGTGTCTGTGAATCCTTATTGCTAACTTGCAACATAATAACACAGAAAAAATCACCAACAAATGTTGATATTGAGCACGTTAATTGTGCTGGTCACTGTGAGTTTGATTTTGATTTTTCTAATAGGCAGCGTTTCACTTCCATCTTCCCCTGTTGCACGGGCGCCGCATCTCATATTCCTTTTGTATCCGTTAGGATGAAAATAATTCATTAAAATTAAAAAAGCAGGCCAAAGCCTCAGCTGGTGTAAATTGCTAGAGCCCTATGGATGCCAGCTCGCTCCAGCTGAGATCTGGCCTTACGTAACCTCTTTTTAAGGCTGTGTTGCGCCAGCCTCTGTCTCAAGCCTTCCAGCTGAGCGGTTCCACATGTCCTCATTTCCTCCCTTCCAAGGAGTGGGCTTTTAATCTGCAAAAACCCTCTGGTCTGTAAGGATAATGGCCCTTTGCAGGATCCAGCAGGAGCTCCTGCAGAGGTGATGGCAGGAGGGTGAGCCAGCAGCTGGGCAACTCACCCCAAACCGCCCTTCTTCTCCCAGGGCTCAGAACCAGGGAGAAGGTCAGTGCCACGGGGTGGGGAGGGAGGTGGTGGCCATCCACACCTCGTGCACTGCTCCCATGTCACTAGGGCATCTGGAGTGCCATGGGGGAGGAGAGCTGTCTGGAGAGAAATGAAGGAGGTTGTACCTGCTGCCCTCTTGATCCTGATGAGCCCCTGAAGTGCTGAGCCCACGTGAAGTGCTGCAAGCAGAGTTACTTTTTTGAACTTCTTTCCCTGGTGGTTTGTTTCTGACCTCTAACAAATGGTCAGCAGTCTTCCAGTGTCCCTCTAGTGTCTATGACCTTCTAGGGTTAACAATTCCTGACATCAAGAAAGGCCATTAGACCTACGTCCTTTGTTGACTCCTGTAGATGTCGCGTGAGGTTCTTGATCTTGGTCGGTTTGTGGTTGTGTGGGACAGGCCATTAGGTCTGATTTTCCCTCAGGATATAGCCCAGGGTCAAAAGTGACCCTGGAGGAGTCAAAAATGTTAAAAAATGACCCTTAAACTCTCAGTCTTTCAGGCCAGGATTTACTTCTCTCGAAGCAGTAGCAGGCTTGGTTGTGTCTGAAGGCAGCTGCCTGGTTTGGGGTCGTGACGGCACCCATTTCTGAGATCAGAACTTCACCACGCCTCTGCAGCCCACATAACACTAGCACCCTCGCTCTTTCAAGCCAGCCTGTTGCTGGCTCCTCAAAAATGTGCTTTGGCGCAGGACAGCAGTGACTTTGCCCCGCGCTGCTGCGGCGTGCGTAGTAAATAAGCGTGAGGGTAATTATACCAACAGGAGTTCTGGGAACCCTGCCAGAACGGAGGGGACGGCCAACCCTTTGTGCATTTTAAGAAAAACACCCCAGCCCCAAATTAGTTCTATCTCTTGAAGCCATGATGGGACTTAGAACTAAAAATACTTCAGAACACACAAACACACACGCTCGTATGTAAAAATAGCCGGCATTCAAAAAATAAAAAGCCCCAACTTAGGCTCCTGTATCCAAAATTAAGCTCTTAAATAAATAAATTAGCCTGATTTTCAAAAGCACACAGCAGTGAATGGCCTTCACTGGCATGGGAGGAAGCATCGTGTTGCTGAAGATTGAAGATCAGGCCTGAATATGGATTTGAAGTCTAATTATAGAATCCTGTTTGCTACTGGCTTGACCGAGAACAACAAATTTCAGGTGAAATGACATTGATTTTTTCTTTTCCTAGGAGTTTGTCTACACTTAACCAGTATTAGTAAAAGTAGGGGAAAAAAAGCCCTCAAAGAAATAAATAAAATACCACACACAAAAAGGAAGAAAAAAAAAAAAAAGCAGATATACTGGAATAAAACTGCTTACACCAGTGTTCCACGTGCACGTTTGGAAATAGAATTAAGCATCGCCAAGGTTAGAACTGGCTGAAATTTCACGTTGACTAATTAGGTATTTATTAGTTGTTGAAAGCTTACCGGGTAGAAATACTGCTGTTCCCAGCTACTGTAGGATTTTCTCTGCTGAAAACTGCCCAACTGACTGGCGTCAAGGAAGAACGTGGTTTTACTTCCTCCTCTCTTTTTGTCAGATTTGGGTCTGACGGATGCTAAAGGAGTGACATGTTTTTGCATGGACCAAGAGACTATGAGGTGTGTCGTCTCCTGGTGGTGAGCCAGGGCTTGCCACCTTGGCAGGCTCAGAAGTCTGAGCCTTCCCTCCCTTCTGGAAGTAAAATCAAGGGGTCTTAGGCATGGAGTGTAGGTTGAGGCTGGGGGGTGGAAAGAATCATGCAATCATAGGATATCCCAAGTTGGAAGGGATCTACAAGGGTCGTGTCTAACCCCTGCCTCCACCCAGAACCACCCAAAATCCAAACCCTGTGTTGTCTCAGAGTGTTGTCCAAATGCTTGTTGAACTCCGGCAGACCTGTGGAGTCACCTGGTCCAACCCCGCTGCTCAAGCAGGGCCACCACCATTTTCACCTTCTTTTACGTGTGCTGCCTCCATGGTGGTATCTCCTCTCAGCGTGGCCAGTAAGAAATATTCATGCTTAAACTGTGTGGGTGCAGGTGAGTACCTAGAGATCAAAGGGAAATCTCTGCAGGACATGGTGTCCCTTCTGTTCGCTGCTTCTTGTCTTCTTGAGTGACCAAATCTCATTGTTACAGTTGTTTCTGCCAACCTGTAGCCCTCAAAAAAGAAGGATGTCCTTAAAAATCACCAGCAACCGGAGGCAGCTGTGGGGGACAGCAATGTGGAAATGCAGGGGTGGAGAAAAAGCGAGCTGTGAGAAGGGACTGAAAGAAAAATGTGTTTGTGTTTTTTTGTTAGGAGAAGGACTGAGGGTTTCCATGATAACTGTGTGCAAACAGGCAAAAGGCTGCTGCAGGGTGGAAGGGATGGGATGGCGAGAAAGCAGTGCCTTAACCTTCAGCAGAGGAGCTTAGGCTTCATGTCCTAGCAGGAATGGGAGCTGCTGGGGAGGGGGGACCCGCGCAGGGTGACGGGACGGGCTGGGTGAATATCTCTGAGGGGACAGCTGGGCAGAGGTGACTGCTGTCTTTGCCCAAATTCAAATTCCTGTGTCATCCTGCAGTTTCCGAGGCCGGGGCTCTTGGGGAAATGCCGAGTGCGAGCGGTTGCATCGGGAGGAGGACGGGTGTAAGGGGGAGCAGCTTTGCTCCACGGGCACTAACACCCCTCTCGGGCTCTGCTGGGGCTGTCCCACCGGTGTCACCAGTGTCACATGAGATCGGTGTAGCATTTTCTCGAGTGGCGAGCCCCATCTGGTGGCTTTCCTGCGTCATTTTTTTTTTTTTTTTTTTTTTTTNTTTAATTTTCTGTGGTTGTGGACGGTGAACGGGAAGGACAAGGCGCTTGAGAAAGGGCAAGGGCTTGCAGAGCTTGTCTCCCCTCTCCCTGTCCCAAATTTCCTAACTTGGGGGTATACAGGTTATCACGACTTGCATCTTTCCTCCCTCTCTTCCTCGCTGTGCAGTCGTGCTCCATGTAACGAGGAATGATCTCAGCAGTTTAGCAAAAGCCCAGGCTGTGGAGCTGTGAGCCCATCCCAGCCCCTCCAGCAGGCACCTCAGCCCACCCTCATGCTGGCGTCTGAGATGGGACAGACGAACGGTCCCCGAGGGGACGTTTGCCTCCGTTGACTTGCTCAGCTGACCGACTGTAGGGTCAGCAAACACTAAATTTCAGAGCACAAGGTTACAGCTACCGCTCGGGGTGAGACCTAAAGAGACCTGCTATTAGATCATTAATATCAGCAAGAATTAGAAAGGGATCTGTTAGGAGACGCTTACTTTCTTAAAATGCTGTGAGCCTCGTGACATCTGGGCAGCTTGTGCTGCCCTGACTTGATCAATGCTGCTCCAAACACAGCTCCTCCTTCTAGTCCAGCATCGCCCCAAACCTCAACTCCTGACCAGTGGCAAGCTGTGGCTTTTGGCAACAAGCAAAAAGCCAAGCACTGGCTTTTTGCATTCATGAGTCACACACGTGCTAAAGGTGAAGGTGCTGTCTCCTGTGATGAAAAGGGACCAGATCTCTGGAACCCATGAAAGAGGGTGCTTGGTAGGGTGTTGAAGGGGCTCACGCGATCTGTCAAACTGTCACCAAGTGTCGTGACCAGCATTTGTCATGTAGCTTCTCCTCTTACCAAGAAAACAAAGTGAAGAAGTTGTTTTTTAGCGCAAGTCTTCCATGGGCAGTTCCTGCCCCATCCACACTTCACATTCGGATGCTGTAAGTCAAAGATTTCCCACTTTCGCCTTGCGAAATGAGGGTCCTGTAGGATTCTCAGGTCCTGCAGGAAATGCTGTTAGAGCTGCAGAGACACCTGTGCCCACCCCTGTCTCCCCCCGATGACCCCCTCTCCCCCTTCCACTGACCCACAGCCTCATTCCCCTTGGGTTTTGTCGCACGCCAAGGTCTCACGCTCAGCTTCTCCTCCTGTTTCCTGCAGGTATATCCGAACTATGTACCTGGGGATCCAGAGCCAGAGGCGGAAGGAACACCAGCGGCGTTTCTACTGGGCTATGATGTACGAATATGCAGACGTAAATATGTTGCGCCTCCTGGAAACTTTCCTCGAGAGCGCTCCTCAACTGGTGCTACAGCTCTGCATAATGATCCAAAAGAACCGTGCAGAAACATTACCATGTAAGTGGCCCCCTCGTCCTTCCCTCCCCATCCTCCCGGCCTCCCCCATGCTCCCATGCTCGGCTGCCGATGGACGTGACCTAACGGTGTATGGGGCTGCCACTTTGGACAAATCTCATTCCAGCTCCACGCTGCGTTCTCTGGGTAAAATTTCTGCCGCTCAACAGATGAGGTTTAGCTCTTCCAAACTCTATCCAGTCTAGAGAAATTATTATTAGGAGGAGGAAGGCAGTCTCTGTTGCAGTCGGAGGTGCCACCATTCGTATGCTGCCTGGCACTGGGCGACCACAATCCTTCTGTGCCTCAGTTTCCCTCCTGATATATGTGGGATGATAAACCTGGCCAAATTTGGATTTGTGTTGCGAGGACAAACGGTTCAATGCCTGTGCAATGCTCTGATGGTGTTAAGTGTAGTACAAGGGGCCGGGCTGTAGGCTGTAGGACCTTTTGTGAAGAGTGCCCAGGAATGAAGGCTTGGTCATTGGTGCCATTGTTCTCAGCAAGCCCAAGAAAATAGAGAGGTGAAGGCAGTGGAAAGGATTATATAGAGACAAAGATGTTATGGAGGAGGTATCACTGCAAAGGGAGATGCAGATAGATGTAGATAGATGAGCAGAATTTTGGAAGTAGCCGCAGAGAGGAGTTGGCCAATTCTGATGCCCTTCACTGCAGTGATGCCCTGCGTGGGGTAGCTGTCCCAGCCAAGAGGCACATGCCTCTGTCCCAGCCCTGTGGCGAGCAGCTCTACCAGCCCGTGCCCATGGGCAAGCTGCCTGCCAAGAGGTCACCAACTCGAGGGAGAACTGTCCCTTCCAGGGACCAACAGTGGTATCAGTTGGGTTATTGAGGCTCTGTACAATCCACTCACCAGGGATGACACTTGGACACTGTTTCCCAAAGGCAGCCTGTTTGTGGCATGCCATTTCTCTGATATCTGGGGAGTTTCTTGGTGCAGATATTGGAAGCAAGCAGTTCTTCAGGGTTAAATTTTGCTGGTTGGACCAAGGTCACCTCTATCCAGAGCATCAGTAAGCTGGACTCCTCTCCCCTTCCTCTGTACTTCAAGCATGTCCGTTCCAGTGGTTTCCAGAGGTCTCCTTCTCTCCTGTTTGAGCAGACTTTTTCTGAAACCTCTCATTACTAGCTCTCCAGACCCCCAAAGTGCTGACACCATGAACACGATTTTCTACAACTCCTGCTAGAACTGCTCACATTTGCCATCACCCTTTTCCTGCTGCTTCCAACAATTATTATTAACCCTTCTAGGAATGTACAAACCATAGCCTAGAAGGCCTGCCCGTGCCTCTTGCAGACTGTTGGACTCACTGCAGAACATGCAGGGTGAAGTTTGCTGGCCTGTGCATGCAGGCAGGCAGACAGCACGGCCAAATAATCTCCCTAAGGCTTTCAGATCTGCAGCTCCTTCAGTTTGCCACTTCCAGGCATGGCTGCCTAATCCCCTGAACTAGCTGCATCATTTCCCCCCCCTCCCTTCCTCCAGCGATGCAGTTCCCCCGTTCCTCCACCAAACCGAGAGCCTGTGCTCTCTTCTGAGGCAGCACACGTCCTCTCGCCAAGCCCTGGAGAGCTCTTTCCCTGCCACGCTCCAGCAAGCTGAGCTCTCCATGTCCCCAGTGCTCCTTTTCCTTCCTCCACCCTGCACGTGCCAGGGATGCTGCACGGTGCAGCAGGTGATGCCCAGGGATGCAGGCAGCAGAGCTTGCTCAGCCCTCCTGGCTCACGTGCAAGTTTTCCTAGAGCTCCTCCACACTCTTGTTTTCCCCCATCCTGGCCAGCACATAATTATGCAAAGGGAAATTAATTGCTGAGAGGAACTGTTATGAAAGGGAGCATCAGAGATCTCCCTTGAAGCAGGCAGAAATTAAAGGAAATGGAGATTGGTATTGTTAGGAAGTCAATGTGCTTAAAAATCAAGCCTCTTCTGACTCATGGTGGCCATGTGAGTGTGGCTTGTCACGGGACAGGAGAGGCCAGTTCTGCCTCTGAACAGGAACAACATCAGCTCCATCAAATGCTGGTGAAACAACCCACGGCAGGGCTTACAAACCCAGGGACAGCCCGTGCCAATATATCCACTCTCCAGCTGTTTCCATATGGTTCACACAGTCTCTTGCACATTCAGGCAGTGCTAGGGTAAGGTCTGTTTACCATTTTCCACGTCACGCCTCCAAGTCCCAGTCCTCCCTCATCTTCCAACTGCAATGCCAAGCCCAGTGCAGGAAGCCAGGCCAGGCTCTGAACTTGTGGAGCAAATGTCAGCTCATGTCTCCATCTCCTATTTAAGGAGCTGTAGGAATGGTGTTAGTGCAATGGCTGTCAGGAAGATTTGCTTTTTTCCCCTGGTTCCTATGTTAAAGTAGCTGTTGAGGTGAGAGGCGTGGATCCACTGGAAGTACTTACTCAAACCCAGAGCATCTCCTCCGGAGGTGTTTAGGGACATGGTGACAGCAAGGGCTGTAGCTGCAGTTAGCAGAGAGCACTGCAAGGTAGCAGGTGGGGATGAGGTTGGACTACCACTGACTTTCCAGGGTTCTGTATGTATTGGATGGGTGGAAGGAGGAAAAGCCTCACCATGCTTTGCAAGAATCATTTTAGTCTGAGAAGCAGCTCTCTGAGAAGGTTGAGGGAAATCTGTGTTTGCTCCTTCAGTGCTCAAAGAACGGATCTGTTTCACTAACGAGTCCCTGATCACCCAAGAATTAGCATCTCCTGCATGCTCTGACACCACCGGCAGCAGAAGTTGGAAAGCTCAGGACATCATCTGCTGAGATTTCATGAAGGTCAGGATTCATTCCTTCATCATATCCTTGGCACAAGGCAGACCAGATCTCAGCTTAGCTGCTGTTGCCTGATGACTTGGGAAGAGCAGAAAATAGCACAGAGAGAAGAGAAGCGAGAACGCGGTGTACTCCATCGGGTCAGCAGATCTGACCTGGAAGATGCACGCTGAGAGCCTGAGCTGGAGAACCTTGTGCTGTGGCTGCTGGGACAAATGGGTCTACATCAGTTCCTGAATATGTATGTGGAAGGAGCCGGTGTTGGTATGCAGGCCCTTTGCAAGCAATTCATCTGCTGCAGCCGCAGCTGTCTGCAGAACTCTCAGTCCACAACAGAGATGCTAAGGTTTCTATTTAGGTTGGAAGAGACCTTCAAGATCATCAGGTGCAACCATCAGGATGCCATCGCTAAGCCATGCCCTGGTGCCAACGGAGGGTGAAGGAGGAAGGATGCCTCCAAAATGTGGTCAGCCCATGTCCAAAAGGGCCTAAGGGGGGGAGATTAGATGCTCACCTTCTGGCTGTACCTATTTCCAGAGAATCTACAGGGAACCTAGGTGGTGTGTTCAGACCAACCCTTTACTGTTAGACAGAAGCTGATAGGTCTCAGAAGACGATGCAGCCCTGTCCCTAGCTCGCTGTAACTGTCCCTGAGATTTTGGAGAGGATAGGACGAAAGGGTGGCCATTACCCTCAAATTCCTGGGCAGTGCTGGACAGTGGACTTCACCAATTTCCTGGGATATAAATGACACAAAGTATTAAGGGAAACAAACATTATATCAACAAGAACAACAACAAGAGAAAAAAACAGAATCCCAGATTTTGATTTCATAATTGCTCCTTGTGGATAGTCCATCTCACTTCTTGCAGAAGCCATCCTTAGCCCACTTCAGTCTTCAGAGGTGCCTGTTCCTGGGTGCTGAATGGGAAAGGGCATGTGCAGAGATTCCACTTCTTCAGCATGCATCTCTTCTTAAGAGGTTTCCTGTCACTGTATTTTTTTTTCATGTGGCTACTTAAGGACTTAATGAGATTTAGCAGAACCTCTAATGTCCTTCCACTCATGTCACAAGTGGCTTTTTGCAATGCTTTTTGCTGGGAATCTGCCTGCGTGAGGCTGCAGTGCTCAGTGCAGGGTTTCTCCCCACAATCAGGACTGTCTATCCACCCATGCTGTGCTGTCCCTGCTGTTGATCTGAATGAGATTTTCAACATAAGCCCTCATTATGCAAAGTCTTGTTGAAACCTCTGGGATTTTGTAAGGTATCTGCACTTTCTGCAGCCTGCGGTAAGTGGTCTGAAGCTGCTTAAGAAAAAGCAACATTAGCTTCTGCCTGTCGGAGAGGTCGCTTGTTTAAGCAAAGTGATACAAGTTAGGTGCTAAAAGGGATTTTGGACATCTTAGCTACAGATGCGTTGGCTGCAGTTAGCATGGTGGGGCTGCAAAAGGGAAGGCCAAATCTTGTGGCTCTTCCCAAAGCAAAGTGCTATCTGTTTTATCCTCTCCTCACACTTTCTCCACTGTGTCTGGGGGCCATTTATGATCAGGACTTGTCCTTTTTTGCTAGGACACTCTAAGATATTTTTCCCTGCAATGCAGTCCAGAAAGCTTGGGTGTATTGGAGGAAATGCAGTGAGTTAGCACTTGACCTCACTGCCTGGAAAAGCCATTTCCAGCTACGCTGAGTGGGTTTGGGATGAGTCAACCTCAAGTTAAACACCCCTGCACCTGAGTGAGAGGCTTCCTGTGTGAGTGATAATGAGTTAAGTCTAATGCGGAGATAGATTTCTCAATTAATTTTCCCCCGATGGCAGGCTGATAGTTAACCAGTAACATGCTGTGAATAACGGATATGCTGTGAACCACATACTGTCCAAAGTAGCCAGTTAGATCTGTTCCTAAGGTAGAAAATACATCTCAAGGCACCAGGACTTGGCGAGGAATGGTGTGAGATCTAAAAATTTCCCAGGCAGTGCTGTTCCCACTTGTGCCCCAGGGATCAGAGTAGCCTCCTTAGCTGGAGGAAGTTAGAAAGGGAGCGTTCAGCCTTTAGCTGCCCAAGGGTGGGGTTTTCAAACGTGAGCAGCACTGGCCTGAATGTAGCTGCAGAAGTTAAAACTCCCACATCTCCACTGAAGATGGAGAAGAGCTTCGTGAGGTTTGGAGCCCATCCTGTAGGCAGCAGTGCCAACTTTGAAGGAGCACTAGAAGTCAGTGCAGGATCCATCATGCCGGCATGAGCCAAGTGGGTATGTCCATGGCAGAATGCAGCAGAAATGTAGGTTTTGGGGTGCCAATGGACAGGCACCAGCAGTAGGCATCCATCATCACTGCTGTTGCACTGCCTGGGAGGGAGCACAGAAAGGGGGACCATTCCCAGCGGGCAGTTTGGACGTGGCCACCTTTGTATGGCAGGATATGGGGTAGGGGGCCAGGATGTGCCAGCTGGCCACAGTGCTGGAGAACAATCCTGCAAACGTTTGGTTCTCAGCAGAGAGGCAGGCACAGAGGGCTATGGGTGGGAGATGCTGTGCTGAAGGGATGTGCATGTGCAGGAGAAAGCACTTGCTGCAGCCTGGTTTCCAGAGGTGTCCTTCAACTTGCGTGTAACTAAGTGTATGCATTCCAACAATGCTCAAAACATGGATCCAAACACCCAGGTTCCTATCTCCGTGACCTCACTCTGCAAAGTTGTCTCCATTTATGCAGAGTCCCATATCCAAAGTTACTCATTGAAAATAAGCTGTGGTTCACTCTTTCTACACAGTCATTAGGGGACTGTGTACCCAAAGACCAATGTGTCATGTACACCTTCTATTTGGGATGGATGAGACACTAATGCTGACCTAAGTAAAGTCCTTTCCCTCCAGGAGCAGAAATCCTCCTCCCTTTTCTTACTGGCATCTTTTTCCTGAGATCCAGCAAGATGATAGAAAGGTTTCCCTAAAAAATTCTTTGCCTCATAGAGTCCTAGGTAACAGGAGATGGGGTGAAGGGAAGGTCTACCAGGGTCAGAGTATGGGCTTCGGCTCTTAGGGCAAAAATTCGGAGATGAGTTCTCCTTCTCTTGTCATTTCTTTGGGGCAGTCAGAGATGGGAGACATCCGTCACACAGCCCTAGTTCCTTTGAGAGAAGAGGTGTGAGCAGAAAAGCAGTTGCGTGTTGCCATGTGGGCAAGGGAAGAGGACTCCACCAGTTGTGTTCTTGCTGAAGGAGCTTGGCAGCGAGGAGCTGGGTTATTTTCGCCGAAAGCTTGCCCTCGTTGAACCACAGTTTCCCTTTAAATGTCCATCAGCAAACTGAGGAGGCTCCAAACGCAAAAGCAGCTCGCCCAGGAGGCCGCTCATATGACCCAAGTGCTTTGCCAGACTGGGGCATATGGCTGTGTTCCTGCCTTCCCCTCCCTCTCACCACAGCCGGATGACAGATAGCAATTTGGTGCCCTGCTTGAGTCGAGTCGCTGGTCCCGGGCCAGCTCCCAGCAGCATCAAAAAGCCATCTCCACAGTTGGCAGTGGGCACAGAAATGTCTTGCTCTGGCGTGCTGAAAGCAGGCCAAGCCCAAGGCCCAAGGCGTGGGGAGAGCTTGTCCTGCCATCAGCCGTATTGTACCAGCACTGCGTCCAGGAGACTTTAAAGCCAGGGACAGTTTTTTTTCCAGTGGGATTTTGGAGCAAGCCCAACAAGAGACGTCATCCTTCTCCCTTCTCCTGTCCCCATCTGCAGTTTCTCCATCCACCGCCTTGCCATAGCTTTGTTATTTTGGAACACTGATAAAAACCCTTCTGTTCCATATCACGTGCCACCATCACGCACAGGACGTGCCACGGCCAATAAAGATGAGTCACCATTCACGGGACAGCACTGGCAGGCAGCCAGTGCTGCCAATTTTAGGTTCTGTAGACTGTGGTAATCACCAGGGGGGTGTTACATCCTCAGAGCACTACACAAGCATTAGCTCATGCTGCTCCTAGGAGCTGCAGGCCAGCTGGGAAACTGAGGCACAGAGAGAGAGGTTTGATTAGCCTGAGGGCTTTGGGGGGTCTCTACCCTACAGGATCCTGGATCCCTACAGGATCACACGTCATGCCAAACGTGTTCCAGGCAGGAAATTAAGGCTTTTTCAGGTAATTTTGTGCTGCAGACTTTCTTGGAGAAATAGCAGCAAATTCATGACGAGAGTATAGGGGAAGGTGGCTGCACAGTGTTGTGCAATTGGCCAATAAATTATACAGAAATTCAACTCTTCATCTTCAGGTTACTGTAGTGTGCAGCTCTGGGGTTCCCCTCAGGCATCCAGGAAACCATGATAATAGCTCTGGGTGAACAGGGAGCAGATATCCACTGAGATGTGCAAAGAAAACCTAGGGAAGATGCACGGCAAGCACTACGCAGGGACTTCTCCGTGTTTCCACCCCTGGCATAGATGAAGCAGTTCAGGTTGACACAGCTGGCTCAAAATTGCTGAGCATTGAAAGAAAGAACACCTTTGTTTCAGAAACTATCACCTGTTCCACGCGTTCAGCTCAGGGTGGCAGTCCTGAATGTGGGAGTGCCGCAGATTTACTGAAATCTCCTGGAATGACTTTTGTCCTAAGTGGCATTTGACTGACCTCGTGCTCTCAGTGCCCTCAGCACGTTCACGTCTTCGCGTAGACGCCCAGCAGGCAGGGCCACTTCTCTGTCACAGAAGCCGTACCTGAAGTACCCAAAGGTGCAAACAGACATTTGCAGCAGGGGAACAGATGCTTGCTTTGACCTCAGCCTGTCTTTGGGGAAGGTGGTGCTCTTTCACCTGTTGAAGAAGCAGTCCCGCAAGTTGTGTACGCATGAACTTCTGAGAAGAGACAAACCAACCTCAATATGACTTAACTGGCTGCTGCTGGCGTGTCATTGATTTCCGGCATGCTACACATTGCTCAGACATTTTCAGAGCACACAGAGCACGGGAAGCAGAGGAAGAAAGAGGTTCCTGTTGTTATTCTTGGGAATCCATGTCCCTGGTGCCTGCAGCTACCCCACTGCAAGGCGGTACCAGCTGCACCACATCCGTTTTTGTCACTTCGTCACTCCCCCTCACAGAAACGCTCTGCCAGACTCACTTTCCTGATGCCAGCCCCGTGTGCTCTCCAGAAGGGCTGAGATTCTCCCTCCTTTCAGGAAACCAGTCCCTTCACCTGCACTTACAGCGAGAAAATTCCACCAGCTGCCTTCCACACAATAGCAAAGACCCATAAACCGTAAGGTGAGCAAGGTGTGCACTGCTGGCACGTCTCCTCTCAACACACTGGCTGAAGACTTTGGCTAGTGAGTGTGAATCAAGCTGGATTTCCCTCTTGCCCCTCACTCAAGTCAAAAGTTCTGGGGTGAAGCAATTTCTCTAATGGCCTGCAAATTGTCTGCATCCAGGTCTACCCATGAACCAAAGGTGATTTGCAGGATCCATGTTTCGTGCTGTCACACGGAAATGTTGCCTTGGCACTGCCTCGTCCCCAGGGAGCTGGCTGTGGGAGCTGTGTTCATAGCAAGAAGTTCTTCACTAAGCCCCAGCAAAGATCTTGCTTCCCCAACCTGGTGATGAAGTCTGCTGGGTTTCATCATGCTGAAGTTGGGTTTCATCATGCTGATAGCCTGAAACACATCAGAACATGAGCACAGCCACTCGATCTCCACTCGAGCCGCTTGAGCACAGGCCAAGGACTATTCCCAACAAGGATGCCACCTTGTTTTGAGGCTGAGACAGAATAATGATATGGACGTAGGAGTGAACAGAAGTAGGCTTTGCGCAGTTACTGATCTCCAGGCACAGAGCTCCAAGTTTGAGATCCGTGCTAGGGAAACGATGTTCTTGAAGTTGCTTTCAGAAGTGGGCAGCAGAATTTCTTGGGCTTTCCTTCACAGTGCTGGTGTGACCCTCTGTTTTTCAGAGTATTCCAGTCCCACCTGCAATATTTCAGCATCCTTTCAATTTGTCCCAGGCAGATTTGCCTTCTTCTCAATGACTGTGGCTCTCATCTGAATTAAAAAAGAATGTCAGGAGAAAGATTCTGTAGTAAATATCAAATGCATGGTGATGAAATGCAAGAATGTGGACTGTGTTTGTGGTAAAAGCTGTGTTGTTTCATGCCAGCTATCCCTATTCCAAACACAGAAATGGGTGGGAAAGTTTTTGTTTTAAATCAAGCCGTATGTTGTCTTCCCTAGCAAAGTTTTTTCCCATATCTGTGTATGCTAGTAGTATTGTAAGGTGTTTTTCTCTTCTAAACATTTCTGTCGATAGAGTTCAAATGTTTTTAGGTCTGAACAATCTCAGTAAAGGAGGCTTGTTGTGATCTTTGCAGAGTGTAAGTCAGATGTGACTCCGCTGGAGCCTGTGAAGATTCTCAAAATACTCAAGAACCTGAGCAAATCTTATTTTTCTTAGTTAAAAATAATCACTTAAAAAAAGTGATGTTTTTCCCTCCTGTTGCTCCAGGAAAGACTATTCTCAACAGCAGGGGGAAAAAAAAAGTAGATCTCATCAATCCGAAGGCCACTCAACACTGAGCGTGTAACCAAGAGGCTACAGGCGTGGCACAGTCATACTGGGACATCTTTATCACTGGAGAATGGTTGTAGATCTGTGCCAGTCTGGGTGTTGAGCTCTCCACGTTAACTGTAAAGGACTCAGGTGGGGTTTTCTCCCATGCCAGGTGCCCAGTAAGACCTGGATGGGCCTCAGCAGAGCTTGGCTGATGGCCATCTGGGTAGAAGGCTCAACTCAGGCTACTCTAATTTCTGAGATCAGAAGGACTTGAGAGAGAACCAGAAAGCACAACGAGAAAAAGCAGTGGAAGCCTGCAGAGATGGCTCCTGCACTCCTCTGCTGGCTTTACTCCTTTCATGTCGAACCAGGTTTCTGTTATAGACCCTGCATTGCCTACAGAGATGGATTTCACTCTGCATGCGTAGATGTAGATCCTGTCCTTGCTGGAGGTGTTTCCAGGGCATCATGATGGAGCATTTCAAGTGAAATCTCTTGGGGTCTCTTAAGGAGCTTCGGATTCTCTTTGTTGTGGTCGTTCAATTTTAGGAGTTCAGGCATTTGTTGGTTTGGTGGTTTTTGTTGTTGTTGGTGGTGGTTGTTTTATTTTCTTTTTTTTTTTTTCTTTTTTTAGATTGATTCTAAGATAGCCATTAAGACATTTAAATTAACAAGAATTTAACTGGAGTCTTTATCACGACAGTGGTGACTGTGTGGAGGTATCTGGCTCTAAACAGAGTAGCATTTTGTACAGTCTTTGACAAAAAAAGACACCTATAAGAGTTCTCATGCTCTGTTTACAAACAAACTTAACTGTGCCCAGGAAATCCTGGCTGCTGCTCACCCAGCACATTACCACTGCAAAATTAGCTCCGTTGGTTGGTCCCTGCTTCTGTTCGGAGCAGGCTCAGGCTGGATAGTCACTCATTCCTGTATAGATGGTATTAGGAGTTAGAGATGCTCACAGCTGTTGGTGCAGAGTCTCTGTGAGCCTTGATGCAGGTCTGCCCACATGAGATTCAGCATGCCCTTTGGAGGATGCAGTGAGGGAGGATGCCCCATGGCACTACAGGGAGATCCCAGAGAGGTATTGGCACCTGGGTAAGATAGCCTGAGTCCTCACTGCCGGGGGTGGGTTACCAGGCTATGGGAACCCCAATTTAAGGGATAACTGCAGCCATCTCTGTTGGAAACAGCATCAAATGTAACCAGATCACTACAGCAACATCAAAATACTGCCAGTGAGATTGTTGAAGATTCTGGTTAATTGGCCAAAAATCACAAAGGAAAGGCCTGTGTTAACAGCGTGAAAACTGCATTGAGTAAAGAGGAATTGTTTGCTTTTGGTGAGGGAGGAACAGTGAATTCTTTTCTTTATATTTGTTTAACATTTACAGAATCATAGAATCATTAAGGTTGGAAAAGACCTCTGAGATCATCTAGTCCAACCGTCAGCCCATCACCACTGTGCCCACTAACCCATGTCCCTAACCCATGTCCCTGCCTCCCTGGGCAGCCTGTTCCAATGCCTGACCACTCTCTCAGAGAATAAATTTTTCCTAACATCCAACCTGAACCTGGTCCAGCTTGGGGCCATCACCTTGTGTCCTATCGCTGTTACCTGGGAGAAGAGGCCGACCCCCACCTCACCGCAGCCTCCTTTCAGGGAGTTGCAGAGAGCAATGAGGTCTCCCCTGAGCCTCCTCTTCTCCAGACTGAACAGCCTCAGTTCCCTCAGCCGCTCCCCATAGTCCTTGTGCTCCAGACACTTCACCAGCTTCGTTGCCCTTCTCTGGACACATTTCAGGGCCTCGATGTGTTTCTCTTCATGGGGGCCCAAAACTGAGCCCAACATTCGAGGTGCGACCTCACCAGTGCCGAGTACAGGGGGACGATCACCTCCCTGTCCTGCTGGCCACACTATTTCTGATGCAGGCCAGGATGCCGTTGGCCTTCTCGGCCACCTGGGCACACCGCTGGCTCATGATCAGCCTGCTGTCAACTAGCACCCCCAGGTCCTTTTCCTCTGCACAGCTTTGCAGCCACTCTGCCCAAAGCCTGTAGCGTTGCATGGGGTTGTTGTGACCTACGTTCAGGATTCAGCACTTGGTCTTGTTGAACCCCCTGCGGTTAGCCTCGGCCCATCCTGTCCAGATCTATCTGAAGGGCCTTCCTACCCTCAGGCAGATCGACACCTCCTCCCAGCTTGGTGTCATCTGCATACTAACTGAAGGTGCACTCAATCCCCTCATCCAGATCATCAGTAAAAATATTAAACAGGACCAGGCTCAATACTGACTCCTGGGGAAAACTTAGGGAACATTTTGTAATGGAAGATGCATTTCAAAGTAAGTAGCTTGTTGCCATAAATAACAACACGTCAAAAAAGACCCCAAAAGACAGACTGGTCTTGTTGTATGTCCCTCCCTCTCCTCCGCTCCATGGCTGCCTCCATCTTTGCTTGGGATGCAACAATTCACCAACCTCACCCCAGGCCTGAGTGGTCTTAGACTCCTGCCATGGACTGGTTTCCCTGAAATGTGTGATTTTGCAGTTAATTTCCATTAACTCCTTCATCAGACACTGATCAGAGACTGGTGGCTGGGTGGACCTTCAGAAGATGGTTTTCCTCCTTAAGGCAAGTTTGTCCATCGAGCCGTGGCAATAGTTGTGCTGGCATTTTCCCCAGATGTATCTTTGAGAGTATAACAGACCAGATTCCTACAAGGATTAGCATATACTGCAAAAATAACCTTTTGCTGGCAGAAAACTGTCTACACATCTGTATTAGGACTTTCCTAAGCTCTAGCTGCTATTCCTGGGTTCCCCAGAGCAATCTCGACACAGCAGCCATCTGGGATAATTTACTCCACTAAAAAGCCCAGCCTGGAAAAATTGATAACACAAGGACCTCTGACTCCTTGAATTGAATTCCAGATCTGTCACATTGTTTTTTAAATAATGAAGGAGATTATATGACTGTAGATGTCGTAGGTAGAGGACTGTGCACAGACTGTTTCTACGCTTGCAGTGCTGGAGCCCAAGCACTGGCACTGATTCTCTCAGTGTGGTTGCTGGTTCAGTTTTGGCTAGCTAGCCTTTTCCTAAAGCTTTCCCAGGTATGGGAAAATAAGTTCATATAGGCCAGGGGCCATACCCAAGCGGCAGATTGGATGCAAATACTCTGTTCTGGAGTCTGAGAGGGTTTAATACTATGGATGTGGCAGGCTGTGCCAGCTGGGCTCGGGGTCACCAAATAGTCCAGACTCTGTTTCTCGTTCACTAGTTTAGCTGTCACCACAGTGACCCAGGTTCTTTCAAGGCCTGGTTTCCCCTGTGCCCTTCTCCTCTCTGCTGTTACTTATGATCTGTTTTCTAGTTGTGAGCCACTGTATATGATCAAAGACTCTGGTTAAATAAGTGAGGGGAGACTTGCTGGAAAATCTGTGCTTATACAAGGACTGAGATTTCAGCTGGGTGCCACCAGAAATTTTTCAGCTGTGGAGTTGGAGTCAGCCTACTTTGGGTAAAAACTGAGGTGCCTGTGGCCAGCATCCTAGGAAAGGGGCAAGGCTGATAAGGAAAACAAATAGTGAACTTACATCCTATGAGGACTCTGTGCATGCACGCCGGTCATGATCAGCTTTCTACTCTTTTCTTCTTGGCATAGCAGAGAAATTTTCTTTGTCTTGAGGATGGAGATAACTGTCTGGCTGTTCAGGGAAATGCAACTTGGATATGCCCTCTGATTGTCACAGCACCTTCTTTCCTCAGGAGGGTGCTGGAATGTTGTTTGCCTGCTTGCACTTCAGTGGTGTAAAGTCAAAATGTTGCATCACCTGAATTTCCCCATGTTCTGTTGGGTATGGCAACAGCTCTGCAGAGGCCAAGGCCAGCTGCACTGCCCATCTTGGAGCCAGGAACAGGTTTCCCCAGCTCTCCTTTCTGTTCTCCTAATCTCTGTGGAGCTCAGGGCTCTGTTCTGAGCTCTGGTGGGGATTTGGTAGATGCCAAACCACTGTTATGAGGATGCTTTTCATCTCACTCCCTTCTGCTTGCTTTGTCATTTCGGTTTGATCATCCACACTCCAGGCAGAGTCAGTGGACACACAGAGAGGCATTTCCAGAGGGCTTGTGTCTGCTCTGCTAGGGTGGGATAAGCACATGCTTGGCGCATGATGCAAGGAAGATCTTCATTAAGAGTGCTGTAAAACTGGGGGGAGGCTTGCCAGTCCTTGCATGGTAGGTGATAGCCAACATTTTCAACAGGAGATTTGACATTTCACTGAGGGTATCTGAGGATATTCCATAACAGGGAGCAGATTATCCCATTTCTGCTTGGCCTAGGGTGCTTGTGCCTCCTGCAGAAGGATCAGTAGCTGGCTTGCATCCATGAGGAGATACAAGACTGGATGGCCTCAGGGCCTGAGCCAGTTTGGCAGATCTCGTGTTCACAGAGGAGATGAATAGGAGGAGACATGACAGAGGCAGCCGAGATAACGAGAGCACAGATCAGACGAGCGTGGCCAGTCACCTCTTCTGGCAGTACAGAAAAAAGGGGCATTTGGGAGAGCTGAAAGGCAGCAGGATGAAAGGGGAGAGAAGCAAACCCTTTCGAAACACAAGCCACAGTGAACCTGTGGAGCTCAGTTGCTCGAGGCAGTGTTAAGGCGAAGACTTGGGGGGAAGCTAAAAAGGGATCCAACATTTTTGGGGTCAGTGAGGACATCTGCAGTCATCTTAATTATGTGGGAAGGTTTTAGGAAGCATTCACATCTCAGGGCATGAGACAGCCTTTAACTGGTAGGGGTCAGAGGGCAACTCTCCATGTGAGCAAGCTATTCTGAGGTTGCCTTGGTGTGGACTTTCTTCCTCTCTCCTTGCAGGGTTCAGGAATGTGGATGTTTATCTGATCTAATATGGAAGAGTTTCCTTGTGCTATCTTGGACGCGGATGATCCTGTATAGGAATTCAAAGCAAGCTTCATTGTGTCAGAAGGTCCCAGTGGGATTCAGTGGTAGAACGCCCTCTTCTTGTTGCCCAGGTCTACTTGGAGATTGGTTCCTGAACTGAGTTACTTGTCTTTGCTTGCTACCTTTCCCAAACAGTCTGCAGCACATTTCTGTTTCTTATGGACTGGTGAATCTGTTTCAGAAAATCCCTGTCTTCTGCCCAAACATCCACTGGAGGTGAATGGATCCCTCAGCTCTCTTGGGATGGGATCCACCCCACTGGCTGTGCAGCTGAATTCATCTTAGACAGCTTAACTTTTATCTTAAACTATTCAAATGCAGTTGAGACCCGTTGTAGTCACTGGTTAGAGAAAGATCCTCCTAAAAGGTGACTTGACTCTTCTTTCTCTGTCAGAGATGGGTGAAGTGAGTCACCCTGAAGGGAGGCCTGGATTTCAGGCAACCTCATTCTTTCCATGCAGACAGAGGAACAGAGAAGTTTCAAACACTGAAGTGGCGTGCAGCTCACCTTTTGGGCAGGGTTTCAACTGCAGAGCACCTTCAGGGTGTTCGGGGGCTGTAGAAATAGGTGGCACGTAGATGTGAGTGTGCCATTCCTGGGTCAGACTCGTGAATGATGCTGGTGTTTGTCTGCTGGAATGGGCTGGTGACCAAGTGGGGAAATGGGCCGAGGAGGTGTTCTGAAGTCCTGTGAGGAACATGAATGGCAGAACAGTCTATGCAACCCTTTATTATTTATTTACTGGTAATGATCCGTATCCTTCCGTGTAGAAAGTGAAAAAGGGGAATAGTGAAGTAAAGACAAAAGTTAATCCTTCCCCTGAAAGGAAAGAGAAAAAAAAAAAAGATCAAGCATCAAACTCTACAGGAGCAAATGAAAATCTGATCTGGTGTCTTATTCTGAGCCCTCTTACTCTGGGAGAAACAAAAATAGTAACAGATTAAAAAGTAAAGGAGAGCAACTCTCAAGCAGTGTTGCTACATGAGCAGAATCTGGCTCAGTCTCTTTTATATAGAAATGCACTTCCACTCTGCATGCATCAAAATAAAAACTGTTCCTCGATTCATGCTGAGATTCGGTAAGGAACGTGCCACCCAAAGGGGAAAACACGATAACAGGGTTCACAGCACAGAGCCTGAGCAGCCAGCAAGAGATGGGGAGGAACTGGGGTGTAACGCGCGGCATTAAGCAAGGGTTGATGGAAGGGTTTGTGTCATGCTGCATACTGGCTGTCCAGCCCACCAGAGAGACATGTTGGTATCTTCCCATTTTTTTAAGGCAGTCTTCAGGAGAATTAATGTCAAAGAAGAAACAGAGAACCATTTAAGCATCATTGTCAGCTTTAAAGCGACAGGCACCACAGTAAATATGTAGGGAGTATGCTACAGTGTGTGCATTTAGATTTCTTACAGAGATAAAGCTGTGGCTGGATTCTTTATGGAAACTGTGCATGTCTCTAGTATAAAAAAATCTCTCTTTAGTAAAACAGCACTGTGAGTAAGGGCAAAATAGTTATATTGTGCATTTTACTTTTTTTTTTTTTTTTTTTTTTTTGTTTTTGATTTTTCTTTGGCTTTTTTTTGATTTNTATGGCTCTTATTAGACTAGCTGTAAAGCCATATGTATTTGCATAGCGTTAACAGGCCACGGAGCCTGAGATGGCTTTCTGTGCCCTGTTTTTGTTCCTGCATATGCATGGGCTTTCAAAACAGCAAGGGCAGTTTAAGGGGAGCAATTTGATTGATTCTCACTTGTCCGTGTGGGTTTTTCAGAGAGCTTCATTACATTTCCGAGGTGGCCTTTTCTTTTTCTGGGCCATCATTAGGAAATAGAGGATTCAGCCTGCTCCTGCAAGCTTCTGTCAGGCTCCAGGGCCTTTCTTTTAGAGTCTTCCATGCTCCTCTCCTCTGGTATCAGATCTCTGCCAGCCTTACACTCTAGTCCACTCATGTTTTCATGATCCCAAGCAATGGTTCTTCTCTCCCTTCCTCAGAGACTTTATTTGTTAGTCAAACACTTTTCTCAGAAAATTTAGCCTTTTATACAACTGTCTTATTTCCTGTTGGTTTCTCGTTTCATTTTATTCATTTATTGTTGTTCAGTCTCCGTGCCGCTTCTGTTTACCACTGAGAGCTGTTCACTAGATCCACCCTGAGAAAGGCAGAATTAGGAAGGCAAAAAGTCAGCATCAAGGCAGTTCAAGATGACGAGTGAGTTCCATTCCAGACTCAGACACTTAAAAAAAAAGGTGTCACTGATGGAGGTGCCTGCATTTGATGAAGATGTCTGAGCTCCCCTTGTTTTCAGCGAAGATGTAGGTAATACAGCCACAGGGTCTAGACCTTTCCTCATACAGCTCATCTAGACATTCATCTAGAATCATAGAATCATAGAACCATAGAATATCCCCCCAGGATCATCAAATCCAACCCCTGTCCCCACCCAGCACCACCCAGCCCCACACCCTGCCCCAGAGAGTGGTGTCCAACCGCTCCCTGAGCTCCGGCAGCTCGGGGCCATGCCCACTGCCCTGGGGAGCCTGTGCCGTGCCCACCACCCCCTGGGGCAGAACCTTTCCCTAACCCCCAGCCTGACCCTCCCCTGACACAGCTCCGTGCCGTGCCCTCGGGCCCTGTCGCTGTCCCCAGAGAGCAGAGCTCAGCGCCTGCCCCTCCGCTGCCCTGGGAGGGAGCTGCAGGCCGCCGTGAGGCCTCCCCTCAGCCTCCTCCGCTCTGGGCCCAACAGACCAAGGGCCCTCAGCTGCTCCTCACACGTTTTGCCCTCCAGACCCTTCTCCATCTTTGTAGCCCTCCTATGGACACTCTGTAATAGCTTATGTCCTTCTTATGTCGTTGTGCCCCAACCTGCACCCAGTGCTTGTGGTGAGATACAGTACTCAAGGTAATTCTGATGTCCTTTGAGAAGCCCGGAGTACCCTGCCTCACTCCAGCTTCCAGCCCCAAAATGTTGTCATCTTGTGTATGCAGGTTTGTCATGTCTGCTAGCTCCACTGGAAGGTCTTGATTAGCACAGAGTATCTCAAATGGTTGCACTTAGCTGTAATTCTCCACTGAGTACAGTAAGGGACATCACTCAGCCACAGGTACCTCAGGGTGGTCTCTGCAGTACGAGATAAATCCTGTCTGAAATCATACAATCACAGAATGGTTTGGGTTGGAAGGGACCTGAAGGATCATCCAGTTCCAACCCCCTGCCGTGGGCAGGGACACCTCCCACCAGACCAGGTTGCTCAGAGCCCCGTCCAGCCTGGCCTTGAACACTGCCAGGGAGGGGGCACCCACAGCCTCTCTGGGCAACCTGTGCCAGTGTCTCACCACCCTCACAGGAAAGAATTTCTTCCTAATATCTAGCCTAAATCTCCCCTCTTTCAGTTTATACCCATTACCCCTCGTCCTGTTGCTACATGCCCTTCTGAAGAGTCCCTCCCCAGCTCTCGGTAAGGTGCACTGTGAAGTGAAGATCTATTCCCTGCTTTAACATCGATTTTATGTAAAGGCTTCAGATCTTGATCCTTCATCTGTCACATAAGGACATTACAGAGCTTTACCTCACTATGCAGAACATAGAAGAGGAGATGTCTCACTGTGTGGACTTCAGGACACATTACTAAAGGGATCTGGGGGACTAATTCTTGTGATGTGTCACTCAAGGCACATGGGCTTGACTCCTCAATGGTGCTGACTACAGCCTGTGAGTCACCCACTGCTGCCTAGCAGTCGATAGCAGGAGTTCAAGGGCTGTTGTACTGCCTGGTACGGAGAGGTTCAAGACAACATCAACCTGTGCCACCCTGGCTTGCTAAGGGCTGGTGACACAGACCTCACAGGTGCATCCAAGCCCTATGATAGGTGATGTCCTGCTCGCTCAGGAAGGCTCACACAGGCTCAACAGGTGGTGCATGGCAGGTGATGTTTTCTACTCCCAAGACTAAGCACAGAGAGGGAGGAGTGGGAGTGGGTTTTTTGAAGTGACTTCAGTTTCAAACCAACCCCAACCTGGATCTGATAAACAAACCTTGGGAGGGAGTTGAAACCCACTCATGCTACATGAAGGTGCGTCAGCCACCATGTGCAAAAATTTAAGTAAAAATAAAAAAAATACTTCCCATGTGATCCAACTTGCCAGGACTTTTTGTTGAAGTTTTAATTCGAAAGATCTCTGTAGCTGTTCAGAAATAAGGCCTGGCAGAAGTGGAATAGAAAGGAAAAGGTTATCTCAGAGTATTTGAAAATTGTACATTGTATGAAGAAGTCACAGACTGGAATTAACAGGGAAAGATAGGAGTGAGAAACTCATGGCCAAGATGACAAAAGCCAAGGCATGCTTTGCCATTTAGGTCTGGATGAAGTAGCCAGGGAATAATTTCAGTGACAATACAGTAAGCAGTACTGGAGAAACCTTCGTTTTGCTCCACGGTTCATGTTGATGTCTGCCTACTGATTGCACTCCCTTTTACACCCAGCACAGGGTCATGAATTTTTTTAAACAGTGGCAGGAATATGTCAAAATGCCTAGAGATACTTCATTTCCCCCCTCAGATCACAGTGCAAATGAGGATGCAGCAAACTGTTTTGTAAGGGTAGGACTCATCCCGCCTGACTGCCGGTGTTCACAAGTCCCCGCACTCCCCGTCAAGGGATGGAGACAGACACTTTGGGAGCATGAGTCAACCCCCCTGTCCCACACACAGATCTTAGGGCAGGGTGAATCACTTTCTGGGGGTGTCTGCCTCTCAAGGAGATGTTCAGATGACTATCAGCAGGCCTGGTACCGTGTAATGTGAGTGACTCAACGCCCGTACTCTGTACAATTTACAACAAAGGCTGTGATTAGTGTAGGTTTCTACACTGAAAACATTACAGTGGGAAAAACCTTTATGTGTATACTGGGTTTTTGTTTCTGGTGTATTTTATTCCTCTCTCTATACTAGAATAAATGAACCCAACAGAAACAGTTTTAAGCCAGTGTGACACATCTGTCTCTTGTGGGTTGGCGCTGCTTGAGTTTCAGTATTCAGGTACATCTAATGCTGTGTATGTTTCTAGTTTAACAGCACTGAAATAAGCCAATACATGACTTTTTTTTTTTTTTTTTTTTTTT
>VXAV01000008.1:6957-29746 GCA_013399715.1 Alectura lathami
CCTCCCCCCAGCCCCCACCCCTTCTCAGTTTGACAGCTCCCCCTTTCTCTGTCACCTGCGCTGCAGTATCTGATTTTTCTCCCCTCGTGCGGTGGTTTCCTCAGCTTTGCAATCCTTTCTGCATTTATGCCATTTAAAACATTCTAAAATCTCCAAACTTAGCTTTGACTGTGTGAAACAGGCGTTTTCCCCATGTATTTATCGGAGATAAACACCCTGACTGATCAGATTTGGGCCAGCAACCCCCAGCAACCCTACACAAGGCCTCACTCCTGCTGCACGCCGCCCCGCACGCCGCCCGGCCCCCCTCGCGGCTTTGGGCGACACGAGGGGAGCAGGGATCTCCCCCTGCAGCCAGAGGAAGGCACCGCCTCGCCCTCCAAATACTGATCTCATTCCTTGGTGCAGTACCCAGAAATCCCTACCAAGACGTAAGAAACAGATTATTGTTTTATGGCTCGGACGTCATGATTAGTTTGTGTGACAAATACAAAGAAAAATTAAAGTGTTGGGGGTATTAAAATTATGGGGGTATTAAAACCCGCGACGAGCTCCCTTTGCCACTGACCGGCACAAACCGTCTCACTCTCCCCACGGCGGATGGAAGGAGGAAGCCACGCGCGACCGAATAACGACGCACAACCGCAAGGCACGGGCTGGGGGGGGAACCATGGCCGACGGGCAGCGCCCAGCGCTGGTGGCCCCAGCTGGCACCAGCAGGGGTGCAGGGAGCGCCCGGGGCTGAGCCCTGCACAGACCCCTGCCAGCCCAAACCCTGCAGAACCACTTTTGTAGTTGAACGTATTGCACCACAGACTCAATCACAAAAACAGATAACTGTGCTTTTCAGAGCTTTACAGTCATTTGTCAACATGTAGAAAAAGCCTGCTCCACTTTCCCGTGCTTTTTTTTCCTGAATGCAGCAGAATTACCACACAAGAAATATTACGGCAGCCTCCTCAGCCTGCCCGCAGCCAGGAACTGGAACACAGGAGCTGCTCTGAGCCAGGACAGCGGTCTGCTGTCACGGTGGGGTCCCAGCCCCGCGCAGGGGGACAGGGCTCAGCCGGTGCTTGGCGGCTTACCAAATACCCCCCCACGGCCACCATTCTGTGATTTTCAGAGGATGTTTGACACAGGGTTTAATCAGGAGACTAAATAACAGAAAGGAGCAGACAGGGGCCCGTGCTGGTGCGGCACGGAGCTTCACTCACAGGGCAATCAGTCACCTACTGGGAAAAGGAGGAATCGCTGCTCCTGTTCTGCATTTGCATGATTAGACCCTCGGCGGCAGCGCTGTGATTGAGGAGCTGCCCCGTCCCCAGCCCGTGCTTACGGAGCTCTGTCTCCTGCACGGAAGCAGCCTGGGCACACCGGTCCTGATGGAATAAATGATGGGCGGGCAGTGAAGAAAAATGGCTATTACTGGATTCATCACTTTTTTTTTCCAATTTATGGCAATGTGGAAGTGTGAGGAAGACATCACAAAGCAGTACTAAGGTTTTAATTAATTTCCTCTTACCTCTTTCATACCATTAGCAGTATAACCATCATTTGTATGAACTATTGCAATATCCTTTGTATTTTAGCTAGAAATTTATGACCACGTATTATCTGTTACCAACAACCAATTTATTTTAGAGTGTCCTGAATATCAGTCTTAAATCACAGAAAAAAGCCCTGCTTGTTGGCAGAAAATACCTAAAACAGGTAAATCCACGCAGACGAGCTGCGCCTTAAGCATGAGAACGGAACAAAAACCAAATCTGGATGTGAGAGAGGCTTGGCCCTGCTGAAGGCACCGAGGGGTGTGCTGTCCTGCACCCAGCTCCTCACCCCGCACCCTGCTCCATGCCCTGCACCCTGCTCCGTGCTCTGCACCTTGCTCCGTGCCCCGCACCCAGCTCCTCACCCTGCACCCAGCCCCGTGCCCTGCACCCAGCCCTGTGCCTTGCACCCAGCCCCGTGCCCTGCACCCTGCTCCTCACCCTGCACCCAGCCCCGTGCCCTGCACCCAGCAGCACTGGGGGCTGGACGCAGGAGCTGCCCGGTGTGCGTGGGGACCTGCTCTGCCAGCGGCCACCGGGCCGTGTTGCGGTGCTGAAGTGCTCTGAGAGGCGAGCGCGACAGCATTCTTTTTCCCAAGTAAATCGAAGGATCTTCATCTCCTGCCCACGGTTATTTTGTCATGCAACCATTTTTCCATCAATGAAGGAGCAGGCTCTCTGCAGATCATCATTCTTCAATTTCTGATGCCATAGATTTTCCCTGTTTTCGGTGACTCACCGTGTTCACTTGGTAAAAGCAGAGAGAAGGGAAAGGACGAGGGCTTGTTCTCTCTGCAGCCCTTTCATCACTCTCCCACATTTTTTCATTACTGTACTCGATTTATCACTGAGAACATCCAGAAATAGAAAAGCTATACTCTGCCTCGAGATGGATTTGTTATCGGCAGTTTGATGCTCTGTAAAGCAGAAGAAACGTAGAAAATAAAGAAGCCACTTCTGCTAATTGATTTGCAAAACTTTAGTTTTAAATCAGAAAAACCTTACAGCAGTGAAAATCCTGCAATATTTTATTTTTCTTTCACAGCTTTCCACCTCCTTCCCCTAAGTGGGGAGCTGCCTGCGGAGCACGGGGACCCCCCGGCGGTCCTCGGGCACCCGCTGCGTGCCGCTGCCCCTGCAGCAGCGCTGCCCCCGTCACGCAGCGTCCCCGTTCCGTGCTGCTTCTCACTGCACGCAGCCCCTGCAGCTCCACCGCGCTGCTCTTTGACCACAACTCCAGCTGTACTTGGCAAGCTAGGAAAACCAGGCAGTGCCCTGCTGAAGATGTAATCACTGGTCTCAACTTTTCTAAGCACAACTGACATGGGTGCAGAGGAAAAGCACAGCACCGGAGCCACACGAGACCTTCAGTCACTGACCAAAACCCCGCAGGGTCCGGTTTAACATCAGCACAGGGAGAGCACACTTTGCTCAAACAGCGGTGCAGGGCACTGTAACAGGTTGGCGCAAACTTTTATTTCCCACTCCACATTGCTGCAGCGACTGTGCTCGCAGCAGGATGGAGAGGTGCGCGGCCGGGTGCCGGCTTCAGGCTGCTGATGCTGTGCGCGTTCGTGCATTTAGTTACACACAGAAGCGGAGGACACGGGGAGGTGAGAAGCAGGTTAAACGCTGAAGTCTGGCGTGGACAGATTTTAGAGTGCAATAAAACAGAAGTGGGCTTAGAGCTTTCTGCTGGAATATTTTATGCAACACGTCAGGTACATCTAGTGACAGAAAGAAAGTTTTAGAATAGAAAATTAGAGGGAACCACTATGAATAATTCTGATAGGCAAAATGAGAATATTGGATGGTTTTGGCAGATTAACAGTCACACACTTGTGCCACTCTTGCTATCACATGAACTATGCAAAAGATCTGAAACGATGCAAGAAGCCTTCCTGTAGCTGTACGCTTCTCCTTCTGGAGAATTTTACAGGTTTGATTTTCCTCCAGTAGGGCTGGATGACAGATTTACACCGTATGCCGAAAATAGTTATTAAAATCATTTCCCTTGACAGTTCTCTGACTGCATCACTCCCCCTCCCCGCGTCCCCGCCATATGGCTCCGGTTACTCTGCGTTTGGACACCACGCTCTGCCCGCACGGCAGCCCCTGCCCTGCCCTGCGCTGGGGCTGAGCCTGCAGGCGGCCACCGCCCCGGCCTCGCCCCACATCGCCACGTGGAAGCGGCAGAACCCCGCTGCCGGCAGAGCTCACGCCGTGCCGACGGCTCCCCGCGTCCGCAGCCATGCGGCTGCACCTTGTCTCCACCTTGTCTCCATCTTTTGTGAACCACTCTTCCCACAGCTGGGCAACCCACCCCATCCCAGCTAAGACTCCACCGAGGCAGGCAGCAGGACAGGCACAAGCCCCTTTCCGCGCAGCCGTGTCTGCACGACGCCTGCTCTGTCCCCGCAGCACTCGCGTGGCTGCGCAGGGTTCAGCACTCGGCCCCACTGCTCCCACAGAGCAGGAAGCGCTCGGCAGCTTCCACTCCTTTCTCCATGCGATTTCTCCCTAAGACTGCTGTCTTGCTCTGTCTTCATGGAATTTCATCGTACTGATTGCAGACAGCTTCTGAGATCCATCACCCAGAGCCTGGAGCCGGTTCTCCCAAAGCCCTGCAGCCGATGTCGCTGCACACCGTGCAGGCGCTCCCCAGTGCGTCACCCGACTCGCCTACCGCAACCTGCGTCAGACCCCGCTGGCGTCACGGCAGACCCACGTGCTGCCCGGCCTCTTCCCAGGAGCAAGCACCCTAGGGGGGAGGTCAGCCCGAGGAACGGATGTCGCTCCTTTTGCCCGTTGGCCCGTTATGGGGTTCCTTTTTGTCAAGCGCGTTAACTCCAGGCTGCTTTGCAGAAGTTAAGCTCACGGTTCTGTAACTTCTGGCGTCCCCTGGCGATCGCAGTTCAGAGCCAAGAACTCCACCTCCCCCTCCTGTGCCCAAGCACTCTGTCAGCGTTCAGGGACTGCTTCCAGAACGTTCCAGCCGGTGACCGTGCTGCCGTGTGCCTTCACCCCAGCTCACGCATGTCCTCCTGCCCGCCAGGCGAGGCCTGTGAGCGCCCACCGACTGCGGCTCTGCAGCGGGGCTGGATGCAGGGGTGCAAGCTGTGAGCATCGATCCAGCCCCAGTGAGCCAGTCGGTAGGTATTTACCCAGCATTTATGGCTGCGCTCACCATGCAGCCCAGAAATTTGTCACCGTTACACAGCATTCGAACCTGCGACTGCTCTCCACGCTACCGACAGGGCTCTTCCACTACCAGCAGAGCCTCCTGCGCCCACTGCACGTGAACGCTGCCTGCAGCACGCGCAGCGCGGTGCTGCTCTCTCGGGCGCAGATTTTGGGGTATCTGCGGGCAGAATCCTTGACCAGGCTGCATACACCCCGTTCACTACCAAAATAAACCAGCGTCTTTCCTTTGAACGTGCTCAGACAGAAAGGTGTTTTTTTTGTTTTTCCATAAAACAGTTCATCTATTGTATAACGTAACTGTTGTGTTAACTTTTTATTTTCTTCTTTCTTTTAAATTTTTTTTTCCGTTTTTTTTTCCCCTCCAGGGATCTATTTTACATAACAAAGTGAACATGCCAACTTTCAAGGTAATTTTCCAGCTTTCTCTTACAGATGATAGAAAGGGAACTAATATTATATCTAAAATGCAAAGCGGGGATCATTCAAATTTCAGTCGAAGTAAAATAAGAGCAGTTCTGAAGACAACAAAAGCAGTGATCTGTCAGGGCCAACACAATAACCGTTCTACATTTCTATACTTTAGCCCTCAGTGTTAGACAGCTTTCCCAGTAAGCCAAAGTTTAACTATTTGTTGTGTCTCTCTGTAACGCCTTCAGCGGCGCTGGCCTTGAGGTAGGTTTGAAAATCAAGGGATTACGAACGTGCCTGTTTGATCCAATTCCTGAAGTGCTTTTAATCCACTCCAATCTGGGCACTCAATTCAAGATCACATCTCTCTCACGAGGTTTTTTCCTTTTCTCCTTTTAAAGGAAGACATTAAGCCAAAGGCAAAAATGTTCAAAACACGACATGTGACAAGAGAGCCAAAACCACGCAGCCAACGATCACATTTTGCACGTGCACCCCCTCGAGCGCAGTTTTCGAAATTCACCCGTGGGGCTCAGCTATTCTGCTCAAAGATTTCCCGAGCTTTTATCTGGGTAGCTGGTACCCAGGAGCAGTACAAGAGGAGGCAGAGCCACGTTACAGGACGGTGTTCAGAATCAAAGCCACACCGCTCCCATTTTGCTACCGAGCCTTCTTGTACGGCGTGCAACGTAATACATCTTGCACCGTTTATTATCCTTGTTACTTGGTCGTAAATTACACTAGACAGAAAACACAGCCCCGGTAATTTAAGGCACACAGTCTCCATTATGTGGTTCCTTCACGGAAACTCTTGAGAACGTTTCTGTGAAGGATTTGTTCCTGAAAATGAGCAGTTAGTGCTCCGCGACTTGTTCCTTCAAGGGAACACCACTTAGTCATGCAGGATCAAGGGAGATAAAATCCTCAGGTACGTTCAAATCCCGAGCATTATCTGATGGAAGCACACACGTGCACGTAAGCCCTGTAAAAATTCAACAGTGTACCGAGGTGCCGAAGGCTGCAGCTGTGAAGCATGGCCGCAGGGCACAGAGACTGCCGGCAGTCTGCTCCGTAACCAAGCGCTTTGCTGGATGCAATCAAACGTCCCAGGAGCAGAGCAAGCCGCAGCTCCCCGGAGCCGGGCGGAGCCAGGCGCTGCCCTCCTGCCCTTCCCCGCGCGCTGCCGCTCGGCACCCCCGGTCCCACGCTGACCTCCACGCGCCGCGGGCACCGCTCACTGGGTGTAAAGGGGAACCCAGCAGGACGCCTGGCTGCAGCCGCGGCCCAGCCCCGTGTGGGTTCTTCTTCATCGCTTCTCCTACGAGCAGCCCCCAGGCTCACTGCCGTCAGAGCCCCGGCCCCGCTGCCCTTCGAACGCACCGTGCAGTGTGCGAGGAAGCTGTGCAATAGAGCACGGGGAAAATCAGCGCAGGAGCGGCATTTTCGTGCTGTTTGCTTCCACGGAGGCTCTGATTTTGCTAATTGCCTCAAAGAGGGCCGCAACTGACTGAGTGCTGCCAACAGCGCTCCAACTGAGCTTCTCCTGCGGGCCTGCAGCTGCATTCAGCAGTGCTCGGGGCTCGCCGAGCTGCTCCTCTGGAGCCCAGAGGCAGACCGAGCTCGGTGCCTTGTGCTGGACGTTCCGGCCTTGGACAAGCCACACCGCCCGGCGGGAGAGCCAGAAGTCATTTCTTTCTTAAAGTATTCTAACAACCAAATCACGGCTGTAATGACCCCATGGAAAGGAGAAGACGACTCAGGAACCCCCCGGGGATGAGCGGGGGTCCCCAGGGAGGCCCCGCGCCCCTCGGCCCCAGGCCACGGCCAGCAGCTGGTGGAGAGGAGCTCGGCGACCACCGCTCCCTCTCTGGACTCGCGGCACGCACGTAGCCAGGGGTGGCAGCCCCCAGCTGGGGGACGGTGCCCACCCCCCCGGGCACCTCCCTGGAGCAGCCCAGCAGCTCCCAGCCCTCCAGGCCCCCGCGTGGGTTCAGGCCGGTAGCGCGCACTGGGTGGGGTGCAACAAATCGAAGCGTGAACAAACAGCCTTCAGTAGAAGGCTTTTACCTTTGTTCTTTTAAGCTGAGAGGTTCCAAATTAAATCATGCTTTCAGTCACTACTGGACTGTTTTCTGCAGCTCGTTAATGACAGTGTAATTATTGCTCCATAGACCACATGCAGGCACTCTGCAGACGAAACCTGCAGCTAGCTGATGGCACCAGGTCATTAGGAACAGGACCTTGCGGCAGTCGTTCCGCACCCAACGGCTCCTTTGCTGCCTAGAGGCTGACACGTGCTGAGTGCGGAGACGTCCCCCAAACCGCTCACTGCGCTCAGACCTCCCAGCTCAGACCTGCGCCCGCAGGCCCCCGGGGCGCCCGCAGCGAGGCGGGGAGGGAGCGAGATTTCCCCTGCAGAGATCAGAGCCGCGCGGCCCCACGGATGCCTCCAGGCACGCAACCTCTGTGTTTGCTGGCCTCGAACGCTCTGACACGTGAGAGCTGCCCACTATGCCTCACATCCTCGTGAAAGCTGAACAACGAAGTGCTGCAATAATCCCTCCCCACGCTTGCTCATTCTTGGCAACTCTCTCATAGCCATGAATCCAACAAGCTCCCAGCACTAAATATTCATTCCTTCTCTGTAAGGGCCCACCTCACTAAAGCACGCAAAGAAGCAGCGCCAAGTAAATACAAAGAGAAGAATCACATCCTCACACTCTGCAGGTGGGAACTGAAGAGCCCATGCACAATTCTTATTGTTTAATTAAATCATCTGTGCAATGCAGGTAAGGTTTGCCGTGGCTCAGTGGAAGAGGCATCAACGTGCACAGAGCCCAGATGCACCAAAATCCTTGGCAGTGGACTGTCCTCTTTGTGCATCGTCCAGGAAAGTGGGCACCCTTTTTTATCCTAATGAGCTTCACCGTGGATGGGAATTTCCCTTGTGCAGCAGCGACACATCAGACAGCCTCGACATAAAAACCTTCCCACGAAGAGGATGGGGAGTGTAAGTATTTTCTTCACGAATGATTGTCGCAATTGCAAGTACAGTCTTTCACACACACCTGGAGATACCGCCTCTGTAATTCATGGAAAAAAGCTCCATCTTTATTTCATATTTTGAGGTGTGTATGGATTGAGAGCCCTATGAACTCCAGAAGGCAGCTGCAGGTTTTCCAGTGCAACCCATGGCTGCCTCTGAGGCAAAGGGAACTCCTCTTTGAGGCCGAGCGCTCGGCTGCTTTGACAGAGCCTCCAGTTGGTGAAGTACCTGAAGTTCATGTCTCTCCCTCTTCATCTGGTTTTCCCAACGAGATCTTCCCTCCCCTGCCTGTTTGTGGGTTTCTGTTAATGGACTGGTCACTGGCGGTAGCATATTTTTGCCTATGTATAATTCATGCAGCCTTATGAAATACTCCGCTGCGCTGCAAGGTCATCAGCTCTTGCTAAAGCAGAGCGAGCTACGAAGGACATAAATCACCATGCTCGGCGCTGTTCGGGGTAATAAAGCCATCTCTCAGGGACGGCATTAATTCAAAAGCAGGTACATAAAGCTGGCAGCGTCCTCAGACCGGACCACGGCCAGAAGCCGAGCGGCAGCATGCAAGGCAGATTTCAACACCATGCCTCACATGGGGAAATGGAAGACAAACAACTTCCCTGTGCTGTAAGCTCCTCCAGCAGGAGAAGAGGAGAGGCAGCACAAAGCACACAGCTCGCTTTGTTCCCAGCGTTCTACCAGAGGCCTTCGAGCTTTCTGCTCGTAGTCCCCATTGCGCTTCCGCTACTGCCTGGCCTAGTTTCACTCCTGCAGCTGACGGTTCCGCGCAGGAAAGAAAGAGTGGGAAGAGGCCGACAAGGAACCATGGGCAGCAGAGCACTGCGAGCAGGACCGCGGACGCCCTGCTGCCAGCCAGCGGGAGCCCACTCGGAACCCGGCACCGCGGCGGGAGCGAAAGCGTGCACACCGCAGATCCGGCCGCTGCTGAGACGCAGCCAGCGCGAGAAGGCTGACAGCGGTGGTTTTCGACAACAGCCACGCTAAAAGCCCGCGGTGCTGAGGCACAGCCAGCGCGCTGGGGGCCAGCGCTGTGCTCACGCTTCATTAGGGCACCCGGGCCGACCCTGGGACGCGCGTCCCCGCCTGGGCACCGTGCTCGAGCCCGGCCCCTGCCGCTCCCAGCCCCGTCCCTCCCTGCCTACACCCCGCTCTCACACACGACTGCGGTGGCAGCGCACCGAAGCAGAAGCGGAGTGAAGTGTATCAGCAGGGAGGAATAAACCAGAAGTGTTAGAGACTAATTACAGCGGTGTTGCTGCGAGGAGACAGCTCCATTGTTTAAATCTCATGGAGGGGAAAATCTAGAACAGATCTGACAACAGGGTTGTGCAGAGCGCAAACTGCAAGTCATCTCACGCCGTTACAGGTGTTACTGTCTCATTATTCCAATCAGACTGATGCTTAATAGAGCTTCAAAATTCTAGACAGTAATTTCATCGGTTTTAGGTTTTTAAGTACATAATATTGACACTTAGCTGGTTGGGTTTTGGGCACAGCATTTTTACCTGTTAGAAAAAACACAGTTTTGTGCTGAATTACATTCAAAACCTACAAGAACTTTTGGACCGGACTGGGCAGATCCCAGCCTTCCGCTCCTGAGCAGCGCTGACACCGCGGCCCTGTGCAGACACAGAACCTTACCCACAGGAGAAGGCAACCCTGCAAAACTTCCCTCCACGTTCAGCCCCCCAGCACTGCGTGATGCCGTAGGTCAGCCCACGACGTGAACAGCACACGGCCAGGCGCTGCGCTCGTGCACCCGGGTGCAGCCACCGCTGACAGCCGGCGTCACGGCACGAGACCTCTGAAGCCTCTTGTGTTCCTGCCAGTTATCTCCGTGTGATCGTGGACACACCGCCTAAAATAAACGCGGGTGAAACCATCCCCCAGTCTGTGTACCCCACCGGTGCCCTGCCGGCCAGGATTCGCCCTGCCGACCATCCCAGGTGCGACGTCGCGGTGAATTAAGCCTGCTTTCACCCCGTCGGGCCTGTGAGGACCACCTCCGGCCCCGGGGCCTGGAACAGGCTGTTTGTTCTGCAGGTTCTGGACGCACACGCGGACGGAGCCCGACGCCCGCGGGGCCCCGCTGCTCTCCCCGTCCCGGCGGTAGCACAGCCCGGCGGTGCTGCAGGGAAGCGTCACTCCTCGGGCAGCAGGGGCAGGAGCTGTAAATTCAGTTGCCGCTTATCTCACTTTCTGCACGCTAAGAGAACCGACAGAAGATTCGTATCAGATTACCTCCTTTCAGCTGCAGTTTTCAGCCTGCCATCACCTCCAGGCAGCCTAGAGGCACGGCGCTGACCGCCAGGCTCGGAGCGGCAGCACCACGCCGCCATGGCCGCTCTGCTTCCCAGGCTCCTCCCGTCCCACCTCGCCCAAAGGGATTTTGGATGTGGGTCTGCTTTTCCCCGAGGCTGGAACGAACAGAACGTTGGCTGTAGCACGTGTCAATTGCGATTCAGAATGCTGTGCAGAAGAATTTACTGAGAGCCTTACTGTGCCAAAGTTCTGAGCCTAAAAACACTTTGAGAGTCCTCAACCTCAGAGAAACAGAAGATAAGGAATTTCTAAAGCATCTGGAATCCACCAAAGGAAAGTAAGTGTTTTTGCAGCTCCCTAGCAGGATGTCACTAAATATTTAGGTTAAAGCCCTTTTTGCACGATGAAAACAAAAGATTCCAGAGGTAGCCTGCATCAGGTAGGATAATTTCCACATCTATTTAACTTTCTGTCTTTGTTCACACTGCTCCAAGGAAAAATTTAACTTTCAAACTTTGGACACCTTTTGTCTCCTGTCGACTGACAGTCTAAAATTACAGAAGTGGAAATAACAGGAAATCCAATGAGAAGGAATCAGATAAATCCCTGTAATCACAGTGCTCACAGTGACGGGCGGCAGAAAGCTCAATAACACCTCGCACCGTTTGCTCAGGGTGCAGACCACCAAAACTGCCTGCGGCGCTGCAGTGGCGGTAACGACTAACAAACTAATTACCAGCCCCGCTCTGCCAGGCCACCCAGCTGCCTGCAACTGCAACACCAGGGCTGTGAAGGGGCCTTCGGAAGGGGACAGCAGAGCCTGCAGGAACAGCAGCCCGAAAACATGGACTCCTCTGCACGCAAACCCCTGGAAGTGTTGTGAGCCGGAGCTGATGTCTGCAGAATCACAGCCCTGCACTTCACTGCCACTTCGACATACAGTTTGGAGGATGTGTTCAAACGAAATTGCATTTGAATAAGGTAATTGTAATTAAAGTCTCTGCATTGCCACCATCTATTTTCAGCTGATGATTGTATTTCTGAGGCAGTACGAGGCAGAAAAGAGCACTCCAAGCCTGGTCTTCCAAGCAAGCCCTGTAACGAGGGCTGACCCCTGCCTGAGCGAGACGGTCGGCGCGCTGGCGCCAGGTCCGGGGGGAGCTGCATGCTCACCGCTATGAACTCCTGCAGAGGAGGGTCGGGGGGTGCTGGGGAAAGGTTCTGCCCCGGGGGGTGGTGGGCACGGCACAGGCTCCCCAGGGCACGGGCTGCCAGAGCTCAGGGAGCGTTTGGGCCCCGCTCTCAGCCACAGGGTTTGGGGTTGGGGGTGCTGGGTGGGGCCAGGGGCTGGGCTCGGTGTCCCTGTGGGTCCCTTCCAGCTCGGGGTGTTCTGTGGTTCTGTCACAACAAGGCCTTCCCAACAGGTCTTATCCACATCGTCCACTCCAGATGGCCTGACCCACAGCCACGGATTTGCCCTGTCCTTGCTGCAAAGCTGACCAGCCCCCGAAGACACCCACCGCGGAGAGCTGGCCCAGCCACCAGCGCACTCGGATGAACTCCCACTCTGAATTAACCCTCTTTCCAAAAATCCTCTTCCAATCTTACTTTCAGAAGGGTTCATCATTCTTCTGACAACCGCAGCGCCCTGCAGCTCTTCCAGCTGGCTGTGCTGGCAGGGTGGGAGCTCGCCGGGCTGCGCTCTGGGCAGCACAAGAGAGGCTCATTCTCCCCTTGTTCTTCCCTCGTTCTTCCCTCCTCCCTTCTGCTTCTGGCACTGCTGCACAGCACAAGGAGCTCCTGAAAGTCACCTTGGGCTCTGCTGGACACAACTGTAAGACTCTCCCAGGTCACAAAACAACTCATTCGACTTAATTCAAATGTATCAGAACTAATCTACTTTGGACCAGAGAGCAAATGATAATTTTGTGTTGATTACCCTTTGCCTGCAGATCTCAGAAGATGGAAATTTCAGGCTCATAATGGAAATTCAGCTGCAGCCGTGACTGTAAAGCAGCTCCAGCACCACGGAATTACGAGTTTCAGAGCAGCAGAGCCCTGTTCTACTGCAGATAAAATATTCCAGATTTCCATCCCGGTAAATGAGATCACCTCCTAGTGCAAACATCTTCCATGATTTAAGGCTCTTACAGAGGGGGAAAAGCCGTACACTGACAGCCCAGAGAGAACGAGCCCCTGCAGCTCCTTCGAGTGCCCCGAGCGCTGTGAAAGTGGAGCGGAACGAATGGATAAAAGCGCGAGTCCTGGAGCAGGCGTCCTGCTCGGTCACTGCTGAGCAGCCCCGGTGGCATCAGCCCCACGGGGGGCCTGGGGCAGGGGGTCTCTGCCGCTCAGCCCCCCACGAGCCCCTTCCCCGAAATGGCTCTCCCAGCCCTGCTCTGTGTGCCCAGCAGGGACACGATGGCAACAGCGGCTGGCACTCGCAAGTTAATTTCATAACGAAAGCTGACATCCTGCTCGAGTGCTGGCAATTTAAAAGAGTAATGGGTTGTCAGTTTTGGCTGGAAAGTGGTTCTTATATGATTTTAGAAGTCTTTTGCATATTTATTTTTGTCCCACTTTAAATAAATTTGGGTAAGATTTATCTCGTTAGCTCCAAACACAAGTCCCTCTTGGCCTGATTGAGGAAACAAATTAGACTTTGCAAACATTGCAAAGACTGAATCAATACATTAATATTTAGGGGACATTAAAGAGGTTTATTAAACAGGAAAAGGGCCTTGAGTATTACTTTGGAAATATTATACACGCTTAAATCTAAAATATAGGTTGTGGTTTCTGTCTGAATCCATGAACTGCACTTACACCGACCGCTGGATTGTTTATGTGCCCAACGCATCCAGCAGGGCCGCACGCAGGAGCGGTGCCCGCGGCAGGGCAGGAGCACCCGCGCCCCCCGCGCCCAGGGCTGCTCCCGGCACGGCCCCGGCAGCGCGCAGCACCCAGCCCAGGGCACGGCGAAGTCGCAGCTCTGGGCCCAGGTGACTGGCGTGAGCGCTGTGTCCCGGGCTGTGTCGGCACGCTGCCACCCACGGGAGGCACCGAGGTGCCAGGGGAGCACCTGGCTCTGACCTCCTGCGTCCCCCAGCCCAGCCAGAGCCCTCCCTTGGCGGCAGGGCTGGGCCACGGCGCTGGGCCACCTCCGGCGGCACGGGCCAGCAGCGGGGCTGTGGCCATCTGCTCCGTGCCCAGACGGAAGGAACCCTGGGGACGGCAGTCGGTAAACACGTCCTAATGCCCCTGCAGATGAAACGCAGCTCGGAAGATGCAATTTAAACCCCGACAGCACAAATGTCAGACCAGAAATGGCAGAAATGGCAACTTTTCCTGAAAAATTATGGGCAATGCAGAATGGTGAGGGGTATTTCATTTTTCTGACAATGGCAAACATCTGATATTTAAATCATCCGCAGATCACGACGCTGCAGATCAAGCATCTGGCTCTGATGTAGATTAAGTTGATTACAAACTCCTACCTTCTAAACTTTTAATTAATTACTTTGTAATTCTCAATTCTGTTTAATAAGGTCACTGAAATGAAGTTAACTGGATTATATTCCTCTCTTTCATCTGGATTTTCTTTCACTGACGGGGGTTAAAGACATATTAGGCTTTTTTTCCTTTTTTTATCGATTATCCCAATTAATCTTCCTGGTACAGAAAGGTCTAGCCATGCAATCCGCAACAGCGACCGAACCCTGGGGTCCTGTTAGGGCCGTGAGCAGGGGCTGGGGGGGCTCTGCCGGACAGGAACTGCTGTCCTTAGGATCTGTGCTCTAATCTGCGAGCGCACAGCATTTAGGGCAACGCAGCCGCAACTGCCTTTGGCGATGCTCTTGGAAAGAGCCAGAAAAGGGATGAGAACGGGAGAGAAGCACTGGCGGCAGGATGAATTGATGGACTGCTGGTGCCAAAGCCACACCAGGAGCCCTCCACAGACTGAGCCAGATTGTGCTGACTTTGCGGCTTGGACCTCTTTACCTTGCTCTGTTTTACTCGTGGAAATGAAGGCTTCCTTAACCGACTAAAATATATTTATTCTCTGAAGCACTCAGATAAATAAGATCAGAAATCGTCAGCCTAAAGAGCAGAGCAGAGCAGAAGATATTCAAAATGACAGCGACTGGATCTGCAGGTATAGAAAGACCTCAAAACACAAAACAAAAACAAAAAACAAAGAGAGAGAGGCAGAGCTGGCTTTACACAGCTCTCAAAGTGGGGGTTTCACAGTAAATGATTTCACAGTCTGCAGTTTAACCCGTTTGAGAGCTTATGATCAGACACACGGCTTTGTTCACTTCATTTACAACCGAGGGCATACACCCCTGGCTCCTCCGGTCCTGCTATTTTCAGCAAGAGAACGTCTTCTTTCAGCGTTATTCCTGGCACACAGTCTGCAGGGCAGAGGAATTTTAAAGCACTAGGTCTTTGCTTTTAAATTTTCCTTTGCTCCCATTATTTCATGCGCTGCTCCAGACCTGCTGCTGATCAGTTATTCACAGCGTAAAGGGGAACCCAGCCCTTTGATTGCACAGTTTTACCTTGGCTGAAGATCTGCTCTTCCCTTCATTTATTTTTCCCCAACAGCAGAAGTTATTTCTGATCTTTCAATACAAAGTCATGAACAATATTAAAAGGAAACATCATAATGCCTCCATAAAGTTATTATGTCATCCCTATGAACCCTATTCTGCAGGAAAGCTCCAGCACCAATTAGCTGTCTGATGTTTCCTCAGTCACTCGCAGACAGGCCCGTCTCCATCTCAAAGGACGCACAAATCTTGCATCCATGCCTCCTGAGCCCGGCACACCGAGGTGAAGCGACGGCTTGGTGAGCGGCGCAGCACCGACCGACCTGGTGCAGAGCGCGCGCGCAGCGGCCCCGCTCGGCNCACGGGGCTGTGCCAGCGGCGTGGGGCGAGCAGCGGCCGGCTCACGTCCCACCTGCTGGGCGTGCACGGAGAAAGCCCTCCCTACTGCACGGCTGATCATTATTTAAGGCAATATGTACATCAAACTATGAGCTGGAATGGGAAGAAATGGGCAAATCACCACCGAGAAGTGAAACAATAGTGGAGCGATCCAAGATCTGTACAACTGAGATAATACTTGATACGGCCACAGCTCCTTCATTGCAGCCGCCCAGCCCAGCTGCACATCAGCACCCCGGCACTCCCCGCACCCCCACATCAGCAGCGCGCATACAGCTCTCCACGGAACAGCAGCCTCTGGGGGACAGCTGCGGAAACGCCCGAGAGATGGAGAGATGGCCTTCTGGCTGCTCCGATCCTCTGTCTGCACCAGACACCCTCAGGGCTGCCAGAGTTACAGCCCAGCGCACCAACTGCCAGGGCCTGCAGCTCCGGCGGCTAAGAACAGTTACGCGAGCAGCATCCCACACACGTCACTTGCAAGGGATTTAGGCGTGCCGTGTGGATTAACAGAGATTGCCATTTCAGTTCTTCTGCTTTATATTCATGCTTTATCACTCATAAAAATGCAAAAGGGAATGTTAATGATGATTACACCAAAGACTAATAAATTAAAGCCTTAGGTTATACTTTGCATTTCTGAAGATATAAATGCAATCGTTTAATAATTATGCATATTTTAACTATTGAGTTATTATTTCTCTATATTCCTGTAGTTAGCCTAATTAATTTTAAGCTCCTGTTTGTATGTTTTATAAATGCAATTAATTTCCAACCATTTTTTAGCCCCCGAGTGAGGGCATTAGCTATTACAAAGACAATCAGAACCAGGGACTGTTCACCCTGGGACAACACAACCAACGTCACCTCCGCGCGCGCAAAGCTGGCGCCCCTGTTCCGCAGCGACTGGGAACTAAACGGGCTCTGCTACGCAGGGACAGGCAGCGCTTCCAGGAGAAAGCCACGGTCTGGATGGAGCAAAGCTACGGATTATCATGTTCCAGCAAAATCAGCGTACTTTTATCTTTACTTGTTTATTGCACTGTTAATGAATTGTGCGTTTCTATTTTTGAAAAACTGCTTTACTCTCTCTAATTCTGCTGATGAGTTAATTCTCGCTTTTATAACCATGTTTGCGGTGGCACACTGCAGAGAAGACACTCGAGGTATTCAGATGACAAGCTCCATTCTCCAGTGCCAGCGAGACGCACAGAGCACCTGGCACCGAGGGCTCGGGCAGGCACCCAGGCCGTGGGGGGGCTGAGGGCAGGCACCCAGCCTGTGGGGGGGCTGAGGGCAGGCACCCAGGCCGTGGGGGGGCTGAGGGCAGGCACCCAGGCTGTGGGGGGGCTGAGGGCTCGGGCAGGCACCCACACAACCTGACAGCCACCTGCACAGCAGTGCTCCAGGGAACACCCCTGAACTGTTGTACTGCTGCTTTCCTTGCTCCTTCCACACCTTGTTCCACCTCAGCAGAGGACAGACTGCATGCCAGGGGCGCGGGCCGTCCCCTCTCACGCGGGTTTCAGGACCCGAAATGCCTGACAGGAGGTTGGCCCGCGGGGAGCTACCCCAGCCCAGCGCTGGCTGCAGCCCCTTGCGCCGTGCCCTCCAGCACAGCCCGCCACAGGGGGGAAGCAGCAATCTGCCCGTCAAAGCGCTGTGCTTGGGTGTCTTCCACTAAACCTCGCGCTGTGGCACAGCCCTCATGCACTGCGACAGATCCAGGGGCTGTTTTCATGGCCTCTTAGGCCTCTGGCCACTGCTAGCCCCCGACAAAGTGACTTCAGCTGGGGATCTGCTCCCCCAGCAGAGGCAGCCATGCAACACCGGGAATTTTACCAAAACCAGGCAAACAGAGCTAGCGTCAACTGCCCATCCACCAGACAGGAGCGGGTACCTCACCCCCTGTCGTTTCCAGTCCAAGACAGCCACTGAGACAGGCAATGCTGCTCTGCTTGTGTTAGGGGGGATGCAGCAAGTGAGGAAAACAGGTTCCAAAAAAGTGGGAAGGGAAGGGAAGGGAAGGGAAGGGAAGGGAAGGGAGCCTGTGTGACAGGTGGTTGGACTGTGGTGGTGCAAACAAGGATTTAATTCTGATTTTGGCAAGCTGAATCCCTTCTGTACAATTTGTAGGGACCTGGAGCCAATGGTCAACACATATTCCAACGTTGTGCATGATCAGTGAAGGGGAGGCAGATTTAAATAGGGCAAGAAATCAGACTGAGCAAACACATTCTGTAAAATACATACAGTCCGACTGCGAATGTCAAAACACAACGAAAATGCTTTAAGGTGCTGAGCTGGCTTTTCCCGTCTATAAACACGGATTTTTCTCGTAACGATGTGCAATTAGCTTAAACACATACCTTGTACAGTTAAGTGCACCTGCATCGTTCTAGGAGTGTGTTGGGTTTGCACGGAACAGGTGTAGGGACCGTCATCGGTCACGTCCACGTCCTGTATCTGCAGGCTGTATTCTCTTCTATTTGCTGTCGCGATTGAAACGCGGGGATCTACTGACCACTTATCACTTCCAGCAAAAATAATACTTGAGCGGTTCAGCCAGGCACCTTTTGAAGCTCCATCCTCCAAGTAACACCTGGGGAAAAAAGAGTGAAACCCTAAGTACGAAAATTCAGCCTTTTCAAACACCATTAGCCCGCTACAGAATTTAGATCAAACAGCAACAAAATGCAAAGCAAAGTTCGATGAACTATTTTTTAGAGCATTAGTGGCATGGTATTGACACATATAGGTGTGATTTGCGTACAATGCCACAATGCCTTGAGCTTTTGTACAATTATTGTTCATTAGAACAATTACCAACAACGCTGTTCTTCAGGGTGTGAGTCCCACTAACCAGAGCGCGGTGAGCAGTAACACCCAGCACCCAGACAGACTCCTTTCTGTCTAAATTACAGTTCAAAAATACTCCTCCATAAAGACTTTTTTTTCCACCAAGTAAAAAGTGAGGCCAGAGAATGAAAATACATCTGTCTGAAGGGCTGACAGCATTCCTGCACAATACCTCGGGGGTTTGAACACAGCTCTGGAGATTGCGAGGGAATTGCGAGCTGAATGCTCCAGCGCAGGTACTGCCAACTGTCCGAAAGCAATCAGTTGGAAAACACGAAGAACAAGGTGTACTGAAAAATCTAATCTGTAGGCTGCTCCACCATCTGTGGAGTCAAAAACCAGTAGGGGTACTAAAGGTCAGTGTTAATTGAAAATCTTCTCTGTAGACGTGCAACCAAAAAAAACCCAATCCAAAACCCAGGCATAACGGCAGTACAACCTTCTTCTAAGGTAATTAGGCACTGCAGCATGCTGCTGCTCTCAACATTTTGTGCTGTGCATTACAAACATTTCTAATTTCTCTCCAAGACAGCTGTTCGTCCCCTGTTGCTCACTTGCACACTGGGATGAGGAGAAATGCACTTTCAGGGGTACCCCGAAATGCCACTGACGGGTCCCGAGGGCAGCACAGCACTGGGTGCGGGTACTGGAGCGCTGTCGGGGAGGAACCCCGCGAGGGACTCTGACAGCGTGGCTCGGCACCCGGCTGGAAAATAACAACCGTGCCCCAGGAAGAGGCAGGGGAAAGCTCGTGCCTTCCCCTGGCCGCGGGGCCGAGATGCCCTGGCTGCAAGCGCAGCGGCACCAAGCCCGATCCTTAGGGCTGGCACTGAACTCTTCTGTCTGACCTCAGGGGCCCTGGGGACACGTGGGAGGACGGGGACAGGAGCGGTGCTGGAGGCCGCTGTGCACGCTGCGGCCGAGTGCCGAGCCACCGCCCGGGCAGGGCCGCCTGCGCCCCACGTGACAGCCCAGAGGGACGAGCGGGAGCCTTCCGACCGCGGATGGCTCCTCCACTTCAGCAGAAAGATTTCTGTGAGCAGCAAGGAAAACGCCTGAAGGAGCAGCAGGGGAGGGAGGAAAACCTGACGATGGGAAAAACCCAGTGCGCACCCGCAGAGCACGGGCTGTGCGGAGCCCGAGGATACCTCACACGGGAAGCAGAACGCAAGGGGGGACTTCGAGTCCCACCCTGCCGCAGGCAAGGAAATTCTGGCCTCGGGGACAGGGGAGAGGAGATGAGAGAACGGTGACAGCTTGGGTAGCGAGCACGGGGACACGAGGTCGGGAGCAGCGGGTCCAGAGGGACGGCCCCAAACCTGGGAGAGCACCGTACCGCGCTGTCCGCACAGAAGGCGGCAGCAGGCGCGCGGAGCAGGCAGAGCGCTAACGGGGACGAGGCAGAGAAACCTGACGGGAGCCACGTCTGAGAGCGGGGAGTGCAAACCCGGGAGCACGGGGGGCTGCTGAAAAAAAAGAAAGTGGTACTTTGTGACTGGAAAATAATAACCGTATTATCTACATTTAGGGAAATGAGGAAAGTGCATCAGGCAAATTTTAGGCTAACCACTGGGAGCACAATAGGACTTAAGGCTTTAAAATGACTTTAAAAGTTTAAGGAAGGTAATTCAAAGTGCAACGGACTAATGGGACATTTTTATTTGATAAAGAGGTTTTTTACATAAAGGAAATCCAACAGAAGAAGATAATACAGTAAATCTCTTTGATAAAACATTAAAATAGTGCAACTATGGAAACTGTTAGGTGGGAGAAAATGGTGATTTAGTGGCGTAAGCACACGGCGGCATTGTTTAATGGGAAAAATGACATTCCCATTAGAAATCAGGAACTAGAAGCATCAGGCTGAAATTCTTCACAAATGGATCATGAAAATAACTGCTCAGCCATTTAATTAATGGCCTCCACACGGAGCCTGAATAGGCAGCTAGTTCAGACAGAAGCTGCGTGCGATGCGGCGCGAGGAGTCGGGGTTTATACAGCAGAGAATGGGGACGTCAGGGGGAAGCGCCCCTTTGAGGACGCAGAGCTCAGCAGAGCTCAGCAGCAGCCCGCGAGCCCTGCAGGAGGAAGGAGCTCGGTGCCGGAGAGGAGGCAGGCCGTGGGGGCCTGCGGGCTGGGGGCTTCCAGGCACATTCGCAGCGAGGTGCAGCAGCTCTCTGACACAAACCAGCTTTGCGAAGTGCACGCCTGCCTCCACTCCCCTGCGGTGCGGGTGCCACGGACAGAGGTGAAACCCCGCGACAACCAACGTCCCTTTGCGCAGCACCAAGTAACAAAAAGAGTACGGCGCACAACTGCTGCGAAGAACGCGAGAACCAAGGAGGGGGAACAGGACGGGTCATCAGCTGTTGAGGAAGATTCTCAAGCTGGATCAAAAAAGAACCTCAGAGGTATTCTACAAACGAACAAAGAGGAACTGTGTCATGCTCAGCCTGCTGTGCCGCGTTTGGGCTTCAGCCAAAGGTGACAGCCAAACAGGGACCTCCGACAACAGGTTCTTCCCCCCAGAGGCTCCTTCCGCAGCCCAAAGCTCCACACCGAGATGCCGTGCGGCTTCGCCAACCCTGTGGGAGCCCAGTGACTTGAACCTGTCGCAGAATTTGGCCGAAACGTTTTTTACAGGACAGCCTTCAAGCAGCAGCCAACGAGCCGTACGTCCCCGGGACGCAGGCAGCGTGCCACGGACGCAGCACGTGCTCACTCCATGGAGGACGCAATCCCCTGGTTCGGCTCAGAGGCGCCTTCCAGCCCACCAGTTTCACCTCTTTCTGCGTACCGCTCCCTTCCCGTTTCCGAACCTACATTTCTGGCTGCAGAGCGTCCCGCGGGCAGCTCGGCTCGCACACCCACCCAGCCTCGGGCCCGGGCTCTGCAGCAAAGCTTCTGCTCTGCGCCCCGCACGGAAGGGAGCGAGGCCCCGACGAGCGCTCTTTCCCTTCCAGGGGAGGGTTGCTCTCTAGTTTTTCCACGCCTTCAGCAGTCCCTGCTCCAGAGCAGCCTTCCCACGTAGATCCGCGACGTGCGGCGGGGCCGGGACCCCGCGCTGCGCCCTCCCCTTCCTCCCCCATCCCATCTGGGAACGCCCTGCGCACCACGGCAGCGTTCCCTGCAGCGTCACCTCCAAACCCGCACACAGCACCCGTGTTTTACCCGTCAATAGTGGCACTGCAGCACAACCTCAGAAAACACAACAAGCCCTAAGTAAAGGGGACTTGGCCTCTTTTTGCCTTCATGCTGCTTGGAACAGCACTGATGAAACCGCAGCTGAACTCAGAGGATATTTCTTCTATTTTTATACTTAGAAGACCGGGAAAAAACAACTTACTTTTCAACTGATGATTGTAATCAGAAATTCTCTACTCAACAGGCATAAGAACTGGATTTTAATGTTAGCTGTCACGTGGATGGAAGTATTTTACTATTCTACTGTTTTTCTAGCCATTATTAATGGGGACGGTCTCCTGCAATTTGTTACTATGGCAAAACATGCTCTCACCCAGTTCGCTCAAGGTTCTTAATCTGCTGTTTGGATGCCTCCCACTCCCCCAGCTCTCCAGCCTTCTATTTGCACTAATTAAAGCACAGACCTATTAATCTTCACGACAGCAGCTCTTCCCTTTGCTCAGCCAGGGCTGCGCAGGGCCCCCCCCCGGCAGCGCCCACTGTGTGGGGCCACCACGAAGCCCCCCGCACGCCTTGGTGTGCTGGGCACGCCTGGCTCCACTGCCCCAAATACACGCTCTGGGGTTAAACCTGGATAGCACTTGCCGGTACTTAAAAATTACAACAAAATCTGCATTACATTAAGAGCAAAAGCTACCATTATCCTCAGTTCTTGTGCAATTACCGACTTGACCTGAATCGCAAAGCTGCAAGGATGAGTACATTACACGCTGTCCTACACATCTGCAGTTAATCCAACCCGTGCAGCCCGTCCAACGGGCCCCCACGCAGGGCTCCCCCCTCGGCCCCCTCTGCTCCAAGCCCCTGGGGCAGCACAGGGAGCAGGAGGGGCGGCGTGGGGGACACCACCAAGGGGCACCCTGTGAGATGCTTCCTGAACCGCGGCCCCAAGCGGTGGGGCACATCCGAGGTCACAGCACGAGTCCCTGCTGTGGAGGCTGCCCCTCTAAAACCTGTAACCCTGCGGCAGGCCGCTTGAAAAGTTCCATCTTGGTTACAGAAAGTCCTGGGATCCTTTCTGTTCCCTGAACAGCCAGAAGGGTTTGGCATGAAGAATCGGGACGGCTTGAGGTAGGTGGTGCTGGGGCTGCTGGAGGAGCGGAGCTGACCCCACTCCCCCTGCCAGCACCCTGCGGTGGGCGAGCTCCCCTGTGGCGGGGTCAGGGGGGGCACTCAGTGCTCACTGCAGCGTGCTGGGTGGAACTGGTTCAGGCACTGAGCTACAGCTGCCCTTATTCAGGGAAAACCTTTCCTCAGAACACAGAGAACATTCGCAGAAAGAAAAAAAA
>VXAV01000009.1:0-17417 GCA_013399715.1 Alectura lathami
GGGAAAGCCTCTACAAGACCAAAAAAAGAAAAAAAGAAAAAAAGAAAAAAAAAAAGAAAAAAAAAGAAGGAAATAAAGAATGTATCTGTTTTAATTTGCTGTTGAAAGGTCAGGGAAGGTTTTTGAGCTAGTGCATATTTCCTAGCTTTTGAACCCCACAGTGTCATGTACAATTGTTCCAGGACCGTGTTTGATCAGATGAATCGCCCATTTTTAATCACAGTGTTAAATAATGATGACTCATTGTAAAATAACCATCTTTTTAATAGCTCAGATTCTTTTGTTTGGCTTGTATTCATCCATCAGAATATTCAAAACAGAAATTTATGGTTACTGGTAACCTTTTAACTCAATCATATAACAGGTTATAAACTCCTAAGAATAATTGACATCCATCATGACTGTAGTTAGACACAGATTAGGTGGTTTACCAGATGATAGGTAAAATTTTTGATCAGCTGCTTATATAATTAAGCATCCAGAACATTCTAGTGTGCCACAGTAAAATAGATAAATTTTCTTTTTAATGGAGGGGGTAATTCTGCTTGTTTTACTTAAAGGATCTTATGGAAAACATCAGTAGTATTGGGCCTGAATTGTAGGGCTTGTATTTCAGCTCATTATCTACAGTTATGTTTACTTTAATAGTCAGAGATAATAGTCAGTGCAAACTGTTAGTTAACATGAAAAACATTTTTTAGTGTAAACGTGTTTCAGTAGCAAGCATAACCCTGATAATTTAACCAAAATCCTATAAATATCTTGTGAACTCATTCATAAATCCATTTTCAGAACATCAGTGTTTCCAGTCTTAACCGGCATAGTCACATAGCTGATTTTTATCTTGTTAGCCATTACCAAAGACAACTAATTGCATTTTATACCATTTGAGTATAATCATGAACATGCTCTTTACCTACCAAGCAATAGCTAGAATATCACATTTCTTCCCAGGTAATAAACATTGAAGTATTTAGTTAATCCCCTCAGCTGTACATCAGCAAAATAAAGGTGGCGAACTTGCTAGGGCTCTGGGGATTAGGTACCATAGATAATGGCTTATCAAGACAATGGGAAGGTAATAATGAGTACTGTTACGTGTTCTGTATTATAAAAATAAATTTGCATCAACAGGAATAATGGTAATAAATATAACAAATGCTCCAAAACTCAATAAATATTAGAGTTTTAAAATTAGTGTTATTCACTGATACTACTGCCATTATCATAGCAATTTATTTGTACTATAGGAATCTAAAAAAGAAATTATTTTGTGAGATCAACTGTATCAAAAGACTCTTGTTCAGAGTATTGATATAATGAATGACTCAACAGAAACATAAGCTCATCAATCAGTAATTATTTATTATGCAACAGTATCATTACACCTGACATTTCAATTAATTGAAACTAGTTTGAAATGTTTTAATTTGTGTGTGAAAATACACACATACATATAAATGTGCATATATGCACATGTGCATACAAAACAACTTTTTAGCTAGAAATCTATGGACAGATTTGACTTTTTCTGTTATAGTTTGGCCTTTCTTTATCTGCAGCATTACCTAAACATCTTAATTGTTGTTTCATTTATTGTCATACTAAACCTGAAACTGTTTCTCTTTGCTTACATCCAAAAGTACACAAAGTAATAGTAAGTGACAGCATACACTGAAGTGCTGACATCTGCCACAGTTCAGGTAATATTAGGGTAAAGTGAAGCAGAGTTATTAATAAGTAATTGAGGCATTCATTGCCTCAAGTTCTGAATGCTTCTGTTCTGAGTGACCCTCTAGTTCTGTGTAATGGATTGTGGGAACTGCTTCAAAATATCAGACAAGGATACCATAAAGTGGGGATTCAGACTGTCCTTGTATTGACAATGGATAAGAAACCCACAGTATATATTCAAACTGAAAGAGAAAATATGTCCCTTATATTTCAGAGTTTAGTAATGATAATTCTTATATGCAGCTTTAACTTTGGCTGTGTGAACATTTTCTGTGTAGAGATGCATTATATTGCCACATAGAATTAATCTTATGGAGTTCTATGGTGACTCCAGTGGAGAAAGGATGACGGGTTTTTCAACATTGTAGATGTTCACTAAGAGAAATAACCTAGCACAGAACTCATGTTGCTGCTGTGGGCTTACTTTTTACCAGAGAAAATACATAAGAAAATATTTAATAAAGAATATTTTGAGTTTTCTTAAATTCTGTATGGTTACTAACAGCACTTTCCTCAGCCTTTTCATGATAGTATGATTGAGTGTATTTTAGGGTGGAGTTTAAATGCATATAGGTAAACTCTAGCAGCTGGCTTCTCTAACCTAACCTTTCTGGAGATGCATGTGTTTTCAGTTAGACCTTATAATCTCTCTAGATACAATTATCCCTGAGCAGGAACTGTTCCTGTCCCTAAATACTTCACCTAGACAGGGAAAACATCTTTTTTATTTTTCTTATTTGCTCCCTATTCTTTGGTTTCTGTTGCTTTCCTGTACTTCATAGATCGCGCTAAAACTATCCAGAAGAGAAAAAATTTGTTCATGCTTGCCTAATACACTTTCATTTATTTTCTCCTGCTTACTGTTACTCTTTAATTCATATTTGAAAGGCTCCTAATGTTGAGTTTTTAAGAGTATTTTTAAAAATAATGCTTTTCCATTCAGTTTCTCATTCATAACTGTGCAGTACCTTGTTCATACTAAATGATGACAGCTTTAGTTGGCTGCTCACAAGCTGTCTGATCCCGCAGCTTAGCACCCAGAACTCTCAGTTATCAGAACCGAGCCTAGTTATGAAGAAATAGGAATCTATAAAAGAAAAAAAAAAATCTGAACAAAAATAGTGAAATCGATGTGTTTATGAATCAGTGATTTCTAGTAAATATTTTGATTCAGTCTGTTTTCTCAGAAAGCATGATTAGCATAAGTAAGTGACTTGGTAGCCCTCTGTTCTCCTAAAACCCCTTAAAATATCCTATGAATAGAGACTCTAGGAATCTTCTATTTTTTTTTTCCCTCTTACAGAGGGTTTAGAAAATGCAGACTCTCTTGTGTAGCTGTTACGGCACTGGATAACAATGAGAAACCAGATTTTTAAGTACTCCGTTCTCTTTTAATATGAACATGTGAGAAAACAGTGTGCAGAAATTGGAGGGCAAGGGAAGAAACTCTGCTGACACAGTAGAAAGATTGCTAACTATTTGCCCATATGCCAAACTCAAAAGCATATGGGTACACATATGGACATACATGTGTGAGCCATGGCTATGTTACAAACATTTGTATGTAAAATACTTTGCTAGAGCTCTAACTGTGATGCAATTAACAAAATTACATGAAAATTTGTGTGCAACTTTGATTGGGCTAAGCATGCAGATGTGACTAGTGAGTGTACCAAACTGTTTACAAAAGACATTGGCTCAATACAGATATATTACACAGTGTACCCCACTCATCCATGGAGTGCTGCAATACTTAACAAATATATAAGCCATTCCCAAGTCAACTTTACAACATTATCATGAGCTATGGGAGCCAGGCATCAGACGGCACATTGCAGACCACTGTGAATGTTATGAAAATTGAGATAAATGTTTTGGCATTTTTCACTTCCCCTCAGTCAAGAAGTAGTTTACTGCCTGAAAACAAAAAAGGAGCCCACATGCACTCCATCGCAGTATAGTTCACTGGGAGCAGAAAAAGCCTTGCTTATTTGTCTCCATGTCCATCTCCAATCTAGCATGCTTTTTACCTGTGCACTATTTTTTTTTCAGGCCTTCATAGATTATATCTGAACTAAACAATTGAAAATGGTTTTACTTAAAGCTTACTTTAACGTGTTAAACCTGTAAGCAATAGGCTTTCCTACCACACTGCCAAATGTCACATTTATTGTAACTAGGGTGTAAAATGTCTACATCATGCTTGGAAGGAACCAGGCTCAGGATGTCTTTTGGGTAAAGGCTGTACTGCTGTGAACCCTATCCATGCACAAGGTAGTGAGATCAGTGCAAGACAACTTGAAACGACATTTAATTGACATGGCAAAGTCCAGTTTTATTATCCCAAGTGTGCTCTGGTACTGGACCTAAGATCAGAAATCACTGTATGGTTTTATGGTGAACAGTGCAAAAGGTGAATTAATCTGGACTTGGAAAGAAGTTCCTAGTCATATTTAACTACCCAATAATATAGATTTAATGATCTGTTGAAAAAACTCTGTAGGATCTTGGTGACTTACTATTTAGATAATCCCCTTCTTGACTTACTCTCCAGTGTCACCTCTTTACTGTACGGGGAACCCAAACTAAACGCAATACTCCAGATGTGGCCACAAGTGTCAAATATAGAGGAACAAGCATTGCCTTTGATTTGCTGACTAGGCTTTTGCTAATACATCCTACTATGCAATAAGCCACTTTTGCTTCAGGTTCGTACTGCTGACTAACTAGTCCAACTTATTATTACCCCAAGACCTGAGGGTTTTTGTTTGTTTGTTTGTTTGTTTGTTTTTTCCCTGCATAACTATTTCCCATCTAGTCAGCCCCAGAAAATACTGCTGCATGCAGATAGCTCATCTGAGGTGCAGGACTTCCTACCTGACTTTGTCAAACTTCATGAGTTTCTGTCAGCTTAGCTCTCTAGTCTGTCAAAGTACCACTGAACAGCAGTCCTGATGTTGAACGTATCTATTTCTTCCTCTATAGTTGGTGTCCACAGACTTGCTGAGAGTGTGTTCTGCTCTGTCATCAGCCCATACCTTTTCTGCTTGGATGCAAAGATACAATTGGAGACCATATTGACAGCCAGTCTGATTTATCGTCTTGACATCCTTGTGCCTGTGGCTGACTTCCATCTGAGGAGATTTTCCATAACCTTTCAGGAGACTAAGGTGCATCTGAGCAGCCTGTACTGTCCCAGATCCATTTATATTGTTCTTGAAGAGGGACACTTTCCATTCCCTAGTCAATAGAGATCTATCCTGATCATCTAGTTTTTGAAAGATGACTTTGGCCAGCTCCCTCATGGACTTCAGATATCTTGTATGTTCTCACGAACTGCTGTATATCCAGTTTGCTCAACTGGTCCTTAATCAATCTCTCCCTAACCTAGGCAGTGCTTCACTCTCAGAGACTCACCAGGCACAGAGACCTGGAAAACTTAAGGGCATGCTTTAGCAATAAACACCTTGGCAAACAAAGCTCTGAGCACTACAATCCCTTCCATCTTCTCATCACAAAATTCTCTAGTCTTCTTGTTAATATATTTACAAAGGTTTTTTCTTTTGCCATTCACCTCCCCTGCCAATTGGAATTGCAGCAGAATTTTGGCTTTCCTAATTCCATGCCCAATCAGTATCTTTAAACTTCTTCCTGGACACAAGGCTTCTTTCAGTCATCTAAAGAAGGATTCTTCCCGTTTTGCTTCTTTATCTGAAGGTCTGCAGCTGAAACCCATCACCACAGCATCCTCATTAACTTCCCTTTGATCCTGACCTACAAACTGTCAGCTGGCTTGGGAACTATTTCATGGCAAAGCTCCATGAATGCAAGCTGCTTTGCTGCATAGAGCACAACCTTTATTCTGTCTGTGCCCAACCTTCCTAAAGAGCCGGTAGCCACCCACTGCAGTACTGTCTTGTGAGCTAAGCCATAGTGCTTCTCTCATCCTGCAACAGCTCACAGCTTCTTAATCCTCTAGTTTTTTTCTCATGTTGGATGAGTTCATGTCAGGTGTAACTGAGATAGGCCCCCAGTCATACCATTTTCACAGGAAATACATGAAAATCTTCTTTATTATGTTGTCACATAGACATTTGCCTCTTTGCCTCCAATTGTTCCATTCCTCTCAGTCTTCCATCTTCATTCCTTGAAAAACAAACAAACAACAACAACAAAAAAAAAAAACTAGTTTAAAGCCTTTGCCATTAGGTTAACAAGTTTGTTTGGGAAAGGGTGAGATTGTTTGGAAAAAAAAAAAAAAAACGGATTTGTCAAATGGAGCCAACCACTGCTTGTTTCTAAGTGTGGGTCCTATTGGTCATAGATGATAAAGCCCTGCAAAGGATACTAGCCCCACAGGTGGGTATTGACACACAGGATACTTCTGCATCTACTTGAGCCTTTTCCTTTCACTGTAAAGACTAAGGTGAAACCACCTAGCCTCTCAAGTTCTTCAGGGTCATCCTCCCTTGATATACTCTGTTTTCCCCTGGCCATTGATATGGATGAGTAGTGAGGGTTATAATTCAGAGGCTGGCTGAGCCTCTGTGGTATTCCTACAAATTCCTAGATACAATATGCCCTCCAGATCTGCTTAGAAATAAGTAACGGTTGAAGGGATAAGGATATAGAGCTGACACCCCTCTACTAATTCTCTGACGCTTGGTGAGAACAGAGGAAAATTTATGGTTACACTCTATGACATTTAGACAGTATCTTGATGCTTCAGCATCAGCAAATCTGACATTAGGAACAATAATTTACTTTCTTCATTCATATTTTCACCATCATGTGTCCTTCTAGCATCTTAAAGTCAAGCAAATGTGAAAAAACAGAAATAAACATATACCAGAAGAGACAAGAAATGAAATGAAATGACAAATTGAAGAATATGGAAGGCAAGAGAACAGTATCAAATGAAAGCAGGAATCCTGTTTGGAAGGAGCTGTTATTAGACTGAAAATGAATTAGTGAAATGATAGATGGGGCATGGGGGAGAGAGAAATTAGGTGTAAAACATGCGATGTGTCTTGAAATACTAGGATAAAACAGTCAGAGACTAGTATTTTTTTCCAAGACTGGAAAAGAAAGATTTACAGAGTTAGAGTCTTGGGGCAAAAGTTGTAACAAAATGCAAGGAAAGAGAAAAATTCAGAGTGAGCAAGGGAACAAATAAATCAGGTTTCAGGGGCTGTAATGCATCTGGTCAGACTGCAGTGAGAACTAAGTACAGTGAAAGAGTGAAAGGAGTCGTGAAATATGCAATACAAAAATATGTGGTAAAACAAAAGCATAAGAAAGATGTTAAGTGCAGTCTGACGTGACAGTGGAGGAATATTGCAGAGGGACATAGCTTTTACAGATGGTTTCCAAGTTAGAACAAAAAAAATCAATTCACAAATGTAGGTGAAAGACTTAAGGTTTTATGTATTTATCACAGAAATGCACAGAATTCTGAGCACTTCTTTGTTTTTCTCTTCTCACAACTGTTTATTTCAGGGTTTTTTGTTCCCTCCTGCTTCTTTTTAACAACCTCTCCATTCGTACTAGTTCCTCTCATTCTCTGCAAATGACTCACCAGTCCTACCAACTGTTGAAAATATAGGCAGCATGAGTAATCTCCTCCAATCAATGCCAGTGGGAAGTGAAGCTTGTATTGCTTCTAAAGAATGGCTTTGTCTTCCTGGCCCATCAAAAGATACCATCAGACTCATTTTGGGCCAGCTAACCAGCCTTTTCCCCCTTGCTTTCCTCCTCCACTGACTGTGCTCTGCGTGCCCTTGGCAAGTGTGCTGCTCTTCCAGAGGGGTCCTTGTTCTATACTCCTGTTTGCTGAGGTATGGCTGCATGAAGTGGATAGTCTGGCTAGCCACAATTCTTCTGGCCCCCAGAAAATGACTGAAAACAACAGAAAACAGAAAACAACAACAGTGTTTTGAGTTTCGCTTCAATTTTTAAAATCTGCTGTAGATTTAGTTGAAACAGTTCTCAGTTTTAAGGGGAGTGTAATGGAAAATATATATATTTAAATACCCTTTTGTGGCTTTTCTTTTACTCTCTTTTTGCTTATAGTCTGTGAATTGTGTAATCAGGTAAACGTGATGAATATAAACACTTACAAAGGAAAAATGCGCTTAGGAGGAGCCATCCTAACACACTGCCATGGTCCTGAGGCACAGCCAGCCCTCTGACACATCCGTTACTGGGGCTCTGCCACTCTGCCCATAGCCCAGGCCCCCACATCAGCCCTGGGGCTGTCAGACTCTTCCCCAGTAAGGCTTCAGGTCTGATCTGCAGCTCCACGCAGCCTTGCCCTGCCTGGCCATTGGCCCTGCCCAGCCGGGCCTGCCATAGACCCATGTCGAGACTTGGCCATGACCTTTCCCTGCCCCCAAGGAGGTGCCTGGTGCCCAGGCTACCTGTATCCCTGGCTGTCCTGCTCCTGGTGGGGTGGTAGGATGGATCCTGGCTGCCAGGCCCTGCTCTGAAACCCGATGAGATGTCCCCCAGGCTCGGGGTGCCCAGCACCCTGGAGCCACTGGCCCCTGAGGTGCCTTGACTCACATACTGTTGGGCTAAGGAAAAATGTCCAATATTTGCTGTTTGTGTGATGATTGTTTAAACTCATGCTAAAAGAAGCAGGAAGACACTTGCCCACCTCTGCCACGAGAACTTGGCCTACTATACTTTTTTTTTTTTTTTTTTTTTTTTTTTTTTTTTTTTCAGAGATTACAGAAATTGCTTTCCCAAGAGGAAATTTTGGAAATGCTTGGTATCATTAAGCCATGTGTCATACTAAACTCAGTAGATAAATGCAGTCATTATATTGTGGCCTGTTCACCAACAGCGTGAGTAGTTGATTCAGCAATGTACAAGGTGTAGCAAGTTATCTGCACATTATCTGTTCTACCCATTGTGGAACTGGCAGGTATCCCAGGGACCACATTATGATCAAGGTTTTTGGACTTCAGTTGCTACTTCGATTTTTTTTAGCCAGGGAAATATGAATTTTGTCAGTGCAGTTTCTCCTGTACAGTTTACATGCATCCCTCTACAGTGTGAAATGATGATACATTAGTTTTGAGTCCTGCTTTTTTAGTAATTAATTTATTAATATCTGCTCTTACTAAGTAGAAATGGTAATTTATTCTATTCTCATTTAATTCAGATGGGATTTATTTGCCTTCAGTCAGAGTGAGGCAGGCCTAGGCATAGTTTCTGTTCATATTTCTGTTCACTCTTGCTGAAATGTCGCCATCACTGTAACTGGATATATATATATATATATATATAAAGGTCATTTGATCATCTCTCCAGGCTGTATAGGACAGCTTAGTTTTATCTGGTTAGGAACTCAATTTATCCAGTAATCCAGTTACTGAAGTAATAAGTTGTCTATGAGTTAAAGTACATCTTCCAGAAAAAGCATATAATGATCTCTTCAGTAGATGGCAGTGCTGGGATTAAAACTGTTGCTTGACTAATATGCAAATTCCTGCCTGTTGGGATTTAGGTGTAAAAAGGCTTTTCAGGACATTCTCATCTTTAAATTGGGGCTCCAGTTTGCTTGGAAAGCTGAAACTGTGGGGAGAGTTATTTATACTGGCTCAGAAAGTGTAGAAAAGCAGATCAAATACCACAAGGCAGAGAGTTGATGTATGCATGGACAAGCTAAAGCTATGGAAAACATGTAACCATAAAGTTCCAAAAGTAATAATTCCTCTACTGCATATGATATAATCCACTTCTGTTGTTCTCTGTAAAACATTGCTGCTAGCTGAGATGTTATAGGTTCTGAATACACAGCTTCTGCGTGGAAGTGTTTTAATTTTACATTTATTAAACTTTATCAGAATCACTGTGGTATCTCTACATTATGGAGAATTTCTCTCTATATGGCACCATAAGGGACTCCATTATTGGGTTCTTGTGACTTCAGAATCCATTCCTTATATTACAATGAAGAACATTTTCCTACCAGTACAAAATATACAAGTTAGGAAATTCTGATTCCTTATAAGCTCTGAAATAGAGATTTATGTCCTTACATGAAGTTTGTTTTTACAAACAGGATCATTTCTCAGAAGACGTTTTGACATAGATCTCTTTAAAGGTCATTTATCTTAATGGCATGCATTAGGTAGTTCATGGGAAACTGCACTGGAGTACAGAATAAACAGCAATAATTTCTTGTATCATTAGGGCTTTGAGAGAGAACGAAGGTCTCTCTTGAATTAGAGTTGTCCTGTAGCTTGCGTGGACAACAAAGGATGGTTTATTGCGGCAATTAAAATGCATGGTGACAGCATATCATTGTTTATCTGTTCAGAAAGCAGGCCGGGGAGAAATGCCACAACTACACATAAAGCAATGCCGAGTAATATATTCCAGATCACATACTTAAGGTAATAATACTAAATCTGTGAGCAGCTAGAAATTCTCAGTTATCTTGATGCTGATGATACATGTATTGTCAGAATACCTCAAGGAGGCTATTCCTAGATCTTCCTTCTCTTTAACCTAGCTCCAGAGAGAGAGAATTTATTATTTTCCACTAGTAGTAATGTATCTGTGGGAAGTCTGCAAGTTAACCTAATGGGGCAAACTATTATACATTAGAACAAGACAAAAAGAAAAGAAAATACCTGCTACCATTTTCCTGCATTAAAAATTGGAGTTCACTTCTCCAAGATCTGTAAGAGTCAGATAACTAGTAAACTCTTTTGACATAAAATTGAAAATATAATTAAAAATAATAAAGTAATGTTGACATTTACAGTGGTTTATTTTCTAGAAATTCTGTTTATCAGGAAATTACATAGGCTGAAAAAAACTTTTATTTGGAGCTTTAACATTTCCAGAGGAAAGGCAAATATGTTCAAACACAATGAGCTTTAGAAAAGAAGCATATTTGCCAGCAACATAAGTATGTATTCTGAATTTTTGAACCTAAATTGTCAATGGAAATACAAGTTGTGTTTTAGTGGGACTTGAAGATGCTCCAGACTCCTGAGTGTACAACAGAGATGCCTTTCTTGAGCCCATGGTCTCAGGAGTTCAGAGACCAGAATCAATAAGCCAGTTTATGAGAGGCTTCTCTAATGCTGTGGAGTCTGCTGATTCTGTAAGTCCATAGATTTAGCATACTCCACAGAAAACACACAGCAATCTGTGTAAAACAGTTGCATGAACTTGCAGTACTCAGAATCTGTTCTGTTTTGTTTCAGCTGAGCCTTTTCTGTCAGAAGCTAAACTTCCCATTAACAACAATGGTTTGTATGGCTATTTACTGTTTATAAATGTTAAATAATGACATAGAATGTCACTCTACCAGAACTGTAAGAATAGAAAGAGAAAAAAAAATGTTCTATTACCTTTGTCTACATTTATTGACTACATTAAATTGTAGATTCACTGTACATTTTTTTCCAAAAACAATTCCTGAACTATGTAATCTCATTACTAAATCAGTGTAAGGAGCTTGATCTGAGCTTATTAGGTGTACTGAAATAATGAGAAAAGGAGAATTTACTACCCATTTTATACTCACATTCTGCAAAGACCTGTACAAGCCACAGAGCAGTGGAAGACAGAACTCCTGTTGCAAAGAATATGCTAACTTTTTCTAAAACAAGAGCTGCCACTTTGAGCTTGGGAGATGGTAGAGTTCTCTTGAAAGAAAAAAATAACCTTCTAAAAAAAAAAGAAAAGTAGCTACAATAGTTTCCATTGGCTGGAATAAATTTTTTGTTCTTTTCAGTATTATGAGTGATTTCAGATCTGCTTGTCCATAGGTCAGATGCCTACTGCTCCAGCCGACTAAAATGCTGTGAAAAGCAAAACCTGATCCTTTTAAAACATTTTTACTTTGTCATGCAGTGAAGGGATAAGATTTGCCTTTTGGCAAGAGTATGTCCCTCAACTCATGGATGACCTGAGATCTTTTGAGGCATGGATATCATTGTAGAGTTACAGCTTCTCTGCAGCATCCCCTAAGCATCTCATCCTAATGGCAACTCCACTGCCTCAGAAGCCTAGAGTGATCCTACCTAAATCCTTCCTTGGGGGCCTCCCAAAGCTAAAGAGAATGAGTCTGTGCATGTTAATTTTGATCTTTTCAACATCGAGTTAGCAGCAGAATAACCCTGTAGATTTTCAAGGGAGATGATGTTTATTATTTGTGATTCTATATATTGTTTAGTAGGTACATTGTAGACATATATGAAGACAGGGTCCCAACCTGAAGAACTTACAAACTGAACAGAAAAAAAAAGCAACCAAGGCAAACATAAGATACTTTGTCAGAATGTATTTGTCAAGCAGATAATTTTGGCATTATTTTTTGTTCTTCCGTTGAAATCTTTAAATTTTTCCAACTATAGTCACCCTTAGCCACAAAGTTCTGTGGAAACTTTAGAAGTCTGGGAATGGAGCTTTCACCAAAATGTAAGTTCAAGAGACAATAGCGTTTCCCTGAAATATATCACTTTCATTTTTCCTACCTCTAGTTCTAACCCACATTGAGGCAAACGAACTTCCACAAAGCTGTGCTGAGTAAACAAAGGGCATTGGGTTTATGTGGCAAGATTTTGGTACCAGAGGGGCCGCAGAGGTGGCATCTGTGAGCAGAGCCCAGCAGCTGCCCCATGTCTGATCAGAGCCAGCTCCAGCTGCTCCAAAAAGGACCTGCCACTGGCCTGAGCTGAGCCATGGGCAATGCTCTAGGAGAATAAATTTAAGAAAGGGAAAAGTCTCTGTGCAGGAGCTGTGGGAGAGAAGAGTGAGAATATATGGGAGAAATAACTTTTTGGACACCATGGTCAGAAAAGAAGGTACTCCACATTCTGGAGCAGAAGTTCCCCTGCAGCCTGTCAAGAAGACCATGGCATAGCAGGTTTTCCCCCTGTAGCACATGGAGGACCACGCTGGAGTAGATCTCCATGTGCAGCTTGTGGAGGACATGACACTGGAGCATCTGGATGTGTCCTGAAGGAATCTGAAGCCGATGGAGAGCCCATGCGGGAGCAGGATCCTGGCAGAACTCCAGCCTGTGTAGAGGAGCCACAATAGATCAAATGGTCTGGCAGGAACTGTGGCCCATGGGGGACCCATGCTGAAGCAGTCTGTTCCTGAAGGACTGTACCCTGTGGGAAGGATCTGTATTGAGATCTTGAAGAAATGAAGTCTGTGGGAAGGACCCACACTGCATCAGTTCACGAAGGACTGTATCCCAAGGGGGGACTCCATGCTAGAGCAAGGAAAGAGTGTGAGGTGGAAGGAACAACAAAGATGAAGCTTTACAGACTGACCACCTCCCCCATTCCCCATCACCCTGTGCTACTCAGCAAGGAATGAGGAAGAAGTATTGAGATTGAAGATGAGTCTTCATCATATTTTCTCTTCCTTCCTTGCTGAAGAGGAGGAGTGAGATGGCAACCTGATGGGCATCTAGCAACCAGCCTAGGCCAACCCACCAACTTAGAAAGAAGTGTAGAAGTAGGCTCTTGAATTGTCCTGACAAGAACATAATAACTAAGCTGTAGAGAAAAGGTGTCTCTTTCCCTAATTAAGTATAGAATTATGTAGGTTATTTAGCAAATCTTGAAATACAGTTTTATTCACTTTCTTTACTCTTCTCTGGTAGAGAATTGGCAAAAGAGGACCAAAGGAAAAATCTTCAAATTAAACATGAGCTTGAAGGAAATGACAATAATTTCAGAAGATATTTCTTCTACTTTCAAGTCACCCTGTGTTCTTCAGGCTTAAATTTTTAAAAAACTTTTCTTCTTTTCTATCTTCCTATTAGCACGATGTATGAAAATAATGACGCAGATCATTGAGTTAACAACCCAGAGGTATCTATGTCTGTTTTTATCTGAGTTACATTCCTAAATAACAATGGTGAAAAATCTAAGATCTTTATTTCCTGGCGTTTCTTTTTATATATTCAAAAGGGCAATGTTTTATTCTGTTAGAATGTTTTTACTCTTAACTTCTTTGAAGCTACTCAGTGTAGTTTTATAAATCAAATGACAAAACCACTTTAACTAAAATCTGTGATTTGCCATCAATCCTTTGCCTAAAGGATCTGCCTGATTTTAAGGCTGTAATTGTGTCATAGAATGATATTGCTCACTGAGCTGGTCAGGAGTGACTAGGGGCTAGAAGGGGAGCGGAAATCTCATCTGAAACTATTTTACCCTTTGCCAGTCCCTGAAGTAAATCCATACAGGTGATGTGGATCTAGTAGCTCTGCAGGCTGCTAAAGTCTGTTATCTAGCTAGTACAGTACAACTCAAGGACAGGGAAAGAGGATGCTTAATCTCAATGTTTTCATTGCCAAAACATCTTAAATGAATGAATTACATCTCTCTGGAATGGTTGATTTAAAAGAAGTATCTGCAGAAGTTGTGAGAGTACTAAGGGAAAGGGAAGAAAACACATAGATTCATTCTGTTTTGTAGGTGATAACATTTGATGACAGGAACAAACAGGTGGATTTTATAGTCATAATTCAGTAAAATCAAAATACCTTAAATTTAACATATAATAGGCTAGATATTTTTGTGCTTTAGGTTCTGGTAGAGGTAACCCACACTGAAAATTGTATGAATTAGGCTGTAGCTGTGCTTTTAGGAGTGGGATGGAAGCTGAGGGTCAAACCCTTACTGAGTCATGGCAGTCAGCTGATATAGATCAAATAATTTTTAGAAAGCCTCCTTAGAGGTAAATTTCTTGAGAGAAATTGTTTCCCTTTTTGTGTATCAGAAAATGTTTTGAAGGAGAGGGAAGTACAGGATCATATTTTGGTCAGTTTTTCTTTGTTGTTTACTTTGTGTTTGCATGCATCTGGATATCAACTGCACCTGAGAGGGCATCCCAGAACAGAGATGTGGTTTACTCCTTTCTAGGTGATGGTATCTAAAATCTGGCCTAACCAATGTCACAGGGAGATCATAGAAATAAAATCTTGCAAGTAAATTATGTAGCATCGTAAGTTTCAAAATGGAGGGCTAACACAGTGAAAGAGGTCATTTCTGACTGAGGTGCTTTCTGATTGTATGGCTTCGGTAAATTTTATACAATCTGTCTTTTAAAGATGAGGTGTAATTCCTAAAATACTTTGGAAAGATAATGTTCTTCAGAGCCTGCTTTAACAGTTCTCAGAAAGTTTTACTGTGTATTTGTCTCTTTATAGTTTTTCTTTTCTTTTGCTGGCCATTTGGGCCAAGATAAAAAGGAGAGTTAAGACACAGATACTGCTTCTTTTGTATCTCGGATAGCCAGTTCTGAATCCTAACTCAAATGTACATCAGCTCTTTGTTAAGCCTGCATGGATTACACAATAACCTCTGAACTGAGGCACAGCAAACATTGTATCTGTAGTTGCATGCAAATATTACTTCCATCCCTCAAACTATTTTTTTTTTGTTTTTTTAAATCCTCCTAGTTTGGTAGTTTTTGGTTCAGGAGTGGTGAATAGGTTCAAACTCTTCCTGGTATAGTATCAAATGACTGGCAACAAATTATTTGGCTCAACTGAGGTAATATATTGGCTTTTTTATAGCAATGACTATTTTAGGCCACTGCAGAAATTCAGAATGCATTGTTACATTCAGTAGTGTCTTATCATGACCTAGAGTGTGTGCAGAGGAGCAGTGAAGGCATAGGAGATTTTTTTTTTTTTTGTGGGGAGGGAACAGCTGTTTTCACAGGAGTGGTTAGATAAGTATTGTTGCACATCTGCACCAAGTTCCTTGAAGTAAGGATGCTATATTTCAGCTCAGAGAAGAGGAGACTGAGGGGTAACCTCACTGCTTCCTCATGAGGGGGAGTAGAGAGGGAGGTGCTGGTCTTTTCTCTCTGATTACTAGTGACAGGACACAAGGGAATGGGTAAAAGCTGTGTCAGGAGAAGCTCGGACTGGATGCTAGGAAAAAGTTCTTAACTGAAAGGCTGGTTAAGCACTGGAACAGGCTCCCCAGGGAAGTGGTCATGGCCCCAAGCCTATTGGTGTTCAGGAGGTATTTGGACAATACTCTTAGATATATGGTTTAACCCTTAGGTTGCCCTGTGTGCAATCAGCTGTTGAGCTCAATTAGTCTTGTGGGTCTCTTCCAGCTCAGGATGTTCTAAACTTCTATAATTCCATTCTGAATTCAAAATGTTATGCCTTCTTACATGCTTTAAAGAAAACAATGCTGTTAATTAGTCTGCTTTGCTGTAGGAAGGGAAGAAACCTGAGAAGGGAAGTTTTGCACTTATATTTTGCACATTACTTTTACACATTACATGCATGTAATTCTTGGGAATTGTCTTATTTTTTTCTGTAACCTTAAGCACTTCTTTTGTGTGCAGAATTGCTACAGGTTTTCTTTAGAGAGGTGCGCAACTTCCAACTGACAGGTGGCACGTTCTCCGTTATATACTTTTTGCTTTCAATATGCTCAATCAAACTAAAACTCACTTTTGACTGATGAAGGAGTTGCTTGGTGTTTGCAAATGGATCATCTTGTTTTGTGTGCTGCTTCTCAATAACAGCAGCAGTTGCGTCTATTGTAGTCTGCTTTTTAGAGTCCCAGGAAGGCTTGAGTTGGAACACAGACGTGAAAGCTATTTCCTTGTTCAGAAAGAAACTAGATACTAAAAACCAGTATGTGCTCACCTATTCTGAGAGCACTTGTAAGTCTGATCCTTTACTCAAAGGCACCTACTTTTGCCTTCAGAAATAAACATTGATATGTCTCCTCTAGACATTTGGCTTGTTTGTTTGTTTATTTATTTATTTATTTATTGTTAAAACTTGTTTTCACGATGTACTCTGAAGAGTATTTGTCCCTTCCAAACTTCTTTTTTTCTCATTTTGTGCATTCAGTCACTTCAGGTGACAAAAAACTGGTAAGAGGTGTCCTCCACATTTCTCACCCCATGACTGCAAATGTGAGTAGGAGGGTTTCTAAAAGTCTGTGCCTGTTGGTGGCTTATACAAAGAGCAACCAATACCTCTACTAAAACCATGAAAAAGTAGTGCAGCAGTGTAAAATTCAAGTCTAGTATTTATTGATACACACACACATGTGCATGCTCAATTTTAGAAGACCTAATGAGTCCATATAGCACCAAACGGAGGAAAGCCCAGTCTGATTGTTACTGCTTATGGTTCATGGTTCCACATGATAAATAATTGTTTCAAAGTGTATTCAAAGGACTTAACAACCACTGCTAGGATAGGTCTAGGAATAAATTATTAGTAAAGCAAATTGTATTTTTTCACTTATGAGCATTACCAAGTACTACATGTCTTAAATTGGACTGTAACAAAAAAACAAAAGGTCCTGTTAGATGTAAAAACTTTTTTTTTTTTTTTTTCTTTAATGTAATNTTAAACAAAGCAATAGCATGATAGACATCAATTGTGATGCATTTAATGTCATAGAATCATAGTTGTTATATATCATTACTGTAGGAAACGCTTGGTCAGTATTAGTCCATTTGAAAAACACGCTGATGTAACTGATGGTTCAAATGGTCAGAATGGAGCAGGTGGTACAACAAAATAGTGTGAATAGCTTTGAGTGGCACTTTATATCCAAGCGTATTTAATATCCTATACTGCTGGAATAATATTAACAGGCATACATTTTTAAGGGAAATATGTTTGTCTAAAGCAAATGTAAGTGCTC
>VXAV01000009.1:18667-38776 GCA_013399715.1 Alectura lathami
TATACCTAGTAAGACTTTCAGTTCACAATTAAATTTAGAAATGCCGATGAAAAGAAGGTATTAACCTTCTGCTGATTAATGTTTTTAACACTTAATATTCTAATTTTGCAGTAAGATATTTATGAACACAGGGCATTGAACTGGATCAGAAACAGTTTCTTTTGACTTATCTAGGAAGCTGTAAAACAATATGACATTTACAATTTTACCAATAGTAATTTCACAATTGTCTTTTCAAAAAAGGACAAAATGCTACAGATGTTCTGGTTCTGACTTTACCAATCTGTCCAGTCTATCTCCATTTATATGCTATCAAATATTCACTTTATGTTTGATTTAAATGTACTGATTAACTGCAAAAGTTTCCAAAACAAGGTAACACTTACCCCAGCTGGCTTGTTGATTCTATTTGAAATGAACATGGTATCTTCTTTTCCATTTGATGTCAATGTCAAAAGTGCTTAGTGTAATTCATTTCTCTCACATTTGATTACTTAGATTTATATAGCCCTATTGCTTTATTGAGAAGAGTAGTTTTTCTTCTTAAAAGCATGGTTGGGAGAGCTGGAAAGAATTGCCTGTACAGAGGGTTTATCCCCTCCATCTTCTTTATTCCGTGTTCTTTAGAAGACAATGAATCAGCTTGCATGAGTTAATCTTGCATTCAGTCTTACTTTGCTCAGTTTTCAACTATGGAAGTAAGCAGGTTGTGGTCTTTATAAATTCTTATAAATTTAGAAGAAAATTATTTTATTTTCTGGATCAAGTAGATGGCCAGTTTTAATTTTTAGCTATAAAATTTTTCAAGTCATGGAAATAAATAATGAAAAATAAGACAAAACACATTCTGCTGTATAGTTTTTTTTGTGTGTGTGTTTTAAATAAATTAAATGATGAACCATATTATGTTTTATTACCATAAACTCAACAGAATATTTAATAAAATAGTAGGGCTCTAAAGAACTAGAATAATCTAAAGACATTAATTTTCAAAGCTGACTCACATCCCAGCGTTAATCAGAGATACACTTTCATTGTAATACATTACTCGACAGCAACTTCCATATACTTCATCTGTAAATCTAGCTGTTCATATTTTCAGACCTTCATATGTGAAAGCTTATTTTCAAAGCATCTCCCTGGATTTTCTGTGGGTCATGCTTGAATACTGACTATTTTGCAGTTCTGGTATTTGATTACCAATTAAGGAACATCATCTCTGTTCCGTGACTGAATGATTCCCACAGTGACCACAAGAATGTTTATCTGTCCTTTGAACAATAGTAATGTACTGAAATTTCCATGCCTGTTATTATTCCAGCCAATTCATTTACTGTCTTTTGTTTCCTTTTCTGAATTCCATCCATCTTTTCTCTTTTCAGTGTTTTCACTTTTTCATTATTTTTTGCCCCCTTTCCATCTTAGAATCTGTACAGCCTTGTGACAATGCAAAGACTTCAAAAGATGAAAGGTTTCATCTTTGTTCTGTCACAAAGCGGTGAGTGTCAAACATTGTTTGCTAGTACCAAATCAGATTCCTCAGCCTAGAATAAAAGGTTATGCTAGACTTGGACTTAAGGCTATTGTAAATAGGAGGAGCAAGTAATAAATAACTTCAAAAACTGAAATTAAAACTTCAGTATTTGAGAAAATGGCCTTTCCTCTCAGATGATCTCAAAGAAGTAACTTGTGGTGCTTCTACAGAATTGTTTCTACTCATGTCAAACCATGTCTTTGATTCTGCAGAAAATTACATGTATGCTACACTTTATCTTAGCTGCCCGTTTCTTACTGAGGTGTAGTTTATTCTTATATATAAATGGAACATGTGGAAATGTAAAGGTAGCTCCTAGGGTTGCTGAAATTTCTTTTTGGAGGTAAACAATGTTGAAGATCTTGTTCTCCACAGTAAACAGTCTTCCCTCCCTCAAACCCCTCTTTCCTCCCTCCTATTTATATTCCTGGTTATGTTGCAGAAATCATCTTTTTGAGAGACAACTCAGAAAAAGCTTGGCTACTTAGATGTTGTTAATAGTGTTGTTAATAGTTAATAAGCAAGCACTTAAAGAAAATTATTTTTCAGTGATACTTATAATGAATATCTGAATAACACCTTTTTTTTTTTTTTTTTTCTTTTTGTAATGGCATTCATTAAAAGATCTTTTTGTTTTGTGTATGAACAACTGTGTAACACTAGAATGTATGCGTGAAGTTGGCAATGAACTGTGGCTGAGTCTAAATTAAGCTTATACTACAGTTCAGGACAAAGCTGAAAACATGCTAGTGAACTCACAATTGCAGTTGACCCAATGGGTAGCATTTCCTCAAATGTGTGTCCCTACTGTCTAAACTGTAAGTAAAATTACTACTATAAAATAATAGATCTAGGCTATCTAATCAATTATCAATTAAAGTATATATTACATCTCAATAAGTGCAAGTCGTAAGCTGAACATGTGTCAACAGCGTGCCCAGGCAGCCAGGAAGGCCAACTGTATCCTGGGGTGCATCGAGCACAGCACTGCTAGCCAGCTGAGGGAAGTGATTACCTTGCTCTACGCTGCACTGGTGCAGCCTCCACTCAAGTACTGTGTGCAGTTTTGGGCACCACAGTACAAAAAGGACATAAAATTATTAGCATCAAATGGAGGGCTACAGAGATGGTGAAGGGTCTAGAGGGAAAGATGTATGAGGAGCAGCTGGAGTCCCTTGGTTTGTTCAGCCCAGAGCAGAGGAGGCTGAGGGGAGGCCTCATGGCGGCCTACAGTTTCCTTTCAGGGGAGCGGAGGGGCAGGTGCTGATCTCTGCTTTCTGGGGACAGTGACAGGGCCTGAGGGAATGGCATGGAGTTGTGTGAGGGGAGGGGCAGGCTGGGGGATAGGGAAAGGTTCTGCACCAGAGGGTGGTGGACATGGAACAGGCATGGCCCCAAGCTGCCGGAGCTCAAGGAGTGTTTGGACACCGCTCTCAGACACAGGGTTTGAATTTTGGATGGTGCTGTGTGGAGCAGGAGTTGGACATGATGATCCTTGTGGGCCCCTTCCAACTCCAGTTATGTCTGACTTGATAAGCCAACTATCCAAAGTTTTCTCTTGGTTGTGTTCTCAATATCTCAGTTTAGGCTCAGAGTATTAATATTGGATGGTGGCTTGTGGGGTTGAAAATACTGGATGCTAATAAACTTCTGTCAATTATATCTTGCTATCATCATTATGCCCTGGGACTGAGTAAATACTTTTCCAGGTTATCAGAAGTTAATTCAGTCTTGGGAAGGGACGGAGGAATTAGGAAAGGTATAGAAAAAGGTAGACTCAAATAATCTGCCTGAAAATAGTTGACAAAATGTGAGGATTCTGCAGTTGTTGACTGAGGTTCTTCCACCAGAATGCATGCACACACAGGCAGTGTCCAGGTAAAATGAAATAAAAATGGAAACCTGAATCTATGATATTCAAAGCAGTAGGGGCAGTACAATATGAATACAAAATATGTTTTAAAACATACACTATTTAAGTTAACATGAGCTAATATCAAAACAGATGTCCTTTCAAAACTAAAGAATATCAAGCTGAATTTTGCTATAGCGCATCGAAATATTGAGCTACATTCAAAATATCAGATTCTATTTTGTTTTCACCCTACTACAAAATTAAAAATGAGTTCAAAGATGTTTGCCATGTTTATTAAGATTATAGCAAAGGTGTGGGTATTTTTGTATGTAGTTAATTTCTTTTGTTTTGTTTGAGATAGCAATTATATTATAACCATAATGGGTATTTACAAGGTAAAAGCACAGTAACATCAGGCATAATAATAATAAAAAGCCTTCTAAACTGTATTCTGATGTTTGGGTTGAAGTTTAAGCAGATTCTCATAATTTCTGAAGAAGTTTGCCTACATTGGTGGAAGGATATTTTATCTTTTAACCAAGACAGGAAGTAGCATAAAGAGTGTTTTTCGTTGTTGTTGTTTTATGCAGAGGACTTTAAATTCACCTAAAAATTTGAAACTGTTTGTCTGTTCTAATAGTCATAAGAAAAAAAGTTGCCCTAGAGTGCCTTTGATTTATGTCAAAAAACACACATAACTCCTTCCCATAAGATAATCAATGTTTGCTGAAGTCTGCTAAGAGCTATTTTTCCTTTAACACACTATCCAGCACTTACTGGTTGATGAATTTTGCAGTTTTTGCCTGCAATAACTAATGCACTTTGATGTATTGGTCACTTTGGGCTCAATTTATAAAAAGGATATCAACTACATAATCAGGATTTCTTTCTGAGTAATCAGAAGGAAAAATCAGAAGCTTGCATATTTAAGGAGACAGGTTGAAAGAGGAATTTATTGTTCTCACAAGGCATTTATTTATTAAAAAAATTATAATGTGGGGGATATGAGCAGGATTATTAAAGCTTCCCATTGGAATTATGTAAACTGCTCTGATTTCATGTTTTTAACTAAGGTATTTTGCATCCCGTTTCAGTCTAAAGTGGATAATTTAACACAGGTCTTTCTACTTCCTTCTGTTTGGGATTTTCCTGTTTGTATAAAATAAACAAAGATTTTCCTATATTGATTAGAGTACTCAGTGAAAATGGAGTCCCTCTTAAATGTTCCTGATAAAATCCATAGTAGAGATGAAATTCTTCAGATATATGAGAAATGTGGAGAAAACTCACCAGGTGGGAAGTTGGGATCCAAAGGTCTTTTGGGTTTTGCTTCAATCTTGTTTGCCACATTTGGATGATCTTCACTACTGAGTCCATAGGTAACCTGATTTCTTTCTTTTCATCTGGCATTTTGGTATGATTTCTCCACCCTCTGACCCTGTAAGTTAAGCACTTAAGTTTAGTTCAGTAAGTATTGAAGCCTTTCAGGACAAATGAGGCATTCTGTATAAGGAAAAAAAAATCTAAATTTCTTTTGCTTCGTAACAAAAACATTTCTTTTTCTAGAAAAGTAAAAGAATCCTGAAGTTTGCTTTGATGTAGGTAAAAGCATACTTTTGACACTTTTTTTTTTTTTCCTAAAATATTTTCTCTTGACATCTAAAGTGCTATTTCTATTCCTGTTGTAAAATGAAGTGATGCCATTCCTCATTATGCTTCTAATTTCTTCATAAAGAAATCTTGAAAACATAGAATCTTACTCAGGTTTTATTTACTAATTTTTATTATTATTATTTGCTCAGGTTTTATTTGCCAATAGTGTGTGGTGTTCTGTAGTACTCTTGTATGATTACATGAAGTAAAACATTTACACTACCAGAAAAATAGTTTTGTGGGTGGCCCAGTAAATGTCGCTGTTTTTTCCACAATTTTTCTGCTCTTGTCTTTTATTTTGCCTTGATTGTTTTCAAATGATATTTCAGACAATAGAATACTTAGCAGCAATATTGCTATTGTTTTTGAATGAAACAGTGTAATTACTGTCAGTAGAGTTTATACAATCAAGACTTATCCATGTATAGTACATTGTCCAATGAGAATGCTCTCTGATGATTACTTTGGTGAACTCCTTTTCATTAATTTATCTCAGGAAGGGAATTACAGAGCTGGGAGAAGGACAGAAAACTGGATTTTTGAGTGTGTGTAGGAAATGCAATGAGACGCTCAGAGCCAGTATCACGGTTCAACCACCTTATGTGTTTGCAGCTATTTCAGCACTGAAGCAGGAAGAATGTTCCATCAGATGGTCTTACATGCACAGATACATAGTTTAGATTTATTATTTTTTTTTGACTGATATGTGTTAAATGAGTAGGTACTAGCATGTTTTGTCATGTGGATATTGTGGAACAAAGGAAAATAGACCCCATTCAGCTCTTCTGAATAGATACATACACACAGTGCTTACTTCCCTGAATAACATTGCAAATGTTTTGAAAATTTTAAAATAGAAAGAGAGTGGGACATTTCTAATTACAAATTTCTATTCAATAAATGTTTGATTTCCTCAAAATAAAAAAAAAAAAAAAGGTGAAAAGGGTGGAGGGTTGTGTGTTTAAAATGTTACACCTCCCCTCCTCCATTACCTGATGTGAGTATTTGTGAGTATTAGATAGATGATACAAAAGTGGGAGGAGTGGTTGATAGATTAGATCTTATTTGTGCTCCTATTCAGAGAGACTTTAGCAGGCTAGAGAGGTGGGCAAACAAAAACCTCATGAAGTTCAGCCAAGAGAAATGCAAAGATCATGCACGAGGACAGGCTGGTGGCTGAGTGCCTGGATAGCAGTTCATTGTAAAACACTTGGAGGTCTTGGTGGACAATATATTGGCAGTGATCCAGCAACGTGCCTTTGCAGCAAAGAGGCCAACAGCATCCTGAGCTGCATTTGGAAGAGCATTGCCAGCAGGGTGTAGGAGGTGAGGGGGAGGAGGATGATGGAATCAGACTCTTCTTGGTGACAGGGAAAAAGACAATGGGCACTGACTGAAATGTAGGAAATTGTATTTATACATAAGAAACTGTTTTATTTTGAGGGTGGCTAAACATTGGAACAAGTTTCCTTGAGTGGTTACAGAGATTCTTTCCCTGGAGATGGTCAAAACCTGGCTGAACATGGCTCTGAGCAGCAAGTTAAACTATACCTTGCTTTGAGCAGGTAGTTTGGACTAGAAAATCTTAAGAAGTTCCTTCCAAACTCAACTACTCTGATTCTAGATTAGATAGAGCTAATTAATAAAAGGGCATCAATCTACTGTTCAACTGTTACTCTTAAAGAATTGTAGCAATTAAAATAGAACTGTATTGTAGTATTCTCAAAAACACCACACTGCACTTTGAGAAGAGGTAGCAGACTGTCTGATGAGAGCCTAGATCTTTTGTTATTCTCATAATAACCCCCAGATCTCTTGCCAGCCTTCAGAAAGAGCAGCCTCAACTCCAAGCATTGCCATACTTGTCAGCACTTCCAACTTGAGAATATTTTGGTGTTCATATTTCTGGAATGACAGAAATGACTTACACTGAGGTCTTGCAAGAGGTTAAGGGGTTTAGAAGTCTATCGTGTTGCTTCTACATGCTGTGCCAAGGGTACAGTGTGTTCCTGATATCTGTGGACCATTATGGGGAAAGAATAGATTCCATAATGTCTTTTCGCGGCTCAGGCTAAAATAGGTTTTTATTTCTTTACTCTCCTTTTCCTGTGGAGGTCTTAAGGGATGGCTGACTGCTGCGGGAACAGTAAGCATAAATCACTACCGGCAACAAATTGGTGAGGCAGTTGCCCCAAGCCTGGGCAGTAGCATCATGCTTTCTTGCTAATATGTTTAACCTGGAACCTGCATAGGAGATTTCATAACCTTTACTCTTAATTCATTTTTGAAAGAAAGCAAAGAGATGGCTTTTTTGTTGTATGTGTGAGGTATATGCACACATGTACACACTTCTTCATTTTATTGGAGAAAGGCAATCAGACTTTAGGTGATGGGGAAAACTGTACTTATGCTTAGTCTGAAAAGAGCTATGGAATTAACTGTGCTGTGAAATCACTTTAGAGAAATTACACTTTGCATAAAGAATAGACAACACAGAAATAAATGGAAATGAAATGTCTATCCTGTAGTGTAAAATATTAGTGAAAGAACAGAGCTTTAAGGCAGAGGCAGAGGTCTTTACAAAAGAAAACTGCTAAATCAGAGCCTGAGGTTGCTACTGCTTCTTGGCTTGTTATAGCTCACAGCAGGCTGATGTCTCAGTACAGTTGGTGCTTGAGAAACTGAAACAAAAGGTCAGTAGTCTTCATGAGTTTCTGTTTGGGCCTGAAGCTTCAGAGGATAGCCTTGCATTAAATATAAATAAATAAATATCATGGTGAAGAGACAGAAATGTTCTGGAAGGCACTGTAAACTGTAAAATTAGTTTTCTTTTATTACATTGTATTTTCCTCAATAAATAAAGCTATCTCATGTTGTTTTTGAAAAGTCTTGGCTAATTCAGTGCGATAATGAGTTGCTGGACTGAATCTTCCTGAAACCCTTCTGTAAGAGAAAAGGAAGGGAAAAGGCCAGTGGTAATTTTAATACAGTGCATAGTTATCTGCCAAGTGATTTTTAGAGTATCTCAGGGTAGTGCCCCTGTCTTCAGTGCTACTTCACTGCTAACTTACCTGAGTCATGGGGTAAAAACTGTGTGTAAAATTTCATTTCCAAGTCTTAGTGAACTTTTCTAAACCTAGTACAACACACGGTAGAAAATCAGGACATATGTACATTAAAAGGATGATTTTCTGAAGGCCTGAAACTGGCACATATGCAAGATCTTAAATCTTGCATTGCTCTCATTTAACATTATTTCAACGATTTACAACCAAAATAAAGCATATTCCAGTGCAATTTCTTAAAATTGGGTTTATTTTCTTACATACAGATGTGTATCAGTGTGTTGTGACTCTTGGCTTCACTTTCATACATGACAAAAGTGAAGTATTAGTATCTAGAACTTGTCTGGCTGAAACTAGGGCCCCCATTTCTGGTCAGTAAGGAAGCTGGAACCTTATTTGAATGGTTACATAAATGGATAAGAACTTCTATTGAATTCTTTTATTTATTTATTTATTTATTATTTAAATCTTGAGCTGAGTCCTTATTAGGCATTTACTTATGTATTGAAACCGGAAGTCTCTGACCTTATCTCAAAAACAAAATGAGACATCCGAAAACTAACTCCTTCTTGAGATGTTTTTGTGCATTTCTGTTTTTCTCACTGTATTCTCTCCACATTTGCCATGAGCCTTGTAGGTTGTTGATGTGTTTACTGTTAATAGCAAAGAAGAATATTTGTGATGTTTTTTGAGTTTTTGCAATGTAACTGTCTCTTTTTCTCAGTTCTGGATTAGGTTCTTCAGCTACACTGGACTTAATCTTTTAGATTCTCACCACGTTTTCTTACCATGTTCTTAACATTCCTCACATCTAAGCAGCTGTCCCTATCTCTTGAGCTTTCTTTAGAGATTTCAATAGCATTCCATCACGGATGATGAGAATCAATTATACTTTTAATCTGAGAAGTAAAAGTTTATTTAATTCATTTTCCATTTCCTCTGACTTGGCTTGAAGAAACAATATCCTTTTAGGAACATCAAGCTTATTCGATAATTCAATTAAATGTGGATTTCTGTACATTTGTTTAATAGTAGAAGGAGAACCAACACTTTATTCCTCCTTACAGGGTGTGATCCAGCATCTGGTAAAATCAGAAAGAAAGGCTGAAATGGTTGCATGTCTTAGGTGGTGGGTAGGTTTGTGGCTGCTCTTGACAGAACTGTGTCAAGTTTTTTGTGTTTGATTATTTTTTTTCTTAATTCTCTTCCTTCCTTGTCCTCCAGAAAATCAAGTTTGATATAAGAGATGGAAGAGGTGGACTACTTTGGATTTATGGGTTAAAAAGTAGTCTGACTAGCTCTGGCAGGATAGTTTCCCCTGAACTGACTTATTTGTAACTTATATGCATAGAGAGAAGAAAATTATACTATATTTTTTTTTGTTGTTGTTGTTGCTAGTTTGTTTGTAGGTCTTGTCCTCACACCAAAAGCTTATCAGTTTAACTCAATTCCATTTTAATCTAGCAATTCAATGCAGCTCTCATGTGGCTGGATCAGAGCTGTTTAGGACGTTGCTGGTGTCTGAATGAAAACTTGCTGACTGACTGCATCTGATTTCTCCTTGATCCTCAGGGTACCTTACATCACCTGCATCATCAGTTGGACCATATACTTGCCTTTGTTTCCATCTACTCCTTGCTTATGTTGAGCTAGACTCTAAGTAACTAAATGATCAAGCATAGACAGATTGACACAAAAATATTTCTGGAGAGTTTTCTTGTTTAGATAACAGTTTCACTTTGATAACTTTACAGTTCTTATATAATCTGTTGTACTTCTACACATAGTAGTTGCGTGAGTTTTGCTGATGTTTCAAAAAATAGTATGGTATAACTTTTTTTTAGAAGTTAATCTATCACCCTGAACATCCTGGGTATTTAACTGAAGATTCTTACCAGTCCCATCCCCAAATTTAGGGCAGTTCTGTGAGGGAATTGTGAGGCTGGAGGTCTTCTCATACAAAATACTTTACTAAATCTTGCTATTCCAGCTACTCAAAGATGTGACAGTTCTGAGACAATAGTAAGGTACACTGATGATAAATCCCCAACAGTAAATAGCGTTGTTTGTTGATTGTCTTAGTGCTATGTCCTGTGGATGTTTTCTCTTGGTACAGATCTGTTGCTATCAGTCTAATCCTACTGTTGTCCTTAATAACCATTTTCACAGTACTATCCATAAAATGATCTTCTTTAAAACCATCATTCTTCTGATGAGCCTAATACAATTATATATATGTATATATAAGATTATTGCAAGTCTTTATTACTGATGATTAGCCAAACAAATTACCCAACAAATTAATATTACATTCCTTAAAAGACTAGCTGTTCATAATTATGTGTAATTTAGAAAATGCTTATAAAATAGTGCACTATGTTTTTCTATGGTCTCCTATATGCATTGTTGGAATCAATTTTAATTATGAGCATTTGTGAGTTTCTAATATGCAATTTTGCCTCAACAAATCAAATATCATACTATTGATACAGTGGAAATATTTTTGTTAGCGATCATACAAAGCCTGAGAAAAATGCTGAATGGAGTCAGATGCTATATTCAGTTACACTGGAATAAACTGGGAGTAGCTCTGCTTTTTTGATCAAGTCAGAGGTAGGCTTTGGTTCATGATCTGGATACATAAGTATCCATCAACAGAGTGTTATGCTGTGTTATATTTTCCAACTTGAATGAACAATCTACTCATATGTAATTCTTCTATGAAGATTTTTTATTTTTAGTATAAATTTCTTCCAAGTTTAAAGAGTGTCTTACATGCTTCTATAACTATAAAATGGTTCAGTTCATGTTCTTCCTCTAACACCTAGATAACTTCAGTATATCAGTGCCTGTGAATTTCCATAAACAGATAATTTCTGAGCAAGCATCTTTCTCCTTGCAAATCTCAGAGCTGTGCGTAATTTATTCATTTTTCTGACACTGAAAATTAATTTCCTTTGTCCCCTGATGTGATTATGTGATGACTGAGGAGAATCATTACAGTCATTTAAAAATACAAACAAAAACTTAATACATGTCTAGAAGGACAATCCACTCTCAGCTCCCTAGAGGAAAATATTCTGTTCTTCCATTTTAGCAATTGCAAGTATGATTCTTTGCTATCCTGGTACTGTATTGTATCACAGAGTGAAGTGCTGGATGAAAGGCTCCAGAAGGAAAAAAGAACCCCTCTTCTGGAAGAAAGTGCCATTATCTCCTTTTCTTACCTTGACAAATACTGTGAAAAGGAAAGAAAGTGTAGCTTAGGGTATCTGAGAGCTGCTTAGAAGAAATATCCTATGAAAGCCTTCTTGCAAAGCTACACACATGTAGCTAACCTTAATAAATCAGCAGTATTGGGTATAAATGCTAAGGTTTTGGTAAAAGGAGGGGATTGCAGGGGTGCCCCTGTGAGATGAATCCAGAAGCTCCCCCCTGTCAGGTAAGAGCCAGCTCCAGCAAAATCCAAACAAGACCTGCTGCTGGCCAGAGCTCAGCCAATGACTGGTACTTGTACCTCTTTGAAACCAGATTTAAATAAAAGACACTTGAAAACACAAAACAGAAGAATAAAAATAAAATAAAATAAAATAAAATAAAATAAAATAAAATAAAATAAAATAAAATAAATGAATGCTATGAAACAGCAATGGGAAAAAATAAGTGAGAAAATGTGAGAGCAGCAGCCCTGCAGTCACCAAGGTCAGCCCAGAAGGAGGGCAGGAGGTGCTCCTGGTGGGGAGCAGAAGCTCCCTGCAGCCCAGCAGAGGCCCATGGTGGAGCAGGCTGTCCCCCTCCAGCCCATGGACACCACACAGAGCAGATCTCCACGTGCAGCCATGGAGGAGCCCAAGGTGTAGCAGGGGGATGTGACATGAAGGAGGCCGCAGCCCATGGAGAGCCCCTGCAGGAGCAGGCCCCAGGCCGGAGCTGCAACCATGGAGAGGAGCCCGCGGTGGAGCAGGAGGCCTGGGGGAGCTGCTGCCCGTGGGCAGCACAGGGGCCCTGTGCTGAAGCAGCTCCTGAAGGGTGGGCCCTGTTGTACAGAGCCGTGTTGGAGCAGTGCTTGGAGAGCTGCAGCCTGTGGGAAGCCTATGCAGGATTAGTTCAAGAAGGATGGCACCCGTGGGAGGGACCGTGTGGAGCAGGAGCAGAGAGTGACCATGGAGGAGTGGCAGAGACAGAAGCATTATGGACTGACCCCATTCCCCATTCTGCTGTGCTGCTCAGAGGGAGTAAGTAGAAAACGATGGATGGAGGGGGAAGGTATTTTTAGTTTGCATTTAGCTCTCACAGCTGTAGTCTTAGCAAAAAGTAGTAACATTATTCTCCGTTGTGCTACGTCTATATTGCCTGTGATGGTAACTGGTGAGTGATTTCCCTGTCCTTCTGTCAACCCATGATCTTTTTTCCTTGTATATTCTCCCTTGTTGAGCAGGAGGAGAGAGAGAGTGTCATGATGGAGCTTAGCTACCTACTTGTGTTAAACCACCACATCAGCTTGTTACAAGCAGCAGCTGTGGAGGAAAGCTCTGATGGTGTAGGGTTTGTGTTTTCCTTAGATGACCACACTTGTGTTCAGAGTTCCCATTTCCACTCTCATTGTTGCTTGTTTTCAGTCTGTGTAATGTTTTTCTCCAAGGTTACGTTCCCTGAGGAGTTTCAGTAACATTAACAGCATTCCAATACCGCTAGGAGCTTTAGGAGGGTTTGTTATTACAACTTCTCTTCTGTTCATCTGAGTGGGTTTTTATTCGTAGTTTGGGCCATTTATCCATTGTGCCCTATTCTTGTTAGAAAGTCCACTTGTCCTAGGTTTTGTCCTTTATCTGTGCTTCTGGAAGAAGATTATGCCTCTGCTTTCTATACAGCTCCCCCTTAAATAATCAAAGCTGCTCATCACATCACCCCTCAGCCTTCTCTTCTGCAGGATGGACATACGTAGTTCTTTCAGCCTGTCTTCATACACCATGCACTCCAGCCTGCTCACATTCATTGCGGTCCTCCGTTGTGTTACCTTCACTATAATTTTGTGTTCAAGGAGCCCAAATTTGAACATGGCATTCAGGTACAGTTTCACAAGAGCATGGTAGTGGAAAAGAATCCTTTCCAGGACCTGCAAGTTATGCTTTTCTTAATTCAACCCAGTGGGCAGTTGCCCTTCTTTGATCAAGGATGTGATGATGATGAGGACCATCAGATCCTTTTGTGTGTAGCTAGTCCTATCCCACAGATCAAAGTTAGGCTTGCGGTTACTCTATTCCAGATAGAGAACTTTGCATTTTCATTTGCGGGACATTATGATGTCCTGCTTGCTTATTTTTTCCAGCACCCAGACGAAAATAATCATGCTTATTTGAGGAAAATATGTAAATTTTGCTGCTGCAGTTCTTATAGAAAGTTACAATCTGTGAAACTCTTTCCTAGTGGCTTGCGTGCATATTCTAACCTGTGATCTTAATGTCCTTTAATATAAGCTTTCAGAGTTACCAAATTTTCCAGACTTAGAAATTAAAGTATGTCTCATACAGCACCTAATTTTCTCCTTTTGGACAATTTTCATGTATATTCAATCATCCAAGTCAATTTAATCTACTGAAGTTAGTGAAAGTACAGTTTCTTTCTCCTTGAACTACTTTCAGTGCTTATCTAAATTGAGATATGCAAGAAAAATCTGGGCCAGTTCATTTACTGAGGTTGGTTACTCTTGTGTTTAATATTCTCTAATGATCCACTAGTGTATTACTGAATGCATGTTGCTATCCAATAGATTATAGAACATATACGTAAGCTGCATAACAAAAGAAAAGCAGTTGTTGGAGAGGGATGGCTATTAAGAAATATATTCATGAGTAGCTCATCTCATGTTGGCTATGTCTACAGATTATCTGGATCTCTTTAATTTGAGAATCTTGATGGACAAAAAGCGTAACAGAAGTGAAAGTCTCCTAGAAATAATTGATGAGGTAATATTCTCTTAGGAATAAGAATTAGCTGTGCTTGGTCTTTAGCTTCTAACAATGTGAATGAACGCAAATATTGCAGTGTTTAAGAATGATTTTGGCAGAGAGTGCTGTGGTAACACTTTGTGTGTAATGCTTTCAGAATTTTCATCTCTGGCAGTTGCAGCTCCCACTTATCTGGAAGATTTGCTTTTAACTCAACATCAAATGAACATGAATGAGGCTGGGCATTGGTAAGTGACTAATCCATTATTCTGTAAGTACACACAACACACCATCAAGTTCTACTGAAAGTCTGAAATTGTCTATTCAGCAGGACATTTGATATTAGATGGCAAAACATGATTGGAAGTAAAACATCCAAAGAATATTTTGATAAACACTTTTGTGCAATATAAACAAGGCAAACAAACTCATGGATTTTTTTTTCAGTCTTTATATTCAAGCAGTGTAGCACTGTTTTCATCAGCACATTAGGTCACTGTTGTTTTCCCGGCCAGGAATAGTTGGAAAAAGCCAGCATAAAGCTTAAAATATTTGTGATTATGTGGGTCTCTTGAATCAAACCAAAGGGACAAAATTCTCTTAGCTTCTTTATATAAAATAAAATAAAATAGATTTTCTCCTTCTAAGGTCACAGATAAAACAGAAGTTTTGGAGTTCTGACCAGACTAGGTCTTTAAATTCCATTATTTAGGAGGCTGATTTTATTTGCATACTGATGTTCCTGTGCTGTTTGGATCAGCAGGAGAAGTAATATATATAAATTGTTTTGATGAACTATCTCTTAGAAATCACAGAGTCATCCGAGTTGGAAGGGACCTTTAAAGGCCATCTAGTTCAACTCCCCTACAGGGACACCTACAGCTGGATCAGGTTGCTCAGAGCCCTGTCCAGCCTGACCTTGAAGGTCTCCAGGGATGGGGCATCCATTGCGTCTCTGGGCAACCTGTGCCAGTGCTTCACCACCCTTACTGGAAAAAACTTTTTCCTTATATCCAGTCTAAATCTCCCCTCTCTCAGTTTGAAACCACTTCCCCATGTCCTATCACAACAGACCCTGCTAAAGAGTCTGTCCCCTTCTTTCTTGTAGCCCCCCTCTAGATACTGAAAGGCTGCTGCCAGGTCTCCCTGGAGCCTTCTCTTGTCCAGACTGAACAGCCCCAACTGTCTCAGTCTGTCCTCACAGGGGAGGCGTACCATCCCTTGGATCATTTTCGTGGCCCTCCTCTGGACACACTCGAACAGGCCTATGTCTCTCCTGTCCTGAGGACGCAGCACTCCAGGTGGGGTCTCACCAGTGCAGAGTAGAGGGGCAGGATCACCTCCCTTCCTCTGCTGGCCACGCTTCTTTTGATGCAGCCCAGGATGCAGTTGGCTGTCTGGGCCACGAGGGCACACTTCTGGCTCATGTCCAGCTTGTCATTCACCAGAACCCCCAAGTCCCTTTTGGCAGGGCTCTGCTAAATCCTTTCATCTCCCAGCTTGTATTGATTTTGGGGTTGCCATGACCCAGGTGCAAGACCTTGCATTTTGTTTTGTTGAAGGTCATGAGGTTAGCCTAGCCCCACATGTAGGGTCTTTAGTTGCCCCTGGCTCCTTGTAGAATTTCAGGTGTGCTGCAGTGTTGCCAGCACATTCCAGGGCAGCAGGTCGATGACCCCTGCTAGCACTCTGCCCCTCTAACCTAGCTATGTCCACCTTTATGGGCAGGCTCACTCTTAACCCCCTCCCACTTCCAGCCTAGTATAAAGCGCTTCCAATGAGCCCTGCTAACTTTTCCCCAAGGACCCTCTTCTCTCTTTGAGAAAGCTGAAACACTTCTGGTGGCCACAAGCCGGGTGCCATGTAGGCCATTCTGTTGTTAAAGAACCCAGAACCATGGTGGTGGCACCAGCCTTGAAGCCAAGTATTTATACACTGGAACTTTTTGTTGTCCTTACCTACTACAGGAAGCAGGGATGAGAAGATTATGCGTGCTCTCGATTCCTTCAGTTGAAAGCACAAGGCCCTGAAGTCCCTTTTGATAGCCCTTAGGCTGTGTGTGACTGCTTTATTGCCCCCCACATGGAAAAGCAGTAGAGGGTAGTGGTCTGTCAGCCGTACCAGTGGGGGAAGTCACTTGGTGACATCCTTCACCTGAGCCCCAGGGAGGCAGCTGACTTCTCTATGAAGACGGTCTGCCCAGCATATAGGGCCCTCAGTTCCCTGCAGGGAGGAGTCACATACAACTACTACCCACCTCTTCTTCTTAGTGGGTGTATCCCTACTAGTGGGGAAAGGCTTTTCTTCTTTTCTGTTGAGATGGTTAAATGAGGGACTGATAATTCCTATGGTGGGAATCTCAAGGCAGGTGATGTTTACAAAGATCAACAGATCTTTCAGTTCACTGAAAGAGAACTCTAGCTAATTTTGTAATGAAATATCTACCATATAGAAAGAACAAATGTGTCCTTATAGTCATAAAAATGCAGCACAACAAAAATGTTGTGGCTGTGTATATCCACAATAATTACACCTTTTTGTTAGAGACTTGAGGGCAATATCTCCCATTAAAATTTTAGAGTTTCAGAACAGCACAAACCTTTGTGATCCATATGTCACCTGTTTTAATGAAAAAAATGATGCCTACTGATAACTTCATTAACTGATTTGTTTTGTATAGTATAAGTATTGAAGTTTACTTTACAGATGATTCTTCTTCAGATTCAGATCACTTCCATTATAAGTGATTATTGGCCCTCTGTCTATAAATACGATAAAATATTTTGAGAATTATTATAATATATATTATATTATATTACATTATATTATAACACAATAGAGTCCTGATACACGTGGAAGGATGAAGTTCAACTTGATAGAAAGAGGAAGGGAAAGAAAAATTAGAATTGAGGGGAGAGGAAATAATAGCGTTAGGTCTCCTGTGGAATCCAGACTAATCCAAAGCTTTATTATATGCAAAATTTGATTTCACGGAGTAAATCTCCTCAGTTTACTCACATTATTTAGCTAATTTTTAGAGTTATAAATATATGGTATAAACAGCATTTCATAGAATCACAGAATGATGTGGGTTGGAAGGGACCTTAAAGATCATCTAGTTCTAACTTCCCCTCCCCCCCCCACTCCCAATAGATCAGTCTGCCCAGGGCCCCATCCAACCAGGCCTTGAATGCCTCCAGGGATGGGGCATCCACAGCTTCTCTGAGCAGTCTGTGCCAGGGCCTCACCACCCTCTGAGTAAAGAATTTCCACCAAACATTGAATCTACATCTCCCCTTTTTTAGTCTAAGACCCTTGCTCTACCACTGTCATTGTGTGTAAAAATTTAGTCTTCCTCTTATTTATAAGCTCCCTTCAAGTACTGGAAGGCTGCACTGAAGTCTCCTTGAAGCTTTATCTTGCAGGCTCAACAAACCCAGCTCCCTCAGCTTGTCTTCATAGGAGAAGTGCTCCAGCCCTCTGATCTTCTTCATGGCCCTCCTCTGGACCTGCTCCAAGAGCTCCACATCATTCTTGTGCTGGGGGACCCAGGCTTGGATGCAGTACTCCAGATAGGGCCTCACGAGGGCAGTGCAAACTGGGACAACCACTTCCCTCTCCCTGCTGGCCACTCCTCTTTTGATGCGGCCCAGGATACTGTTGGCCTTCCAAGCTGTGAGTGCACACTGTTGGCTTGTGTCAACCTTTTCATCTGCTGCAACCCCAAAGTCCTTCCCCGCAGAACTCAATTTCTTCTCTCAGTCTGTACATATATCTGGGATTGCCCTGATCCAAGTGAAATACCTTGCACTTGGCCTTGTTGAACCTCATTATTTTCATGTGGGCCCACTTCTCAAGCTTGTCCAGGTCCCTTTGGATGGTATTCCTTCCATCTGCAGTATCAACTGCACCACTCATTTAGATTATTATGTTTTAAATTTTCTCTTTTTTTATTCTTTGTTTCTGGCACAGGAAAACTGAGATTCTCTCCTTCTATCAGCCATTATTAACAATGAGGTTATTGTGATCTTTTTTTTTTTTTTTTTTTAAATCTCAGAAGTAGAAGCAATAATGTTGGCAATGGATGAATTAACATTCTAACAAATGTAATAGCATCATGTCAGTTTTCCTTTCTCCTCTCTAACCTTTTCAAATAGCAAGACAATGGAAAATGAATGAATTACTAGTGGGTAGAGATTTGGAGAGATAATCTAACCCTTCTTATCTGAATATTTTAAATAGTCCATTAGTCTTTATAACACAGATATTCAGTGCAGCTTTTCATACTTTGCTTCTGTTCATTATACTATGGATAAAAAGCCTAAAGGACTCAGTTAAAAGTGGGAAGGTTTGCTTTTTGAGTGTGTGTTTTTGTTGTTTTTTTTTTTCCTTTTCCTCCCTGACAAATGGCTTCTTTTCGTGCTACAACTGGAAGGACAGATGTCTTCCTCTTTTAATCCATTTTAGGTATCCCTTTTAGCCACAGTTCTATTCAATTCACCCTGAAGTGGAGCTGAATTGTAAATTAGCTTTATACTGTGGGTACATCTTCATTAGTGTTTATATGAGGATTGAGCATCTAAAGCTAATTTCCAAATATCCATGCTTTGACTTGCTTTGGGAAATGGCCTCCAAGTGCAAAAACAACATTCTTTCTGTATGAAATCATCTAGCATATGCATTTCAGAAGCACATCTAAGACACCCCAACTACTAAATAGGACCTGAATAGGGCTCTTCATGTATGCAACGAAACCCACTCACTGTACACTTTAATTCCTCAGTGCCATATTTTTTTCTCTGCGGTTACACTTCCTCAATGCACTGGGCTATTTGCAAAAGCAGATATTGTCTGTGTGGGTGAGTAAGTTCATAGAAATCTTGTGTGAAACATGTTGCTCTGTGGTGAGAGAGAGCAGAGGTGCTGAGCAGCCAAGCAGCTAAGTCAGAACTAAAGTCCTGGGCACAAAAGCAGTGTGCTTGAATAGCCTCGGGAAGTCAAGGGTTGGAAAAGTGTTTTAAGTATCTACAACAGTTCTATGGGCTGTGAATTATTTTCTGTGTCTCTTAAACAAGATGCAAAATCTTCATCCTCCATATGGAAATGTAACAGAAATCACAGAATGATTGAGGCTGGGAGAGACCTCTAAAAGTCATGTAGCCCAACTGCCTGCTCAAGCAGGGACACCCAGAACAGGTTGCCCAGGCCCATGTCCAGGAAGCGTTTGAAGATTTCTAAGAAGGAGACTCCACATATCAGTGTTCCATCACCCTCACAGTAAATAAATACTTGCTGCTATTTTGATGGAACCGCTCATGTTCCAGTTTGTGCCCATTGCCTTGTGCCCCATCTCCGGGCACCACTGAAAAGAGCATAGCTCCATCATTTTTGAAGCCTCCCTTCAGATATTGATAGGCATTTATATGATCCTGCCCGATCCTCCTCCAGACTGAACTGTTCAGACTCTCTCAGCCTCTCCTTATAGATGAGGTGCTCCAATCCTTTGATCTTTGTGGCCCTATGTTGGACTCTTTCCAATATGTCAGCATCTGCCTTTTACTGGAGGGGATAAATCTGGATACAGGCCTCACCAATTCTGAGTAGAGCAGAAGGATCACCTCTTGACCCACTGTCAATGCTTTGCCTAAATCAGTCCAGAAAACTCTCAATCTTCTTTGTGGCAAGGGCCCATTGTTGACTCATGTTCAACTTGATGTCCACCAGGACCCCCAGGACATTTTCATGCAGAGCTTCTTTCCAGTTGGGTGGTCCCTAGCATCTCCTTGCCTGGAGTTGTTCTTCTCCAGCTGCAGGACTTAGCACTTCTCCTTGTTGAACGTCATGAGGTTTCTGTCAGCCTACCTCTCTAGCCTGTCAAGGTCCCTCTGGATGGCTGCATGGCCCTCTGATGAGTCAGCCACTCACTCCAGTTTTTTGTCATCTGCACGTTTATTAGGAGTGCACTCTACCCCAATATCCAGATCATTAATGAAGATGTTAAACAGAACTGGAACCATTACAAAGCTGACATGATGGGGCTGAGAAGTGGAATGG
>VXAV01000009.1:42164-57535 GCA_013399715.1 Alectura lathami
GCTTCTTTTAGAGCTGCCAATATAAGTACAGTACAGAAACTGAATGTTGCTGTTTAGAAAACACATCCAGATCTGAAGAATCTACTGAATATAGTTACTTGAAGAGCTTTTGGTTTGATTGTCCGTAGTATATAGGAGAGAGGAATTTTTGTGGAAAGTTAAAAAATCTTTCCCATCTCTTATTAATGTGTGAGATGAGGCTGCCAGCAGGAGAGATCATCAGAAGGGAGAAAATCAAGTGAATCATGGCTATTGCTTACAGGAAAGAATTGTGCATGTGTATATAGAATATGTGGAATGACAGGAATTGCATTCATATGTTCAGAGAATGTAGCTCAGGAAGACTGCATATCATTTGTTAATTCACCTTACTAAATTAATGAAAATACCATTTTTTAGTATTAAGGAACCATTCTAAGTTCTGTTCTCTTTAAAGCCTTCTTGTTTATGAAAATGATTTCAGGATATAGCATAGATTTTACCTGTCATGTACCATCTCATTTTCAAACACAACAAAAATTGTGCCCTTCTAGTCTTCTCCCAGAAACAAAATTTAACCAAGTAAAATGTTTATTTTTGATTAATTTTCACTGAATGCCATACTTCATCTCTAGATGGAGGATAAAAGAACAAAATACATGTGACCTTAGAGTCAATTACATTTCTTAACTCACTTTTGGCAGGTAGTTACAGTTCAACAAGGCAAATGCACGTGTCTTTGTAGACTGTCTTTGTAGAAGTGGGAACTGTCACTCATGCCTGGATTAGTGAAGTAGTTGTTACGGGAACAAGCCTAGATGTTACTTACACAAAGCTAAATTAAAATTCAGTTTCAAATTGTGACTATTTGTTTTTGTCAATGATGTATTTCAACACATTTCTTTTCTTTACCCCTGGGTCTAAGATCCAGGTCTCAGACAATATTCTTATGCTCTTATGCGCCCCCCCCTCCCCGAAACACACATTTCTATCTGTCAAATGGAGGAAATCAGTAGTCCAAGGATATTTTTTTTTCCTAAAACTCATGAGGTAGGATACAAATATTGGGAGAAAGATGACTGCTAAAAGATTTTAGCTACAATTAGAGAATTTCTTCCATGTTTCCCCTCTTCCTGTGAATAAGAGAGAAATCAGTTCACATTTTATGGGCTAAGTACTTTTGAAGATATAGAGGATTAATTCTATGAGAGGGTATGCATTTGACAAGGATGATATCTGACAAGCAAATATGACAAGGATAACATTCATTAGATTCTAGCATCTAAATCTGTGCTTCATTGTGGAAGGTATTGGTCATTTTCAGTCTGCTACTCAGAAAAAAAAAAAAANATACAAAAAAAAAAAAAAAAAAAAAAGTCTGCAGCCTCTAACTGGGATCTAAGAGATAGATAAAGTGCTGATCACAGGGAGAAATAGAAAAGAGATAAAAGAGCATACAAAATACTGGAGAAGGGGGAGTTGAGGGGGGTCATATCAGAGGTCTCTCTTTGTACCATGGGAATATTATGCAAAGAATCACTTTTATCGTTATTGAATGTTCACTGCATAAATTCCTGATATGTTGGTGAGAGAAAAAGTGTTAAACACTGTACTAGGAAACATTCGTTATGTGTGGATTTCCAAGAAAATTGGTTGTAGTGTATTGTGGATAATTTACAAATAGGAATTATTGTATTATGATTTTAGTATTTTAAAAGATTTTTTTTCCCCTTTTGGGTTATCATAAGCTTCGTTATTCTGAGCTTTTACTGCTCAAGAGTAAAGAGCATGTTTAATCTGAATGTAAAAGAACTGATCGCCATTTGCTCCTTCTCTTTTCTGAGTTCCTTCTTTTATTCAATGTTTATCTAATAAAATTTTCTCAAAATTCTAGTATTAATATAACTGTTTCCAAAGAAATATTTCAGTAATATTTTGGTGTTCTGGAAAGGACTGTAAGAGTCAACTAATGGTAGCTGGTTTTTTGTTTGTTTTGTTTTGCCTTTTTTGTTATTAATATTTTTTTTTTTTTTTTAATTTTTCTTCTGTCTGTCTTTCAGACACACTGCAACATCCAGTTAGCTCTTAATGGAGTCTTCCAAGATAAACAACAAGAATTTGAATAACTCACTGGATTAACTTTAAAACCATCATAGAATTTATCAAGATTTATGTTCTCTTTCTTCTCCCTTTGGAGAATGAGTAGATGCTCACCATGATGTTTAAGTGGCCAAACCCACTAGTGATGGCAGGTGGGGACTGTGAGAGTTTTTAGTTTCAAAGCCCTGTTTTTTCCTTCTCTGCATTGCCATGGACTCTTTCCTTGGAGACTCTCAAAACAGGACAGTCCATGGGAATTCAGACTAGGAAACAGGATAGGCTTCCTGAAACCTCTGTGCTTCACATTAGACATTCTTTAAACATATGTTCTCTAGTAGAGCAGACTGTTGTGCTTAGTAAACTCTGTCAGCACAGAGAGCCTTGCCAGAGAAACAGAGATCCCAGGACAATGAAAAAACCGAGCCTGGCTATTTGGAGATGGCATTGTTTTCTTCTTCTTATGATTTTCAAGAAAAGGGTAGGAAATGATTATCAAATAATCTAAGAATATTATGGGTGCAGGAAAGAGTGTCAAATAGGAAGACAGCTCCTGAAAAATGTTTTGAATTTTGTCACTGTCTGTGAATGACAGAGAACATGAAATGGTTGGTAAATCAAGCATCTTTCATTTACTGTAAGACTGTTTGCTGTTCCTTCTTTATATAGTTATGTCTTACTGATAAATATAGAACTTTGTTTCAGGAAGGAAATAATGTACCTTTTATTCCACATGGCTATCCATACAAGCTTTTTTGAAGTATTGCAACCTTTATTACTATCGTTAGAGGCCAAAAATAAATTTTCATTTCATTTGTGAATATTATTTAAACTATTCCATAGTTCTTTCAAATACAGTTTTCAGCTCAATCTACTCCAACATTATAAATAATATATACCTTTTTTCTTTCTAAAAGGTTTTTCTTCCTTCAAAGAGAACAATAAAATAATTTAAAACTTAAAAAACACTGTAGGACCTATTTCACTCATATATTGCTGCAAGAGTCAAGCCAAATAGAATCAGCCTATTCTGAATTTCAATAAAATCTTAATCTACATAACAGAAGTATTTCTCATGTGTACATCATAGGTACATAAACTCTTTCATTGCCTAAGTTTTTGTATGCTATTTCTTTTTGTAATAAATCAATCATATTTTTATTTTGTAATTCATTTCAAATGTTTCATTTTTCTTTGCCACTGTAATTTCAGATTCTTAAAGTGAATTCCCATGAAATACTTATTTTCTATACTTCTAACATTTTAATAAAATAAACATGCACCAAGGTGTCTAACTCAGCTAGCAAGTAATGCAGATAATTGCATTGTCTTTTGAATGTGGTGTGGCTTTATTAATCCTTTACCGGTAAAATCATTTTGAAGTAGTCTCCTTCATCTAAGGATATTAAAATGCATCCAAACCTTTTCTGGTATCCTTTGTAGATGTTTTTATAAACTGAAAATGTCAGTGGCTTTTCCAGGAGGTTGAGATGAACAACATTCTGAAGTAGATAGGGTAGAGGAAATTAAAAACATGAAAAAAGGCCCCCATCTTAGTATATTTTACAGGGTCTCTATGAAGGTTACACAGCAGAAGTCATAATTATGATTTCCAGCAAAGCTTCGTAGGCAATATCACCCTGTTAATTATTTTGTAAGGTACTCTAGTCATAGGGAAAAAATACCACACATATCTTGTTTTGCCCTCATGGCAGCACATCACTGATGCAACAAGTCAGTTAGCTACCCAGACTGGAGAGAGATGTTTGTAGAAAGAAGAAACCATGTTGCAAGAGAAATGCACCATATAGATGAATTTCCTTTGCAGATGACTTAAGACAAAGTAAACAAACAATACAGTTAAAATTGGTACTGTTTTGTACTAGTGGTGAATTGCTCTCTCTTTTCACTCTCTCTCTTTACGCTCTCTCTTTTTACTCTCACTTTTCTCTCTCTTGACCACAGCAGACTGAGAGAAAATATCTGTTTTGTAGACCATTTAGATAACAGATAAGGGAACAATGAGTTGCAAATTGTTTTTGTAAACCTCTAAACATACTTGAATAGGTATGCCATTTCCATTCATAAGTTATATAGTATCTTGTTATTTCATTCATTTCACTTACTGTTTTCAATAAAAGATTTTTACTGTATATACTTAAAATTCAGCTGCAGAATCTCTTTCTCTTTCTAATTCTGCAGAACTGTATTGCTACATTAGAAATACTTTCCTCTGAAACTGTCCAGAAATTAGGAGGAAGAAATAGACTTTTTTCTTATGGTGGTGAAACTCTTCGCTTCTCATAAAATTTTACTGTAAGCAAAAGTTCCTTATAGGTAGAAATGTAATTGTGTGCTGTTAGCTACTGAATCACAGAATCACAGACTGTCCAGAGCTGGAAGGGACCCACAGGGATCATCGACTCCAGCTCCCATCCCCACACCCCACCACCCCAAACCCAAACCCTGTGTCTGAGCAGTGTCCAAACGCTCCTTGAGCTCCTGCAGCTACAATCAACTGATGTTTTTTATTGGCACTATAATACAATGCGAATCACTGTATCAGAATTCACAAGTGAACAGTTCTGATGCAGAAAACATAAAATTGTAAACAAAAGGAGGTGCAAGCAAAATTCCCTCCCCACTGTTTGAACTATTTTGTTCAGTAACTGTAATGTTGGGGGGTATGTGGTGGGGTGGTTATGCGTCCTTCACTTTTGTATATAAAGGAGTATCCTTTGGACTCTAAAGCTGTGGAATGTTGACAGAGTCAACATTTCTGGATGAGGGCTGAGTGGTTTTGTTGACTGATTCCATCCCAACATGAGATGTAGAAGAAAATGGACTGACTGTAATGTTATCTTAACCTAAACTGGTGATATAAAAAGAACTTTAAAATGATTCTAAATAATTATGCAGCCAACTATAAATTTCATGTAGCTTTTGACTGCTTCACTATAGATTTCAAGGTCCTTTTCCTTTTTCATTTCCAATCTCATACTTCAGATTTTTCAAGAATGCTGGAGAAAATGTCTGCCCTATAGGTAACTTTTCGTTATCGGCAGAGGGGTTACGTTATGTTGCTAGAATATTTCCCGGTCCCCATTTTACGTGTGTGTGTTGGGTTATCTGCTATGGCAGGGAACATGTTGTGGCATATTGAATACCTTTCCATAGCTTTGAATTGAACTAATTCTCAGTGATGTGTGCACATTTCTTCCTTATCCTAAATCTGCCCTATATTACCCTATGACAAAATTTTGTGTATTCCTTTATGGAAATATCACAGTCATCACAGAATCATCACAGAATCTTGACTGAGAGTTTTATATGGACTGTAACTACTCTATGTTATTGACAAACATATTTCATGGACTGAATTTCTAATTTGGGTGGTGAGCTCTGTGCCTGTGGTATGACATCTGTAAACTAAGCCTGCGCAGGTGTTATTCATGGGATTTAAGGAAGTTGCCTCCTCTTATGTATCTATAGATATAGATTCATATATCTATTCTTGTAAAAGTAACTGAACAAAAAATCATCACAAAAACAATAGTTTGTATTGAACTATGTTTTGGATTTGTGATGAGAACAATGTTGGCATTCTGACTATTGTTGAACTAGGCTGTCCTGGTTTCAGCTGGGACAGAGCTGATTTTCTTCATATTGTCTTGTATGAAGCTAAGTTTTGGCTTTGGGAGAGCAACAGTGTTCATCACACCCTCATGTTTTAGTTGCTGAGCAGTGCTGTACAGAGCCAAGGATGTTTCAGTTTCTCATCTTCTTGTACTGTCCTATTCCATACTATACAACGTTGTGTTCAGCAACAAAGAAAAAGGGAAAGAAAAGGGAAGAGGGGAGAATTCAGAACTACGGCATTTGTCTTCACAAGTAACTGTTACATGTGATGGAGCACCGCTTTCCTAGAAATGACTGAACATCTGCCTACCAATGGGAAGAAGTGAATGAATGCCTTATTTTGCTTTGCTTGTGTGGGCAGCTTTTGCTTTATCTATTCAAAAGTCTTTAACTCAATCCATGAATTTTCTCACTTTTGCCCTTCCAGTCCTCTTCTCTCATCCAACTGCAAGGTGTGTGGAGTAAGTAAGCAGCTGTGTGGTGCTCAGCTGACTACTGGGGTTAACTGAATGAGAACAAAAAGGAAGGAAAGTTATTAGTGAACAAGATGGTACATAGAATGGAGAGTTGCTACCATTACAACTATGCAGTAATAACGTGAAATGCATCAAAAATTAGAAATAGGTTAACTCCCTTGTGCCAGTTCTCCAAAGTGTGCATCAGTAGTAGATTTAAAAAAAAATGATTACGCAAGTCACAGTAGTTCCATATTCTGTGTAATTTTGTCACTTTAAATAAATGTGACAAAAGTGGTGTGTGACAAATAAATAGATTCCCAAGTGAGACTGCTCTAGTATGATTATGACTGGGGTTTTGGTGAACTCTCCTTCTCAGATGTGTTTGTTAAGAGAGAACAGAATGTTTGAAGGAATAAAGATATGTATTGCCTTGACACTTTATCCCCGTTCAGTGTTCAGTCATAAAAGATAAACCTATCAATTCAGTTAGGAGAATGACGGTCTTGTACACAAGTCTATAAACCAGCAGACCAGAGGAACAACGTCCCTAGGGAAGCCTTTGTAGTTTTGCTTATTCCATCTTTCTCTGAGATACTGTTTCTTTTCCAATGTCTTGGATGTGTCTCAGGAATGAATTGCAAACAGAGCAGAAACAAAAATGATAATGTTTCCCATAAGGTCTCCTCCTAGGCCTTCATCTTTCTGAGGCTTTAAAAAAAAAAAAAAAAAAAAAAAAACAAAAAANAAAAAAAAAAAACAGAAACAAAAAAAAAACAAAACCAAAATCAAAAAACTACAGCTGGTGTTTAGGAAGTAGATTGATTCACAGCTGAATAAATGTTGATCAGATTATTTGCTAATACATTTATAATTTTGACTGGAAAGAAAAGCTTTTAGTAAAAAATAAAAGCAAATTTTTAACAAATCAGTATATCCTGCTCTGTGGCCAACTGCTCCAAATGAAAAAAATAGTGGTAGAAAGAAAATTGCACTACCTGTTCTCAATAATTATAAACATTTTTGCTCTTGGTAGTAATGCTAGTCATTTACTCTTATAGTTTAAACACCATGACTTCATGTAACGGTTTTACAAAAGCCTCTCTCTCTCTTATGTCATCTTGTTTCATACAGATGAGAACATTATATGGAATCTTGTGTTTCTGCTGTTTAGGGACAAATCCATTCCAGATTTCATATAAACTGCTGTTTTATTGCTGCTTCTTCAAGAAACTAACTTTTCATTCCTCTTTATTTTTTTTTTTTTCTTTCCACCAAAATAACATTGAAGATATTGATTGTTTGGTGCCAAACTATTAACAATCAGCTTGTGGTATGGAAGGTAAGGTGTGAGACTAAAAAGTGTGGGGCTGTGAACTGCACCCTGGTAGGGAATGTCCAAGTCTTAAACTGGACAGGAATAAGAGTTACAAATTCAAAAATCAAAAAGAAAACAAAACAAAAACCAAAATAACCACAAACAAACAAAAACTCCACAATGATATGTGAATCCTAATTCCTCTGACAGATTACTCCTTTTATTCTCTCACCTAAACTGTGTAAGTATCTGTATGCTCTTTCTATTGGCCCATTGCAATTCAGGAACATTCAGGCACTTGAAACAGATAAACTATATCCTGAATTTCCAAGGAAGCTGGTGTTCACAGAAGATGATAGTTAAGTTTTAAGACTGCATGGAGAAGTGCTCTGCCTTCAGTCATCTGAAGGGGAATGAATAACAGGAGGTCACAAAGAAAACTAAGATTACTGGAGGTAATTAATGATTTCTCAAAGAATCAGCTGTAATTTCAATAGTGGATTTTACAGAGTTATATTACAGAGCCCTCAAAATTTCAGATAATTTTGTCTGAAAACAAAGTCTCTTATTCTGCGGTTGAACCACTGTTGGAAGAAAATAACCTTGCATCTACTTTACAGACATTTGTAACTACTAAGACCATTCCAGTCTCAAATCACAGAATCACAGAATTTTAGGGGTTGGAAGGGACCTCATGAGATCAACCCCCCCCTGCAAAAGCAGTTTCCTTACAGCAGGTCGCACAGGAAGGCGTCCAGGCGGGGTCTTGAACACCTCCAGAGAAGGAGACTCCACAGCCTCTCTGGACAGCCTGTTCCAGTGCTCTGTCAACCTCACAGTAAAGATTTTTTTTTTCTTAGATTTGTATGGAACCTCCTGTGTTCCAGTTTTTGCCCATTGCCCTCCATCCTGTTGCTGGGCACCACTGAAAAGAGCCCAGAGTCATCCATTCAGCTCCTGCATTTCAGATATTTATAAACATTGATAAGATCCCCTCCACTTCTCCAGGCTGAAGAGCCCCGATTTTCTCAGCTTTTCCTCATACAGGAGATGTTCCAGGCCCCTAATCATCCTTGTGGCTCTGCACTGGACTGTCTCCAGAAGATCCCTGTCTTTCTTGTCCTGAGGAGCCCAGAACAGGACACAATACTCCAGATGCAGCCTCACCAGGACAGAGTAGAGTAGGAGGATCACCTCTCCTTGACCTGCTGGCCACTCTCTTCTTAATGCACCCCAGGCCACTGCTGGCCTTCTTGGCCACAAGGGCACACTGCTGGCTCATGTCCAACCTGTTGTCCACCAGGATCCCCAGATCCTTCTCTGCATTGCTCCTTTCCAGCAGGTCAGCCCCCAGCATGTACTGGTGTGTGCAGTTGTTCCTTCCCAGGTGCAGGACTTTACATTTGCCCTTGCTGAATCTCATCAGGTTCCTCTGTGCCCAGCTCTCCAGCCTGTCCAGGTCTCACTGAATGGCAGCACAGCCTTCCGGGGTGTCAACCACCCCTCCCAGCTTTGTATCATCAGCAAACTTGCTGAAGGTGGACTCTACCCATACATCAAGGTCATTGATGAAGATGTTGAACAAGACTGGACCCAGCACTGACCCATGAGGCATACCGCTAGTAACAGGCCTCCAGCCAGATTCCATGCCAGATATCACAACCCTCTGACTCTGCCAGTCAGTCAGTTCTCAATCCACCTCACCATGCACTCATCTGTCCCATACCTTCTCAGCTTTGCTACAAGGATGTTGTGAGAGACAGTGTCAAAAGCCTTGCTGAAGTCAAGACAATATCCACTGCTCTCCCCTCATCTACCCAGCTGGTGATGGCTTTGTAGAAGGCTACCATATTGGTCAAACATGATTTTCCCCTAGTGAACCAATGCTGACTACTCCTGATAACCTTCTTTTCTTTCATTTGCTTGGAGATGTTCTCAAGAATAAGTTGTTCCATCACCTTTCCAGGGACAGAGGTGAGGCTGACTGCCCTGTAGTTGCCTGGATCTTCGTTCTTGCCCCTTTTGAAGATCAGGGTGACAATGGCTATCCTCCAGTCTTCAGGCACCTTTCACATTTACCAAGACCTTTAAAGTTGATAGCAATCGGTGTAGCTAACATTTCTGCCAGCTCCTTCAGCACCCGTGCATGTGTTCCATTGGGGCCCATGGATTTATGAGGGCTGTTTTTGTGTAGACTCTCTCTGACCCTTTCCACCTCAACCAAGGGAAAGTCATCCCCTCTATAGAATCTCTCTCCTACCTCTAGCATCTGGGCAGTTCTAAACTTAAAAACCAAAGCAAAGAAAGCATTCAGTACCCCTACCTTCTCAGCATCCCCTGAGCTTGGGGAGCAAGCACTTGGCCTTGTTGAACCTCATCAGGTTCTCGTGGGCCCACTTTTCCAGCCTGTCCAGGTCCCTCTGGATGGCATCCCTTCCTTCAGGGATATCAACTGCACCACTCAGCTTGGTGTCATCAGCAAACTTGCTGAGGGTGCACTCGATCCCACAGTCTAAGTCATTGATAAAGATGCTGAAGAGCACCGGTCCCAAGATGGAGCCCTGGGGGACACCACTCGTGACTGGCCTCCACCTGGACATAGACCCACTGACTACAACCCTTTGGCTGTGACCATCCAGCCAGTTTTTTATCCAGCGAACAGTCCACCCATCAAATCCACATCTCTCCAGTTTAGAGATAAGGATATGGTGCGGGACCGTGTCAAAGGCCTTGCACAACTACAGGTAGACGACATCCGTCGCCCTTCCTTGGTCCACTGATGCCATCACTCCATCACAGAAGGCCACCAGATTGGTCAGGCACAACCTGCCCTTGGTGAAGCCGTGCTGGCTGTCTCGGATCACCTCCTCATCTCGCATGTGCCTTAGCATCTCCTCCAGGAGGATCCGCTCCATGATCTTCCCAGGCACAGACGTGAGGCTCACTGGCCTGTATTTCCCTGGGTCTGCCTTTCTCCCTTTCCTAAAAATGGGAGTGATGTTTCCCTTTTTCCAGTCACCAGGGACCTCACCCGACACCCGTGATTTTTCAAATATGTTGGAGAGCGGCTTGGCAACTACATCAGCCAGCTCTCTCAGAACCCTGGGATGCATATCATCTGGCCCCACAGACTTATATACATTCAGTGTCATGAGGCGGTCTCGGATTTGTTCCATTGTTACAGTGGGAGGGAATCCAATCCTCTTACACTCACCAAGAGGTTCAGGGACCTGACAGACATGGGAAGCCTGACCACAACTGAAGACAGAGGCAAAGCACTGAGTTTATTTATGGCTTCCCCTCTTCCCCCAACAAGCAAGACTGATGAAAAAATAACTTGGGCACTGGTGTTCTTCGCTTGTCTACCCAGGGCTTTATAATCTTCTTTAATTCTGCCCATATTGTTCTTTGCAGCATCATTGCTGCCCACATGAGAGATCAAAAATTGATAGTTTTTCTTTATGAGCCGTGGCATCATCTCAGCAACATCCTGGATCTTGGCTCCTGGGAGGCAGCAGACCTCTTGTGCCTCCCTGTCAGGCCAGCAGGGTGGAGCCTCGGTACCTTCTAACAGGGAGTCACCAGTACAAGAACACAACATTTATTTTTGTTCTGTTTCTTTTTGTTTTGTTTCTTTTGATGTCTACTACAGGCTGCCGGTGCAGTTTCTTTCTGCATATATCGGTCTCGCATGTTCAGGCATTCAGTAGGTGTGAGAGCCTCAAATCTGCTTTCAGTGATGATGGCGGAGGATGAGGGCTGAAGTGGGACCCTGCTTTTCTGGGTCACCAAGGACCAAAGTGTCTCTGTCACAGTATTATCCCCTAGTGGGATGTGATTATCAACTACCTCCTCTCTCTCTCTGGAGGAGATAAGGCTTTGGGGAGACATGGTAGCAGCCTTTCAGTATCTAAAGGGGGACTACAAGAAAGAAGGGGACAGACTCTTTAGCAGGATAGGGCCATAGGGGAAACGGTTTCAAATTGAGAGAGGGCAGATTTAGACTGGATATAAGGAAAATGTTTTTTCCAATAAGGGTGGTGAAGCACTGGCACAGGTTGCCCAGAAAGGTTGTAAATGCCTCGTCCCTAGAGACCTTCAAGGTCAGACTGGACAGGGCTCTGAGCAACCTGATCCATCTGTAGATGTCCCTGTTCACTGCAGGGGAGTTGGACTGGATGGCCTTTAAAGGTCCCTTACAAGTCAGACGATTCAATGATTCTATGATTCTCTCTCTCAGCACATCTAATTCTAAACATCTTCGGTGTGCACATAAACGTGTGGACGTAACATATATTGTGTTTGATGGATGATTTGTCTCTGACTTTTTTTCCCCCAATTTTCTTTCTTTTTAATATATGTGTATAAACAGTCTAAATGGTAGCTGAACTGGATCTTTTGAACCTGCGGTTGACTGGCTTAACGTTTCTCCTCTTGGAGAGGAGGAAGAGTATTTATTGGGATCAGTATTAAGCCTGTGCTCCTGTCTGCAGTGTCTGAGTCAGCTCAAAATGAAAAGCTGTGATATTACCTTGCCCTAAGAACAGATAGTACACTAATGTTAATTAGAGCTGTTGGGCTGTTTGATCAGCTGAGGCAATTAAGCTATATTAAGTATTGAGCTCTGAGTTTATTTAATGTGCAGTGCAAGTGTGCATTAAGAGAGAGAATGTAGTTTAACACTGACATATTGTGTCCTCAAAATCAATGCAATTGATCAGATTTTCTTGAGGAAAAATCAGTGCACACATGCTTTAGACATTTAGGTTATCTATGTGCAAAATTAAACAATAATGGCCTATAATTTAAAATATATTGTTTTATGGACTTTTCAAGGAAGTCCACAAAACCATATGTGAAGCCTGTCATTTCCAGTGCAGTGGCAACGAACCTCTCTTATTTGCTCTAAATACTATCTGCCTCAGTAAATGCTTCCGTTCCTTCAGTTATGGCCTTCTTGCCCTTTGTTTATTTTCCCACAAAACCGCTGCCTACAGTAAATACTAGACATCAAGTTCTACTGTGTTTTCTGTTATTAATATGAACTAGATTCTTGTTATTTAACTCCATTGTATGAAAGGTGAGTGGAGAGTGTTATCACAGTGCTTTATTTATGCTTTCCAGTAATGCATTGAATTAAAAAAAAAAAAAAAAAAACTAAAAAATTGTTCTGGATACAATACAATACAACAAATTGTATGCAAAAGTCCATTTTAAATATTGGAAAAAATAGGGAAAAAATGACATTAAACTCCCCCTCCATTTCAGTAGAACTACTATGTGAAAACTAGTGTGCATCATACAGAACTTTTTAGGATAGCTGATGCCTGAGTGCATGCCACAGTCAAATTTCATTATTTTACAGATGTAGTTATACAATATTTGCTGCATCTGGTTAAAATGCTACTTCTCATTTTACATTATTTTGTTGTGTACTTCAAGAAATTCACTTGTTTATTTTGACCTTTTTTTTTGGTGTGGATTTTTGAATGACTGCTAAATTTATCTGAGGTGGTCTGTCAAATTCTGCATTTTTTTTTTTTTTACTGGCCTGTATGATTTTATGATGGTCATGAAAAACAATTAGGCTTGAATCTCAAAATTTTGGATCCTTTTAAGTCTAACTTGAAATCTAAGAAGAGAGGGAGCTGTAACACATCCTTCCATTTGTTCATATTCTATTTGAGTGAGTGAAAGTTATATCATGTTACATCAAGCTTTGTAAGCCAAATGTAAGCCCTGCTCCCAGAATGCCCAAGTTCTCAGACTAAGTACATGAGGAACACTTGCCTGGCATCAGAAAAAGGAAATATGTTTTCTACAGAATTAGTGTATAGAAAAATACATAACAAGTCAGAAAGGACAATTGTGATAATCTTCCTTTCCCTTATAATTCCAGAATAAGTCCATAAATTCTGTATAAGACAGATGACATTGCTTGCAAAAAAATGGAACAGAGCAGTGGGTTTCAATGAAGGCCATGGAGATGTCACAAAAATGACATTTTAGCCCTGCTTTTGTTTGAAACACAGATGCAGAAAGGGAAGTAGTTAAATCAGTCTTATGATACTCAAGTGCATGGATGATCTTCATAAAGTCCGAGCACTTGCACATCCCACTTATATTAAAAGCAGTTTTGCCTGAGTAGGAAATAAATGGAAATAGACAGAAGAGAGAAACTTCCTAACAGCAGTAAGAAAAAAAATGTCCCATGCAATTCAAACTTTAAGATACTTCTCTGTGTCACTAATGAAATTATTAAAAGGCATTGCTGTACTCGCTTGAGCTGGGACATGGGAATCTTCTGGGAAAACATAGTTTTATATTCACGAGCTATTTTTGTTTATGCTGTAGGTAATGCCTCTACACATTTTCTTATAGATGACTTCCTGCTATTCACAGATACTTGATAATTCTCTGCACCAAATTTATGGGCAAATTATATTTGATCCCATAATAAATTTTTCTATACTGAAGTGTGTATCATTTTATATATTGCCTACAACAGTGTTGATAAAACTGCATAAAATTGCCTTTGCTGAAGGTTTGCTGTTTTTTTAAGCTTGTCCTCTCTTCGTGATCAAGGCAGGTAGCTCTCCAAGGCAGATCCCTGGGGACAGCCAAGTGGCCTTGGCCCTGCTGCCTGCTTTTATTACATCAAAGCACCAGGAAAAGCCAGAAGACTTGATGCAGACGGACAGATGCCGCTGGGACTCATGAAGGATCTGTTCCCAGCAGCACCACTCAGTGGGTCCCACTCCTACCCCTCATAATCCTAGCAGATGCAGTGAGATCAACTCTGTGGAGACTTCAGCATCTATCCACCCTCCTCCTTCCTTTTTAGGGCTCAGGATCTCCTTCACTTCTACTCCTCGCTTCTTTGCAGCAGCAGCAGACCATTTTTTAACCATACAATTCCAATGTGCCTCTAATGCAAGATGTCTTGAATGAGACCAATGGTGAACACTACAGTAATGTCGTCAGACCTGCCTGTATTCAACATTCAGATTTGATACTGTTTTGTCAGCTTTCCTCTTTGTTAGCATGGTTGTTAGCCCCTGCTATGAAGACCATTTAAACAGTAGAGGGAGGCTCTGTGGCTTGAGTGGGGATTTGCCCTGGCCCAGGTCTCCTTCACAGACTTAGACGAGTTGATTACCTCTGCTGTGCTTCAGTCCTGTCATAGAATCATAGAATCATAGAATGGCTTGGGTTGGAAGGGACCTCAGAGATCATCTAGTTCCAACCCCTGTCAGTAGAATAGAGATTTCTATGTTCCAGCTATGCATGATTATTGAAAAAGATAGGCAGATGTATGCAAAGGGTAATACTGTGGAAGTCTAGGCTCTGAAAAAACCTAAGCACAAAAGAAAAAAAAGTTTCTCATTAGATATCTCTGTTCAGCATAGATAATGCATACAATATTGAGAAGATAATAGTACAATGGAGTACAAAGCTGTAACACAATAAAGATGGACTTAGTGCAATTCCATCAGCTACATTCCTAAAGCATGCACCCAGGGTGTAGAATAAATAACCATTTGCATCTTTGCTAAGTATAAAATTGGTTACTGAATGACAACTCATTCAGTCTATTTCTATTAAAACACCATTGTGTGATGTGTGATATGCTGATTCCAGAAAGTGTGAAATTCATTTGATGACATTCTTTTCTATAGAAATCAGCTCCACTGATCCCAGAACAGTAATAAATATTAGTAATACACAGAACAGCAGTTGTTCTTTGAGCTTACACAGCACCTGTAGTTGCAGGATTTAAAAACATTTTGCAAAAACAGTTAGCTCAGCTTCTTAACCTATTGAGAAGTCTACCTAACAAGTCCAGTATTTGTAGTCTACATAGGAAATAAATGTTTCTGAGA
>VXAV01000009.1:57570-73015 GCA_013399715.1 Alectura lathami
AAAAAAAAATAAAGGATTTTCCTTAAGTTCATGAAGAATTTGGTAATTCAGGCCAGTACTCCTACAAGATCTGGATTCCACTCTTCTGTTCAACTACTTGTGTTTCTGTAGAAGGCTCTTAGATAAACTGAAAAGCTACTACATCGAAAAAATACCTGCAGAGGAAAAAAAATTCCCCTTCTTCTCTTCCATCCCAATGATAAAAGGAAAGCATACCTATGGGCTGGATATGAAGTGAGATTTACAGAATTATTTACTCTGCGGTAGACTAAAAATTAGTTTCCATGGCAACCACTGCACCTTTTGAAATACAGAACACCTAAACACATAAACATAGATGCAGCACAACAAAATCTTTAACATATAGTGTATAGTTTTTAATAAGTAAAAGAGTTTATACTGCATATAAACACGCATAAAATTCTATACAATGACCTTTTTATTGCTAGATTCTGAAATGTTTTTATTTTTACAAAGGAATTAACATTTGCTATCATTGGTGGGCCTAGCATGTTTTTCCTGAGAGGATATTGTCAGACACCAGTGACTCAAGAAAAATGCTGATGTATAGTGCATGCAAATCTGGCGGTCCATGGTAGTTGTCTCTTTAAAGTTTTACAATGTATGTGGTTTACAGTTCTAACACAGAGAAAAGATTTTAAATAAAGAGTGATGTTTTAGGATCAGTCAAATCTTGATAATAGTCCTGTTTTGAGTGGGAGATTGGACTGAAATGGGGTCCAGAGTTCCCTTGCTGTATGAATGAATCAATGTTATTTTTCATGTCTTATGTCTTGTATTGCAATTTTTCCTTAAACTATGTAAAGCTGTATTTAAAAGACTATGAAATATGCAAGGTATTTGACAGGATACGCAGTACTGGTGTTCACTTGAGAAAGGGTTGATGGAAGAAGTGGAAGCAATGTATTCCACTAAAATTCCTTTAGAAACAGGGAAGATTTGGTTTACATCCACCCTATCTACTTGGCTATGTGACAAGTACTTCCTGCCCTAAATCAAGCTGTTTAATAACATGCATTCAAGTATCCATAACCTCACAATAATCACTGAAAAGCCTCTTGTCAGGGGCGGAAATCCTAGGGTTTTGGAGATGCAGGATTCAGTGAAATCATAGTCCTGCGCCAATGTTAGGCTTCCAGCGATTTCCTCTCATAGAGAATTTCAATAAAATTGCTTTTCACCCTGGTTCAGAATAGAACTAAATTTTAAGGTGTCCATGGAATGGAATTAATGCCTCAATGGAAACTGAGGACTAACACAGTGCTACAGAAACCTCCACAGTAGTCCAAATTATATAACATTTTCTCTGTTTTCAAGTACTACACAGAGGATGAAGTAGCATTCATTTTTTTTAAGAATGTTAATTAAACTGCTCTTGAATATTTATTTAATACATTTACACCCCATAAACATTTTTTGTACCATCCCTATCAAAATGTAAAAATAATTTTTTGATCTGACACCAAACTGAATCCAAATAGCTCCACTAGTTCATATTGATTGATTCAGAAACAAAACAACTTTCTTAAATGTGAATGTGATGTTCCATGAAGATAACAATTAAGAAAAGGTCATAGCAAGAAGGAACGGGGTATGGGAGGATTTAATAGACAAAATGGGACTAATTCTTCCCTTCTGTAGTGGGCTGAAAAGTTATCTTACATAATTTTCTCTAGTTGAAGGTTTCATAAAAGTTATGTCTATCTTCTGTTCATTGGCTGCTGCTTGAAGCATAAAGAAAGGTTAATATATTGCAGTAGACTTCAGTGTGTGTGTGGTAATTTAACAAGGGATATATATGCTCCTTTAGTAGCTGTCATGCACTTCTAAAAGTCTTACTTAAAGTCAGGTGTTAGTACTTTACAGTTTAGACAGCTACACAGAGATTTCTGAGGTTCACCTCCTACTAATAAGCAGTGATAAGTTAAATAAAGATATCCCATTTTGGAGAGTGTTTTGAAATTTCCATTCTTTGTAGCAGGATGGGGCAAAACGTGGAAATTTTGAATATTCTATTGGAAAAAAAATGTAATGCTTGCTACTTGTCAAAATGAAAACGTGAGACAGAATTAAGCTGATCCTCAAGACTTCACTGACCACTAGTGTCTTTTTATTGTCAAGGACAAGAAATGGTCTCTTTTACGGTACAATTGTAAAGCAGGTATCCAAAATTAAAGAGTTCAATTGTTCTCTAGAACTGTCTACTCTTATCTGTTTTCTGTAGAGGTCTGGACTGATTTGCTCAGGTGCAGAATGCATTGTATTCAACTAAAGCTCTTAAGATAAATCCAGTCCTTACACTCAAAATATAAATCAAATCAAAAACTTTTGATATGAACCAATATAATATATTTGTGGAATAACCTGTTTGCTATGGCAAAATCTACTTAAATTCAAGTTGATTTAATGGTAAACTGCACTTTGACCATGGTTCTTTCTTAATTTAGGAGAGGTGAAGATACAGAAAACTGATGTCCCACTCTCTTTGGAAACTTTCATATTAAGCCACAAATTACAGGATACACTGGGTCATCTACAGCCTTGTCAGTGGGGGAAATCATCACACGATATAAAGTCCTTTCTGGGAAAGAGCTGATATAAAAACATCAGGGCCTAAACAAAACGCCTACAAGAAAGAGGAAAAGAAGAAAGATGAAGTTTAATATTTTATTGAAATTATATGGGACAAATCACACTTGTTTCATTTAACAAAAATTTTTGGAGTTGTGTCAAAATGATCTTTAATAAAGCATCTTGTTTGATTTTTCTCAATGATAAAAGGTAGATTCTGATCAAAACTAGTATTTCTTCCACGTATTCTCAAATCTAACATTTTTCTCAGCAAATAATAAACAAAAAGTCACCACAAATTTTGAGCAGCTAGACTGAGGATCTACATTGGTGACACAACAGCATTGAGTCCACTCACTTGCAAAGTTGTAAAAGGACTGAATAGGGAATATAAACCCCTTTTGTGTATATTCTACAAGAGTATGATGGCATTTAGTAATAAAGCTTCATGACAAAAATTTATGAAGTTATTTCTCTTAGAAGTTACATTATTAATATCTATTACTATGCTGAATGTTTTACTCTATGTTGATACTGCATTTTGTACCTATAACTTAAATGATACATCACAACAAAACGTATTTCAGAACATTCAAAAACCATGGTAGGTATTAAGCTGTTAGCTCTTAGTAGACTGCAGAAGCATTTCTGTAGATGCAAATGCAAACACATGAAGATATTGTCATAGCAAGCTTAAGCTAACATTGTTTCATGCTTTTCATTGTTTCATGTTCCTTCAAACTTCTATATCTACAATCAAAACTTTACCATAAAATAGGTCTGATTATGCAGCGTAGTTTACTCAAGCTCGAGATGTTGACTGAGTCGCCATTTGGATGTGAGACACAGTCTATATTGAAACAAATGCAGAGTGAAGGTGTGTATGAATTTCAAAGGAGCTTGGAAACTGGAGATGAACTATTCTGTCTCTGATTTATGTTTATGTAGGCTCTTTGAAAATGAGATGGTGGATCCTAATGAAGTCACTTTTACCCCTTGATGATTTTTTAGGCTGTAACTAAGTTTATTTTATGTACATTAGAGACATTAACAGATAATAACATCATAAGATAATATCTTACGATAGATAATAATCATAGAATCATAGAATGGTTTGGGTTGGAAGGGACCTTAGAGATTATCTAGTTCCAACACCCCGCAGGGACACCTCCCACCAAACCAGGTTGCTCAGAGCCCCATCCACCCTGGCCTTGAACACTTCCAGGGAGGGGGCATCCACAGCTTCTCTGGACAACCTGTGCCAGTGGCTCACCACCCTCACAGGAAAGAATTTCTTCCTAATATCTAGCCTAAATCTCCCCTCTTCCAGTTTGTGGCCATTACCCCTCATTCTGTCACTACACGCCCTTCTAAAGAGTCCCTCCCCAGCTCTCCTGTAGGCCCCCTTCAGGTACTGGAAGGCTGCTATCAGGTCCCCCCGGAGACTTCTCTTCTCCAGGTTGGACAACCCCAGCTCTCTCAGCCTGCCTTCGTAGGGGAGGTGCTCCAGCCTCTGATCATCTGCGTGGCCCTCCTCTGGACCCACTCCAACAGCTCGATGTCCTTCTTGTGTTGGGGGCCCCAGAACTGGACGCAAGGCTCCAGGTGGGGTCTCATGAGACCAGAGCAGAGGGGCAGAATCACCTCCCTTGCCCTGCTGGTCACTCTTTTCTTGATGCAGCCCAGGATGCGGTTGGCCTTCTGGGCTGTAAGTGGACACCCGTTCTATTGAAAACTTCTGTTGGGTTTCTGGCATATCAATAATGTTCGTTGATACAGATAAAAACTTTTGTGGTGTCTGCATCTCTTGGAGCTGCTCAAGATTTCCTCTAATGTCTCAAGGTAGGTCAAGATAGGTTTAATGAAAAAGCATCAGCAGAACAGTCTAGGAAGGTTCTGTGGGGAACTCTCTGATACCTCTCCCCTTGAAGTTTAAAGGAGTTATACTGTTGAGGTTATTTTGTTATGTTTCTGTCAGGCTTCCTTTCCCACATTTTGCAGCTCATTGCTGCACTCTCTGATAATCTTACTACACTGACTGGCTGCAGTTATTACCCTTTATATGAAGGATCTATGTTGAAAGTCAGTTATGAGTTTCTGTCCCAGTGGATTGTATGATGAAGTTGAAGAAGGCTGTCATCCAAAGCTGTATAATAGCCTCAGCTGGGAAATACAAAAGTGCCACAGATTATTGATAGAGTCATATCTGCAGTTCTGCTGATAAATTTGATGTCTCTGTTTGCTAGGTCTCTGTTATTAAGAAATACCTCTGTTTGTATGTCTCTCCTTCTCTCTCCCTGTGTGTTCCATTTCAGTTGGCATATGATTTGGCATTGTACTATATTTTCCATTGAAAAATGATGTTTATTTAATAACACTAATGTTACAAAGAAAATGATGAACTTAACAAAGTGTTAATGATCTTAATTTAAAAATATATATATATATCCTGGCAGTAGAAATTTAACACGCCATTTCAAAATTATATTTTATCCCACTTTTTGTGTTTCTTTCAAAGTACTGCATAAAACATCCAAATGCATTCTTTTTTCTTATCTTCAGTTTCTGTAGTGCAAAGGAAAAGGTAGAGAATGGAAGATTATTTTAGCAAATCTTATGAGCTTAACTGGCTTGCTGGTAAAGTAGGTCTTTCAGCTATTCGTAACAATTATACCCACATTAGCATCAACTATCTTCTGTCTTTGTCATCTCCTTATATGACATAGCTATTATAGCTATTATATGGAAAAATTATGGAAAATGCAGTTCTGAAGATTTGGATTGATACAGCTGGGAAAAAAAAAAAAAAAAAAGGATAACTTCATTTTATATTTTTGTAAGAGATCTACCACTGCTTCCTCTGTGCTGTAGATCAGTTTTTTGTCTAGCTGAAGTATTAAATCTGTTTAACAGAAAAATGGGTTAAATTATGATGGTAACATAGATTTTGCACAGAGTGTTTCTTTTCTCTCCTCCCCATCTTACATTCAATCAAGATACGGTAGAATGAAATGCAGTGTTAAGGCTGAAGTATATGTCCAAACTGGAAATATACCAGGGGTAGTGTTAGCAGTCGAAGAGATATGAAGGGTATCCTTGATCTTTCTAAAGAGATGAAATCAAGAGCCAGCTAGATACAAAGCATTTTGTGTAATCATTTTTAGAGGACTGAAGAGCCACTGCTAGTCTTGGTTGTGATGAATTTGTTGAACTTCTGTCTCAGGTAATAAAAGGCTTCAGAGAACACCTGTTGGAGATTCGGTTTTATATGCTCCACAGCATTCAGTGCTTCCTCTGCCACAGAAGATCTGGCTGGCATTGGAATTTATCAGTTTCTCAAAGCATAATAGGCTTATATGACTCTCTTCACTTCTGACAGGAGCCAGTTGAGATCTGTTAGGATGTCTTAAAACAAGGTTGAAATCATGACTTTTTAGCTGACCCTTTCATTAAATTTGTTTTAAAATTTCAGAAAAAAAAATGAGGAATAACTAGAAAAAAGTAAAACCATCTGTATCGTAGTGAAAACTGATTAAATAAGGGTGGTGAGATCAAATGCTTTAATGAAGTGATGTTTCACTAAATATTAGGTATTCCACAAGAATTTTTAGCGTATTGTGCCAAATATCTTTTTTTTTTTCTTTTTTTTTTTTTTTTATGAGTGCTTTAGAATGTACTATTCAGAATGTAAGTACTGCAGACATTGTCCTTCATATATTAAAAACAGGTGTTGGTAAAGAAGTTACCTGGCTAATTTTGACAAACTGCTCACTGAGATGGGTGGTACTTCATTATTTTTTGTTGTATGTAATTATGCTCTTTCTGGTAAGCAAGAAAGAAGCACAAAAGAGTCCTATTGTCTCAGTCCAAATAGGCTGCTACCCTCTGGGCTAGGTGAAGTTCCAAGGAGCAGAGGGGAAGTTGTTCCTTTCTTGAGAGCTCCTGGGAGGTTCAGAAGGGAAGTCTCCAGGACACGTGGTGGACCAGGGAGCTGGAGTCATAACCAAGCTGGAAGCTGGCAGCACAACAGATTGGACAGGGAAGAGTCACATATCCCAGTCTTCAAGGTGACAGACTGCAATCCCTATTTTTCTACACACCTCGAGTGATTGTGGAGTTTGCAGCAACAAAAGAAAATATTGCACAGCTTCTTTTACTTGGATAAGTAAATCTGAAGGAAAGGTATCACCTTTCCACGACTAAAGGAGAAAAGTTGCATTCTGAGTTTTCTCTACATTAAAATAAATTAGTAAGTAAGTAGTTATTGTAGTTAACTTAGACCTCTGGGGTTCTTTCTTATTAGAAAGACATTTCAACAGGTTGGCGTTATGGTTTTGGCAGGATTAGGGACCCACCATGCTAAATGTGTGGTGATGATATTCACAGTTACAGCGTGTGTGTATGCATGTGTGTCTGGGGGGCGGATGTATTTATTTCCATGATAAACACAAGCATAACAAAATTATCTGTAAGGATGTATATGCTGACACACACTTACTGAGATTCACTGTGGGGGCTGAACACATGCATCCTACTGGTACACATTCTTTTATCATAACCTAGATAACAGAAGACATTCCAAGAAAATTCAGGATAGCATATACACAAGAGCTAATGCAGAGGACTCCTTTTGATAAATAGGTCATATTTTTTTTTAAGCTGATATATTCTGTATGATTGTAGGATCAATTGGCTGCATGTTTATGTCCAAGAAACATTAATAGATCTTCTGTGTAGTGTGTATAATGTGTTTTGTATACCCCTTCAAAGAGCTATGTTGCTATCACTGTCACTATCATTGTCAGCAGCTGATCTACACAAAAAGCAACTGTAGAGTAGGCATAGCAGATCAGGGATGAGAATTTTTTAATCTATTTATTGAACATTTAAATGCAATATCTTACAGGATGTAGTCAAACAGTCTTTTACATACAATTTTCTTTTCTTTCTCCTATTGAATTTTTCAGGAACTGAATCTCATTTTTGGTGAGTTTGGCAGATTGAGCAAATTTTACTAATTCATTAAAACAAAAAAAAAAAATCATCAAAAAAAAATTCATTAAAGGTCCTTCCTCTCTTCCATCTTTCTTTCCTTCCTCTCTTCCTATCTTTCCATCTTCCTGTCTTCCTATCTTTCTTTCTTTCTTTCTTGCTTCCTCGTTTGCTTTTATTTTTTTCCTTTTCTCTCTTTCTGGTTTTCTTTTTCGCTTTCCCTAATTTCCATATTTCTGAATTCAGAGCATTGTGAATGTAAGAACTCTGGCAGATGGTAATCCAAACTGCAAACTATCTTGAACCAGTGGGATTTACTCAGACCTATACCTGTTATCCTTGGTCCACACAGCTTGGACTCTTTTAGCACGGTTTTTGTTGAGAATACCCAAATAGGTTATGGAGGCAGATGCAGTCAAACAAAGCTGCCAAATTCCACTTGTTAGTTGTGATTTATTTTCTCTCTCCATCATCCAGACTTTCCGAAAGTACTAGTAAAGCTTCCCCAAAGAAGGGAGCAGCAGAATAACTGCAATGCATTTTATTTTATTTTACTTTATTTAAGTTATTTTTAATTTGGCTTCTATTCCTTTAAAAAAATGTCTGCCATATTTGAGTCAATATCTTAATTTACAAACTAAGACTTAGTTGAAAAAGAATAGTGCAGCTATTTTCTCTGTAGAGAATTAATAGAAAAAAAAAAAAAAAGTTGTTCAAAGGCTAGTCTAAATGTGGACTTAACCTTCTTCTACTCAGCAGTGATTCAGAATTCTTGCTTCTTTCCATTGTCTCTATAAGAACAATACCACAAAATTCAGTGAGGAGTTTAACTTCTAAATTTAGTTAGTGAAAGTAGTAAATGACAGAATTTACTACAGAATGTGAGAATACTATTCTCATTCTCCATCCATATTGTTTATTTGAATCATTTTGTTTTGTGGCAAGAAATCCTGTGGGATAAATCCTGTCCCTTGAATGCCTAGAAGAAAAATGTAGAATAAAAATTGAAAAGCAAAAACCAAACAATGTATTTCTCACACTGCTATTTTAATACCTAAAGAAATTACTTTGTAACTCCTGATCAAGTAAAAATGAATAGAAATTGATATATTTGTTAATTTGTTAAATTTCATTTTACCTATTGCAGCCTCAAATTCATATTACTTTCATGCTCTGCCTGTTTATCAATGTAATGGAATACTGAACTTTTTTTTTGATTCACTATGGACCTCATACGTGCACTTGAGCTTGGAATTTGATTTCAGTAAAGAGGATTTAAACAAAAACTGATGTNNNNACAAAAACTGATGTTTCACATTCATTAACTTAAACTGATTCACTTTAATTTAATTAGTCTTAAGTGAAACTTCCACAAAACATTCCCTTACCATTCAGTAAGGATGTTAGAAAATGAGACTAGACTGGCATGTGCGGTATTTTGCGTTTTGAGCTTATTTGGGTTTTAGAACCATTGACTATTTGTTTTCAAAGTCATCTTTAGTGGTCACATATAATTAACAACATGAATCAGAGGGAGAAAAAAAGATTATTATTTGATTTTTATCCTGTTTTTAATACAGTAATTTACAGTATCTCATATAATGACATGCTAAGAAATAGTCAAAATGTTAGCACAGGAACGAATGAAAAGGAGCTGCTTGACTGCATAGTAGAGGACATTCTTGAGATTTTGTTTCTTTGTCCTGCCCTAGCAAAGGGAAAAACTGCTGGTTTACCTCTGGTTGACTTGAAGGTACACATACCCATGTTGCTATATCAGAAAGATCAAGATATGTTTAAATAACATTTGGTTCAACAGTTCTTCAGAATGTCTCTAGTCATGGAAAAGAAGAAAATATTATAAACTTGTGACAGAAAATAAAAAGTTGTAGAGAAAACTTGTTAAAAATAATCTTAATGAGTTTATGTGATAATTCAGTAGAGAAAATGCATGTTAGATGTTTGTAAACATTTAGACTTCCAACCTGAGGACTTCTGAAGAAGAACAAAAGCAGTCCTTTTCATCAAACACAAACTGTATGCAAAGAACACACTCTTCATGATATGAAAACTGAAAATCTTCTTGGAATGACTCTTGCTGGTGAGGATCACTAGGATATTTATCAATGATAACTGCGAAGAGGTATCTTATGTATACGTAACTTCTTAAGGGGAGAAAATGTACTGGAAAAAATGCTATCAATATTGTGATGCATATAATCTTTGTACTGGGTAGATTGCTGTTAAAAATGTAATATTTCTTGAAAAAAATAACACTGGTGTGTCTTTATGGTATAATCTGACACATATATGTGGGATACACTGTTTCTGAACTACAGTTTTTGGTTTTGTTTATTCATTTGTTTTTAATGGTAAACTGAAATTGAAATTAAAAAGGAAAATATTAAGTTTTTTGTCTATAACAATTGTGTTCTGAANAAATATGTTATTTGAAAAATTTACATATAATCTCTTTGAGGGACTTCTTTCCTAATTACAGGAAATACAGCCTATCATGTCCCATAAAGCAGGAGAGAGGTTTATATTGCTTCCCAAGGTACTATGGCATTTTTAAAACTGATTTCATTTTCAAACAGTTTTGTTATTGTTGTTTGTTCGGTTTTTGTTTGTTTACTTGTTTTCCAAAGACTCTGGAAAATTTTCCCCACAGAACAAAACAGAAAGAGGTTAACATGAAAAAGAGATAAAATCATATGGTACAAAACATGAGTATGCACTCACTTAATGAACCTCTGGTAGGCAAACATAGCATTGGAAATAGAAAATAAAAAAATAAAAATTTTATGAGTTCAATTGTGCACTTCATGAAACCTCAGGTTGGCCTACAATAAAATAAACAAACAAGGCAAAAATTGAATGCCTTCTTTTAGGACATTGTTCACTTAGGTCAATATATGCAGTTATAAGGAAAAAATTGTGCAATATGTCTTCCATTTTAATTTAAGTGCCTACAACACTTGAAATGCATTTGATGAACGTTTTATTAAAGCTGACAAATAGAGGCTTAATAATGTGTGTACGTGTGCGTATATGTGAAGAAAAATAAATATATATAAAAATCAAGTTTGTACAAGCTTTTTTTTTGTGGCGAGTAAAGGGAGTGCTGTACCTTAGCAGCCTTCTTGAATCAATACAGTGAAGTTGAGTTCCTTATCGATTCTTTTGATAAAATAATACCTTTCTCTCTCTCTCTCTCTCTCCTGTAATACAGTAGAGCATTACAGAAGCAGTGTAAGTACATTTACAGCCTTCCTAGTGCTGCCCACAGGGTGCTATAAATGCACAAACTGGATATAATTGAAGCACATATTAACTTACCTTCTGTTGTACAGGAAGAACATAAGCAGGCAGTTAATGGGCACAGTGTTGAAACTCTTAACTTGAGGGATGTGAATTAGCTTGCAGCAGTAATTTGGTAAGCACCTGGGAAAATTGCAAGCTTCATTTCCTGCAACGTGGAATATGATTAAAAACAGAATATATTATTATCAGGGGTGCCATTAAAAAATGTGTAGACAGCATTCTATGATGTTAAAACGGAAATTGGAAGTTGTATTCAAATGTTGAAGATGCTGCATGTTAATTATTGTCTACCACAGTGCATTGAAAGTGCAATTGAATTATTTGCTTTGTCAAGCAATATTTTGATTAACTTGAACTTTAATTTTGTACATCTGGTGTTTTTCACACTGTGATAAAAACTGTGTTGAGGTATACTAACTACTCTGCCAACAGTATCTTGAAATAACAGAAAGAACATATGCAAAGCAACAGTAAGCCATATTAAATACAGGAAAGACAGCCTTATTTTTTTCTCACATTTTTTTTTTCTTTTTAGGGAGGGAGGAAAAGAAAACTTCTTTGAAGGGCATGCAGTAAAAGCATGGAATTTAGTGCATATTCATGGATATTGAGCTTGAAATTATATTTATCTCTCGGACTTTCTCATGCATTGTGTTTAATTGGTATGATTACATTAATATAATTACCATACTAAATTATGATGAACCCTTAGGCTTTAATGCACAATGCAAAAAACTTCTACACATCCTGCAAATAAAAAATAAGTGTGTTAGTCTCTGGTCATGACAAAACAACTTGACTGTAAGCCTTTTTTTTTTTGTTACCATGTCCTATTTCTCAGTTTCATGGAAAATGAGGACTTTAAATCCCATTATGTGGTTATTAATTCTATGAGAGTCCAAGTAAGGAAGAATGAATCTTAAAATATTCTCCTAGTGTCCTTTTCCTGGATGTTCTTACTCATGGTAACTGTAGACATTTTAGAGTGGATCGTTGCTGGTCCCTTTGCAAGTTTGCTGTGAGGTTATTTATTTTTTAATGTTAATTTTTAATTTTATTTAAATAGCCCTGTGCAGGAGCTACAATGCAGGTGGGGACAGGTGATGATGTTACAGATAGTGCTGACTTCCCCAAGGGAACTAGCAGCTGCAGAGCAGAATATGCATTGCATTAATCTACACAAAGACAGCCTTCTGCTGCAGAACATGCTTCCTCAGACCCAGAGGAAGATTTATAGCTGGCTCACCCTGTGTTCCTTTTAAGACTTGAACTGCAGCAGCTCCCCTCCCTGTAGGCCATACTCTGTCTCAGAAGGTTCAGTTAGCTCTCAGCATTTCTTTCCCATTAAATTAGTGATTTTTATGTAGCATTCATAAAGAAATTATTTAACTAGCTGAAAGCTCATGTCAAGTGATATGCAAAGAAATCCTTTGTTACAAACTCAAAAATGTCAAATATTCAGTTCTGTAGAAGAGATCTGGAAACAGATGGCATTTATAGGAAGTAGGAAATTACTAAAAGCTGAAAGAGTTTAAATGGATGTTTTGCCATTTCTTGAGGTGTTTGCTCTGGATAGTTTGATAGCTGTTAATTCAAAATATTAAACAGAAACTTAAATTGTATGGAAACTTTATAAGTAAATAATTTTTGTCCTTCAAGAACATTTTTTTTTCATCGTAATATGGCATAGAAAAGTTGATACTTTATCTCAAGAGCATGAGCAAGATATGAAGGTGTACTTAAATTATTCAGCGAAACAATGTGTTTAAGAGATTGGGAGATAGTGTGAGAAGACCTTGATCCAATTTGCTTTGCTTAATGTCTTTTGTGGCATCGTGAACAAGTCATGTATATTACCTCCCTAACCTATTTTTCTTTGCTACAGGACAGTGATATGAGGACAAGTAAGTTAAATAGCATTAGAGAGATAGTATGGTAATGAACAGAATGAAGTTGAAGTGTTCTGGAACAGTTTTCCGGAGGAAAATGTAAGTTTGCAGATACGTTTAGCATAAAAATAAAATATATGCTTTTCTGGAAAACAGTGAAAAAGTAAATTTGCTGCTTTATGAATGTTAAAAAGAGATGTTGTAATAACAAAGGATTTCAATTCTACCAAATATTTCAATTCTGTCTATACAGAAATGTATGAAAAACATAGGTGATACGGATTCAATTGTAAAGAGGGCAGCAGAATGGAACTCAAAAAACCAGTATGCTCCTGGTGTCCTTCATGTTCAGTTTGTCCATTAAAAATAGTTTACAGAAGTGAAGTATATTTACTCTTGTTTCATAAATATTAAACATTTTCATAAACTTATTTTTAAAATAATCACAGATTTACACAGTGAAAATTGAGAAAGCGGACTTTTTGTTTGTTTATGCTGTTGATTGGTTAATTTTATATATGGTAGCATAAAATTTGGGGACACTATTTCTGTCAGTATTACATTTTGATAGATGAGACTTGATATGGGTCCCTTGAATACCTTGAATATATAGAGATATTGGGAGACTTTATTATTGATCATAATAGGGTTTTACTTCTGTTCTTTCTTTCTTTTTTTTTTTTTCTTTCCTCTTAAAATTAAAATTACATCTAACTATGCCTATCCCGAACTCTCAAGTTTTTATGTCAAAGATTAAATTATTTCACAATCAACTGTAGAATCAAAATGCTCTTACTCATCAAAAATGGTCAAAGTTTCAGTGAAATAAGAGTTTTCTGCCAGTGTCTTTGGGTGAACAAAAACAAGCTATTGTTGCTGTTGCAGGAAAGTTATTGTTACTGAATAAGTTTGTGTGATTGTGTGCCTGTCCATTTTTTTTTGTCATTCAATCCTTCTTGTTTACACAGATCTTGCAGTTATGAAACTCCTGACTCATCTTCTACTTCAGCTGTTGGTAAAGACATACTGTATACAGGCGCCTCTGTGGTGGAGTTTCCCTTAATTTCTGAGGATACTTGGAATTATTTAGGCTGACGGAGCATGAAATTAGTGAAGAGTTTTTTGTCACAATATTTTATAATGGTGAATACCCTTCTTCCAAGCATGTTGTGTAATAAAGTTTTTTTTTAAAATCCTTTTTAAAGTTTTCTATTAATCTAAATATTCTTCCAAATTTTCATTACTAGCGATAATAGTGCTACTAGCAATATCATTTACTCTCACTTTTATTGGGAGCACTTACTGAATTTCAATCGTAGCTGATATTCTTTCATCATTTTTGTAGAAAACTTCTGTTTAACTTTGTGGAAGTAGCCTGAATACAGGTAAAAAAAAGATTGACTTAATCCAACAAATTTTACATGGATAAATTATAATAGACTATTTGATTTTTGTCTGTATTTTTTTTTAATATAAACAAATGTTGAGTGTTTGCTTGTTGTTTTGTCACATTTCATCTTTGTATGTTTAAATAATTCAGAAACTTATCAGAAATTATGTGATCACAGGCTATTTTAGAAGCTGAAAATACAATCTGAATCTTCAAGTAAGGTGAATGTTATTCTGTTTCAGGTTATTTAAAAGCTGTTTATGTAATCAGAATAGTAGCCTCCTGTCATATCCTTGAATGTTAGCTCTTGTGATTTTTTCTGTTTAGTAGTTATTTTATTTTTATTGGAAATAATATGACTGATAACCCTGTCTCTTGGAATAAAGTAAAGCCTTGAGGTTAAAGCTGTCTGGACTCTTTTTTCAGTTTGCTTTCTGACCTTTTCTTGTATTACAGCAAGTGAACTAACATCTGACAAACCTTTAATTTTGGCAGGTTAGGCTACATGTTCTCTGGAAGATAAATACGATTTTGGAGACAAATGTCTTCAAACTTTAATATTGTCATATTTCACTTATCAGCTGAACTTGGCTACTTCTCTGGGGGAGTTATTTTTCTTTTCTTTAACTAAATATTTTTTCCAGCATTTAAATTATTTTGTAGGCTGATTTTTTAAGCTGGAAAACAAATAGTCTTTACTTTGAGCACAGGCAGCAAAAAGGCAAAATTTTGCTGATCCTTTGTGGTATCCTGGTATCAGTCCTTTAAATAGCTTGACCTATTTTCCGTAGCTATTGGTCTTCTATTGTTTGTTGTTGTTGTTGTTTGTTTTGTTTTGTTTTGCTTTGTTTTGTTTTGTTTCTTGTTGTTTTAGGCATGAGAGAAAGGAAATGCCTGTTAAACCATCTTTAGTAAGTCATAGGGTCATAATAAATATTTCAAGAGTTTTTATGTTCTGAAAATTGATGGACAGAGAAATGCAAGTTAAAACTTTCATGTTTGAGAATCAATATATACATATGTTCATGTTTCATATCAAAATTCCTCCAAAGTTGAAATTGATTCTCTCAATCCACGTGTGTCTTAATGCAGAAAAGCCCAAGTGTGGGATCACTTGGTGACTGGTGCCTGTATGCAGTGTGTCATGATGCAGCTAAGACATGTCTTCTATTTCTGGACTACCTTAGCAGCTCAGGTCCTGGGACTCCTTTTTCAGACCAGGGGTGTTAACTAGCTGGCCATTTAGTTGGCTTGTTCA
>VXAV01000010.1:15931-38483 GCA_013399715.1 Alectura lathami
TTTTTTTTTTTTTCCACATGAATAAGCTGGTATCCTTCTGCAATGTTTTCAATTTCTCCATCATTTACTCTTAAAGTAAAATTTTGATGACAAACCCCCACCTTGTGATTCCACTGTTTAAAAATATTGTTTGCCCTCACAGGGGGCATTACATTATATTCCTCAAGTTGTAATAGGTAATGAGATCCCAGATCACATGTGTTTCCTATTTTGACATATATGTCTTTTATATAAATGTATATAAATAGTTGCATATTCCCAATGACCAGCATCAGCTTCACATATTTTTGCTGACAGTTTTTTTGCTTAATTTATATCAGTATGTGACAGCTAGGTTTTGTAGGTGCCCTTCTGCATTACAGTGATTTATTTGTTCAGATGTGTCTAAGCCTTCAACATGGTAGAACAGGAGCTTTGTTTCAACATTCCTGATGCTGGGATTCGTGGTGGCAGATGCAACTCAATACCACATATCCTGCGTTCCCTAGAAACATCTAAAACTTACACCTGCTTAGTTATAGCATATAAATCATTGTTACCACATTGGATGTATGATTTTTAATTTTGCAAAAAAATAGACTTGATATTGTGTACTCCAGCAGAGTAGCAGTATCTCTAGCATTGCCATCTCAGAGAAGGAAAACCACTTATGTAGGAGAAATAAGAAAACAGAGAAAACAGAGAAAGTGAACAAATACAGCACATCCTTTATAGATAAACTGGTGTCATTGGCATCTGACTTATTTTCTTCTTTCCTTAAAGGTAACTGACAGAAGCCACCACCAAAGGAAAACTTACTTTTTTTTTGCCCAAGTTTTGTTGTTGGTAATATAGTGGCTTTAGTTTTCTGTTTTCCTTTTTTGAAATACGATGTAAGAGGGCACACTTTGGTGCTGTAGCCCCTAGGCAAAACGTGTACACTTTCAACCTTTTTAACATCAACAGCTGTGACTTTCTGTTAATAAAATAATAGTGAAAAGCTTGCAGGAGACGTAACAATTTTATGCAAATATTGTGCCTGTTTCAGTCACTGCCACATTCAATTTAAAGATTCTTGTGGGTGATTTTGCCCCACGGTTTGTGCATCACACTCTGTCCTCTTCTGTTTTCTTTTCATCAAGCTCTTCTCAAAACAAAATTTTGCTTAAAAGAAAAAAAGAAATTCCATGAAAGCAGGAACCTACATAATGAAACAAGAACATTATACTGGTAACATTTAAGTCATTTCATTGGAATACTGAAAGTGATTGAAACTTTCTTCTTAGTTCTATGCTTGCCTTCTAAACAATATCAGATATTGTATTAGGTGAAATTGTCCAGAGTAGCCATTGTTTTCTTCTATTGCTGGGTTCCTCGCATAACTGGGCCATAGGAACTTCTCTAGTGAGTGCTACTATAGGATAGTAGGTCTGGAACTCAAGGAAACTCTAGGAAGTGTAAATTAGGTTTCACACATAGGGAACACCAAAAATGAGGACCTTTTTAGAGTTCTGGACAATATTTTACGTTGTGTGTTTTGACTTCTTGGGCTCAGCAATGGCTTTTAAATGCAGCATTGTCTCAGACTGGTTCCCTGCTTGGACTGGTGTTCCAAGACTGATTCAGTGCTATTGGCTCAATCTGGGTTTCTTAACTTTTTGTTGTTGTTGTTGTTGTTGTTGTTGTTGTTATTTTTCCCCCTCAGTAAACTATTAGGGAGTAACAATATTCCTGTGCCAAAGTGAAATCTCCACAGAAAATTATTCTGACCTTCATATTATCTCCCTCATCCTCTTATAGTGCTTTGATCAGTGGCCAAATAAGTAATGTTGACAAGTTGATCTTTCAGTTATTATCAATGCATATCTGAGTTAACAACCCATTAAGCAATTCACACATCCCAGAGCCCTGAGTGCTAACTCATGCAGATGTTACAACTGTCCATGTTCTGACCTTGTTTTATCTGCAAGGATTTCAGAGGTGTGCTTGTTCTAATAAAAGCTTATAATATGGAAGAACATTACAGTACCCAGGAAACAAAAGAAGCAGATTTTACTTAATTAAAACGTTTGTTATTAGCAACTAGTTCCTTCTTTAAGTGGATCTCAAACTGCCTCTTGAGCCATCCTACTGTGAAAAAAAGATTTTACTTCTTTATGAGGAGTGCTTTAAGTCTTGTTTTGAACTCAGTTGGGAAAAAGAAAAATTATTTGAGAGTTGTAATGAAATGTGGTAATAGGGATGTCATTTGTGCTAGGATTTATTAGGAAAAAAAGAACAAAGCAGAGATTGTGGCGTATGAAAAGGCACGGACCCTGACATTGTGTGGGTACAACATCCAAATCCCCTTATTAGTGTTCTACTCCAGCTTATATAGCCCTGTTCTGTAACTTTCCAATGTCCCACGGCCTAATAACAAAGCAAGTTGTGCCAATACTGCTTAAGGGTAAACAAGCTTTGCAGCTGCATCTGCTAGCTGCACTCCCACCTTTAACAGCTAACAAGCAATTTTCCCAAGGTCCATCACATACTCTCAAGGCTTCAGTTCTACATACTGTTTTCCCACACCTTGCTTCAGTACTGTTCTCCCACAAGAGATCATTACTGTATTATGTCAACGTATAAGACTGCAGTTTGCTTGTAAATGTTGTATGCAGGTCTGCTAAAAACAGTGATCACTTAGTGTCAGACTAAAGGTTGGTCTAGTTCACCTGTACTGTCTCCAGCAGTGGTCAACAGTGGCTATTCACAGTAAAAGAGAAGAGGAAAAGTATATGGGACCCTTCTCTGGAGTTCTCTCCCATCCCCCAGCAATTTCTACCACGATAAATGGTTTGTAGATATTCACTAGCCTCTAGTGGCTTACTCTTGAACTCGTCCAGCCCAGCTGTGACCCCTATGGAACTTCAGTATTTATAGCATACTGTGATACAGATTCCACATATGGAATCTGTATATGTGGAAGTGTATACTGTGTGAAGTATTGATCTTATTGGAGACAGTGTCAAAAACCTTATTGAAATCAAGGCTGGCAATGTTCACATTATGCCCTGAAGGAAGCTGCATTCTGTGGAAGGCTCACACTGCAACAGGCTCCTGGCCCGAAGTGCAGGCCATGGAGGATCCATGCTGGAGTAGGCATGTCCTGAAGGACTGCAGTCCATGGAGAGGACCCACACTGGAGTAGGGGAAAAAAGGAGGAAGGCGCATCAGAGAGGAATTGTTATGAACTGTCTACAAATCCCATTCCCCATTCCCTCTCTGCTGCCAGGGCTGTGTAGGGGAGGAAGCAGGGGAGTCAGGAATGAAAGATCAAAGTTGAGCCTGGGAAGAAGAGGATATGGAGTGGAGGGAAAATGTTCTGTTTTTTACCTTTGTTTCTCACCATTCAATTCTGTTTTAACTGGTAATAAATTAAATTAATTTTCCTCAAGTCGAGCCTGTTTTGTCTGTGATGGCAATTTGCAAATGATTTCCCTGTCTTTCTCTTGACCCATGAGCTTTTTCATTTTATCTTCTCTCCCTGTCCTATTGAAGAAGTGGAGTGAGAGAGTATCTGGGTGGGCATCAAGCAGACAGCCAAAGTCAACTCATGACAAATCCTTACCCATAACCTTTCAGTTGGCCCTTATCCATCCGCAGGCAGAGCTCCATGCGCTCCAGCTGTTCTCACATAAAGGTCAACTTCACCTCCCCGTCTTCCTGGCTTGTTCTTCCTGAAGAGCCTGTATCCCTCTGTTACAACACCCCAATCATGGGAGCCAGCCCATGCTTCTGTGATCTCAACAAGATCACAGACCTGCAATGGCACTGTGTTTATTCCCCACGCTACATGCATAACTGGTGATAGAACGAGAGGTAACAGCCTCAAGCTGTGCCAGGGGAGGTTCAGGTAAAACTTCTTCTCTGAAAGAGTGGTCAGGCATTGGAACCACTGCCCAGGGAGTTGGTGAGCAGTGGAGCAGGCTGCCCAGGGAGCTGGTGGAGTCTCCTTCCCTGGAGGTGTTCAAGAAACGTGTAGATGTGGCACTTAGGGCCATGGTTGAGTGGGCATTGTGGTGTTAGGCTGATGGTTGGACTGGATGATCTTAGAGGTCTATTCCAATCTTTCTGATTCTATGATTACAGTACAGGCACTTCAGAGAGGCACCCCAGCATGTTGACTTCCCCAAAAGGGTCTGATTTTTTTCCCCGTAATGCTGTCCTGGAGGCATTACCTTGTTTACATGCAAAAGCCTAAGGTGACCCTGCTTAAGCCCTGTTATGTTGATTTTGTGCTCAGTTTTATTCACATCATCCTAGGCTTTTTGTGTGTTAACCTTGTCCATCACTCCCTGACAGGACTACTGGTAACCCTCAGGCTTCTCCTTTGTTCTCACTCCTCTCTGGAGAGTTTAAACCCTCCAGCTCTACTTTACAAGGTATTCAATCCTGTTGAGAGAGATACTTCTTCCCCACTTAGTGAAGTGGATCCCATCTCCTCCAAGCAGACATGGATCCTCAGATGAGATCCCATGATCGTAGAAACCAAAACCCTATCACTGATACCAGCTGTGCCACCAGCTGTTGACAAGCAGTATCAGTCCCCTCCTCCTCACACCTCTCTGGCTGTACTGAAACCACCAGCTGGGTCCACATACCCTCGACTGTCACCCATACAGCTCTATATTCACTTTTGATAATATACAGGTTGCCCCTAGCAGTGTCATTGGTGCCTACATGGAAGAAAATCAGGGGGGAAATAGAGGGCCAAATGACAGGAAATAGCAAAATGGTTACATCCTTTTACTACACATTTTGATAAAGTTTACTGATGACACTGACAGTGCAGTCAGGCTGCACTGATGCATAAACATAATTACTGAACTAATTAAGCAAATTTTCTCTTTCCTGGAATTTCAGTTTTGTCATGTAGGTCTTTCTATATGCTATCCAAACATAATTCTAAAGCATTTAACTCCTTTTTGCACATTACTTAGCTTGGAAACTGCCCTAGAAATTCATTTCTCGGTAGCCAGAAGCTTTATCCAATTCCCTTTCTTAGGTATATTTCCTGTAATTATTATTACAGCTTAATTTAATCTGAGATTTTTTATTTTTTATTTTTTTCCCAAATTACTGGGCTGGGACTACAGTAATCATTTACCTACAGACAAATTGTAATGTTAAAAATGCTTTGTGTTTTCTCAGTTTCACATTGCTCTTCTTGTTGGGTGAGTATTTCAACAGTTAGGTTAGCTGAGATGTTTCTGGTCTAAGCACTTTAAGAGGAACCTACTAAGGAAAAATAGTTTAGTAGCTTTCTATACATGTACACAATTGAATATGTGTTTTATGGAAAAATTCCCAAACCTAAATCAATTTGACTAAGCACATGAAAAATTCCATTCCTGAAGGAGTTTCAGAAAAACAAGTAATAGGAAAGTGAGGTGTTTTACCTTTTAAATGAATTTTTAGTTACTGACAAAACTTCTAATATGGATAATGCTATATTTTTTTTTCCATTTCAATCTTTCTGTTACTTTCTGTAACTATGATTTCTTAAAAAAAAAAAAAAAGTTTTTGAATCAATAGAATGTTCAAAAATGTCAGATTCAAACACTGCTAGCAAACTATATCATGAGTGCACTGCAGAGACAGGACTGGTTTGAATATTTTACAAGCTTATGGTTGTGAAATTCTTTGATCAAAGACTCCCAAAAATGTCATAACATTAAATAAAACTTTCTGAAGTGCCATGTGAATCTAAGGAATTTCCATTGTTTTCAAAGAATATTTTTTGCAGGCTGGCTTTGAAGTGAGGAAAACACAATGAGGCCTCTAAGTAGGCAATCTGTAGAAAACACAGCAATTATAAAATCACATATTATAAAGAGATTTTTGCTCACTGTATATGAAGATGTGAGTATAGTGCTTTACATTGAAAGAGGATTTGTGTATTCAAATAAACGCATAAGTTTGTAGTTTCACAACCATAATCAGGAAGTAAATGTTCACAAACACAGTATTTCAAAACAGGAATCAGTGTTGCTTCAACCAGAAATCAGTGTTGCCTTTTCCTTTTGTAGGCAACTGCTGGTAATGGCCAATATGAATATAGTCTGACCCAACATCAGATGGGACCGGCAGCAAATACTCGGGTTTAAAAATCTTTTCACAAATCTTCAGGTTTAGTATGAATACATTCCAATACACTTCTGACTGACCAAAACAAGCTACGCTCTTGAGCTCACTCATAAATATATCATGCTGAAGTCACTACAGAGTTCTTTCAGTTTCCAAGTTGGCTAGATAATACCGCCAGATATGAACCACATTAGTAGATCTACACAAGTCAGTAGAGGCTAAGGTAGATTTATTCCAGGATAAGTATCATGATTTATATGGTAGCGTTGTGATTACTGTACTGTAACTCTTTCTGTCACTAGGTTTCTTGGAAGTTAGATACTGCTCAGACCACATCCACATTTCAAGCAGTTTGTTTGGCCTAAGGCAGAAAAAAGTTTGCTTGATGGAGCCTCACATGTTCTCAGGTAGTCCTCAGATAGTTGGCAGGACAAGTCTCCCCTTTCTTTCCACACTGGAAAGGCATCACAGCAGGAAGTCTCACTAAATGCCATGGGATTGCAGTGTTTGTTGTTTCAGCTGCTGTATTATGGGAAGGAGTTGCCCATTCTGACAAGGTCATGACCCTATAATTGGCTGCCTTTTCATGCTTTTTAACAATATATTGAAACATATACACAGTTATATTTTTATTTCTATATCAAGTATATATATATATATATATGAATATGCAGATATGCATAAATATAGATTGTTTATACATGGATACATTTTGTATGTATATATTATATATGCATATATATAGCATGTAATTATACGTATACAAAGGTATACATATATATGTACAAAGGTACATATATACCAATATATAAATACACACACCTATGAGTGTAGGTATATAAAATATAAAATATTCTGTAAGTAGCTAACAAAATAAATAAAGTTCAGTTGTGCACCATGCTGCAAGACATACACAACACTGCCTGCTAAAATGGACAACTAGCCAAATCCAAAATTCAGAAGAACATGTTCGTAGGAAAAGATCCAAAGTGATTCCCGAAACTCCCATGTGAATCAGAAAAAAAACGACCAAGGGGCAGGTGAGTCAGAAACTGTATTTTGAGGTAAGTTTCACACAGAGAGGTGGTGGTGGGAGTTGCCTTTCTCCATGGCTGTGGAGGAACTTAGAGCTGCCTATAGGACCACTACAGGGTGCAGGCTGGTGCTACATGTATCTGTGTCTCCTTACATATGGTCACATTAAAATGTCACTGCTTACATGTATAAACATTATCAGTGAATATTTTTTTGTGCTACAAGATTTATTTAAAGTGATTTTGACTTGGAAGGTTTAAGATGAAACTCATACCTAATTATAACTTTACTATTCTGATGAAAATAGTTATTAGAAGCCGTTGTTCTCAAACTAGTACAGATTATTCTTTACTTTCACACTATTTAGTTCAGGAGGAGTATACCATATTTGAATAAACCTCTGAACTATTAAACAGTTTAAATTTCCTACATGATATTTCACTTGATACACACTTTGTCATTAAGTGTATTCCCCCCCTTAGAATTTTGTGTTCTAGAGCAAGTAATAAAATACTAATTTCTTCCTCAGTGAACAAGGAAATTGTGCCTGGTAGAACAGAGGGCTGTGACCAAAGACATAATGGAAATAAGAGGCTTTATATTAATTCTGCCACATTGGTGTGTTTGCCTTGGAATGGTATTTCCCTTTACATGTGCACATGCTTCATGAGATTTTATTAAGATGCAAAAATTCTGCAAAATGGAATTTCTTTTTTGTTAAGCAAATAAGCTTTCTTCTTAGGCCATGAGGGTACAAGAGATGTAATAGAATATGCAGAAGCCCATGGAGCACATTTTAACTACATATTTATCTCACCTTTGTGTGAGCTACAGTATCTAGATCTTGATGACATACCACAGCAACAATCCTAACCAATGCAAAGGGCCAGAGAGGCTGTTTGATCACTTTTTAGTGATTTAATCTATCTGTCTTTCAAGGTTTACATTCTTACACGTTTATCAGGAGATTTAGATGATCATACTAATGGTTCTGAAACAAATTATCATATTATCCAAATTATCATAATGGTTTGATGATAAAGCATTTGAAGTTTCTTATTTTCCCATTATGAAATATTCATTTTCCAGCTGAACAGTACTAACAATGTAACACTGAAAATACAAGCCATGTGTGCTTTTTGAAGTTATGTTTCAATGTTTAATATTGTATGAAACATCCTCTGTGATGGAATCATGCAGGAAATAAGCTTTTTCTTATTAATATGAACTCACTAAAAATGCCTGCCTGATTCCGGCAAAGCTGCTCCCCCTTTAACATCCCAGCTTTCTAGAAACAGGGATCTGTGAACTATCTGCCACTGATCACAGTACTGCTAATCTGAGGAGAGAGTCAGCTGCCACTCCTAACTATGAATGCTGCATATAGAGCCTGGATCAAGAACTTTATCTAGTGTCAAGTGACATATTTATTACAACCAATAAAGTTCTGATTAGGCAGTAAGGTAGCCCTTGATAAACATGTAACAGGAAAGTCAGTGAAGGGGTATTATGGCAACTCACAGATGGAGTACTTAGAATGTTATTTTATTATTTAATAGTGTAAGAAATGCTTTTGTATGTTTGTTGCTTTTTTTTTGATTACTCAACAGATTTCTTGCTGTCTTTCCTACAAGTAACAAATGTGCCTTCCCATTCTTCTCATTTTTTTTTTTCAAATTTACCATAGGAAAAAAGGGGTAATGTAATGTGGGTAATGGAAGTTGAAAATGGGGGAAGGCGCACTATATAACTGACCAGAATCCAACAAAATAGAGAGACAATATGAAGATTGGGTCAGAATGCAATTTATAGACCAAAAAAAAAAAAAAAAAAAAACAATGCATGGAAAGAAGGGAATTGCAAGCTTCTTTTGTAATTCTAGGCCAAGAAAGTGGAATTTTTGCCATAATATAAAGCTGAAATACTGAGTGGCAGTACAAGAGGGTTGGGAGACTTTTCAGAGGAAATCATATGAATCATAAATGGCAGCTGTCATTTTGTTGCCAGCAGGTGCCGAAGTGCCTACAATGTATTAGAAAATAGAAACCCAGGAATCTTCTAGGGCTATGGAAAATTGTTAAAAAACATTATTTTTATATGAAAGGTGAGTGAAGGTGAACACATAGGTAAAAACATCAGCAGGAGAAGGGCTATAAAAATCACACATGTTGCTGACACCTACAGCAGCAGGGCATGAAAATCCTAGCTCACATCTACTTGCAGTTTCTTAGGACAACCAGATCTGAAGCAGAGACAGTGACTAAATCCTGATGATTTGCAGTGCTGGAACGGGATAGGGCAATTGATCACTACCAGCTTCTGAAGAATAGAATGAAACACATCCTAAACCAGCACACTCCTAAGAACCCAGGAAGTGTGAGAAGGGGCTTGAAAACTGATGTCCCTTTTCCTCTGTGACATTGCAGGCAATCCTGGATAGACTACCTGGACACAGGTGTCTTTGGGCTAAATGCTTGGCAGGCTGCTTACATGCATCTTGATGCTTGTGGGCATGAGATTGTGAGGCTAAGAGACTCCAATCAGTTGTGATTTTGCATAAATTAATCTCTACTTTTTCAGAGGTATTGTATTGAGCTGCATTGTTGCTACAGTGTTGCAAAATGATTTCCTACAGACTAATTTGGCAGTCATTATGTTTTAAAGAGTTCATAAAAGATATGTACACTACAGTAAGAAATTCCACCTTCTTTTATATAGTTCTAACATACAAGATGAAATGTTTTTCAAAATAAAGGGTCATCTCTAAATGTACAAGGTACACAGCATTTCTAGGATTAGGATCATCCCATCCTGATACAGTCCTTTGAATAATTTCAGATGAATTTTAACCACCAGAGCACAGAACTGAATCTCATCCGGTATCTTCGTGTACTGGATTTTCAATAAGTAAATCTAAGTGTCTAAATGTGGGAAAACAATTAGAACACCGCAACATAAGTTTGTAGAGCCATGGTGAGGGGAGAGAAGGGGAGGAAGAGCCACTGCCCTATGGAGAGATGTGTCCCATGCACTGCTCCAGTACTGCTGAGCTAAAGGGCTGTTTGGTGCCACTGCTCTTTGGCCACGAGGGAGATGTGGAGACTGACAGACAAGCACATGAATGGCACAAAAACACAAAGGGATATGACCTTTTCCAAATTGTGTCTCCCAACCATAAACTGGCATCTGAAACAAAATGGCAGTCCTGTGTGCATAGTGGGAAGGGACTTCTTGTTGTGAGGTACTTCTGGGGCATGTGGTCTCGCTGTCCAGTCACAGGGCCTGTGGACATTTCACTGACTGGTGACCCCCAAAGGCAGAAAGGGGTGCAGTAAATAGACCATGAGACAGGAGGGCAACCAGATGGCCAGGTGGGGCAGGACTTCCCCAGGAAGTTGGCTGCGGGGACATGGATGCTGGATGTGGGAAGCTAGCTAACAAGCAGAAGGAAAGGAAGACTAGATTTTCATGCCCTTTGGCACATACTAGTTGCAGTCTCTCTTAGTATGGAGTTTCACAAGCCTTGCAGTGATTTACTCACCTGGAGACTCGTCAGCCTTCAGATTTGACTGCAGTTGGCGAAGGTACTCAAACCTTTCACTGGCAAATGTATGGAATAAAGACAGACAGAACCACTGTGTATCTTTATGATGGCTAAGTGAGGCTACCAGGGCTTAAGTTATGAAGAGGCAGATGTGAGTGGCTTCTGGCTTTTCCCTAATCATTACTGCAAATATGCTAAGTAACCTGGTGTGGGAGATGAGGATAATGATGCTTTTAATTGGCAGGGCCAGAAAGAATGGATAAGAGCACATAACTGAAGTGAATTCAGTTTGTAACTTCTGTAAACACTGGGTAACATGTTGATCTGCAGAAGTCAGCTAGGCTACATCTTTGACTATATTCAAGAAAAGATGGCTCCTGAAGAGGGCTTTGATAACTGTTTTCTGTGGATTTCCAAACAGATTATGAACTACAGTAAATATATTCTTATACAAGACCTACTTTTATAGAGGGTAGATTTAGTGAAGCAGATCAGTAATGTGTAGTAAGGAAAAATTGCAGCAGTGAAGATTGTTTGTTGCTGAAGTCTTCCTTCAACAAGAACAACAAAAGTATGAAGAAAGAAACAAGAAAGAAGCAGAGGACCTACTGATTGTTGGCTCTGTGTAGGTTCCATACAAGTCTAAGAAAAATCTTTGCTGTGAGGGTATTGGAGCACTGGCATAGACTGCGCAGAGAGGTTGTGGAGTCTCCTTCTCTGGAGGTGTTCAAGACCCGCCTGGATGCCTTCTTTGAGACCTGCTGTAGGGAACCTGCTTTTGCAGGGGGGCTGAACTAGATGATCTCCTGAGGTCCCTTCCAACTCCTACAATTCTGTGATTCTGTGACTCTGTGTTTGGGGTAGGTTTATCTAATGTTCAGGGACACACTAAATCATGTATTATACTATGTTTTAATGCAGCTCTTAGATTCACTTTTTTTTTTTTTTTTTTTTTTTTGGAGGGGGTCGTTATTTGAAGTCTTGTGCTCTTGGTGTTAGCTCTTCTCTACTTTTACCTTAAGTCTCTCNGACAGTTATTTGTCATTATTGCACATTTGCAAGTTGAATAAACATATGTATGTGTCATAGATGCTGAAATGGGTAACTGTTCTGGAGGATTCTATTAAGAGCTGAGGAGCACAGTTGCAGAAAAGGTGGCTCAGGTGAAAGATAGACTGCTTTCAGCTCTCCATACTCATGTACCTTGTACCAACTGCTGACAATATATTTAGGGGATTTAATATGTACCTACTCTCCACCAGGAATGCCTTGAGTTTTATTTCTTTCTTGCTTTCATGTATTTCCATTATCTCTCTAGCAGACTGTAGTAGAATAGTGAAGTCATCTTCCTATAGATCCAGAACAGAGACCTAAGCTTTGGTCCAAACTTTTGAAAGGAGTTGTCTGCTCTTAAGTGGTGTAATTACTGTCAATGTACCAGGTTGCTAAGACTAAGAAGTAGTTGATGTGGATTTTCACACCCTTCCGCTCTTGTCAAACCATCCAGGGGAGAGTCTTCTCTGTCTGGTTTGTCCAGTTCAACAGGGGTATACATTAGTCAGTATTTTGGAAACAAAATGGGACAGACAAAGTCCTTCAGACCTTTTTAGCTTCTTTTGTGGTATTAGTGCAGTTTCAGTACAAGAGGCTTGGCTTTGTGCAGTTAACTTCCCAAGTTCTCCAGAAAGGTGAACAACAGAGTGAAAAGAGAAGTTCTCGGCCACCAGCAGCAAGCTACAGGCAGCCAAATGCCTGCAGCTTCTCAGCTGCTGCTCCACCTGTCAGCCTTTTTGTGGACGGAGTAAAAGGTATCAGTTGTCAGCATGAAAAGAAAAAGAATAGACACAGCTGACAGTACATTGAAATGACTGCTTTTGAACATTGATCTGTCCTCTAATGACATTTTTAATTGTTATTTTAATGATACACAGAGGTTCTATATTTGCATTTTCTTTTTCCCCTTGACTGAAAACCAAGGCTTCATTAAGACAGAAGATCCACTGATGCTTTGTAGGCGTGAGAACAGATTTCTGATTCATTTTGTATGTTGCTTCATCAGTTCAATCTGTGTTTAATGCGCTGGGATACTTAAGTGATGCTAGGTTTGTCATTATAGTCTGAATGAACCCCAGAGAAAAGCAGTCAAACTGTAGGCTTCAGCATAGGAGGAGAAAGCAGGGAAAATATCTCTTTCATGCAGACATTAGTATACAGGCAGTAGCAGTTTTGTAATCTTTTGTGAAACCATTGACATCTGGCATTTATTATTTTATTTATAATCCGTGATCCTTGTGACATAAGGATATCTGTGCTTTGTAGCGTAGAGATGTGCAACGTAAGCTTGTTAGGGTACTTTAAGAAGTGTGTCTGTATGAAGCTTTCCAGATCAAATTATTTCTTATGGAGATCTGTGCAGACAGGGTTGGACTTCTTTCAGTAAGATGTCTTTTTATTGCAATGCACTAAACTTTGTATTTCAACTTCTTTTTTAATGCCTTCATTTCAGTGGGAAAATGCTCAGACAGAAATGCTACAGAACATCACAGCATCAAATAAGAAATGAACGTTATATTTCTAGGCCAGTAGTGTTGAGTTTTTTTAAATCAAATCAACTGCATTAGATTCAACAAGACCAAGTGTTGGGTCCTGCACTTTGGTCACAAACGCTACAGGCTTGGGGCAGAGTGACTGGAAAGCTGTGCAGAAGAAAGGACCTGGGGGTGCTACCTTACAGCCCAATGAATATGAGCCAGTAGTGTGCCCAGGCGGCCAAGAAGGCCAACGGCATCCTGGCTTGCATTAGGAATGGTGTGGCCAGCAGGAACAGGGAGGTGATCGTCCCCCTGTACTCAGCACTGGTGAGGCCGTACCTCGAGTGCTGTGTTCAATTTTGGGCCCCTCACTACAAGAAGGACATCGAGGCCCTGGAGCGTGTCCAAAGAAGGGCAACGAAATTGGTGGAGGCCCTGGAGCACAAGTCTTATGGGGATGGGCTGAGGGAGCTGGGGCTGTTCAATCTGAAGAAGAGGAGGCTCAGGGGAGACCTCATTGCTCTCTACAATGCCTGAAAGGAGGTTGTGGTGAGAGGTGTGTTGGCCTCTTCTTCCAAGTAACTGGTGATAGGACAAGAGGTAATGGCCTCAAGTTGCACCGGGGAGGTTCAAGTTGAATGTTAGGAAAAACTTCTTCACTGAGAGAGTGGTCAGGCATTGGAACAGGCTGCCTAGGGAGGTGGTGGAGTCTCTGTCCCCAGTGGTGTTCAAGAAACGTGTAGGTGTGGCACTCAGGGACATGGTTTAGTGGGCACAGTGGTGTCAGGTTGACAGTTGAACTAGGTGATCTTAGAGGTCTTTTCCAACCTTTATGATTCTATGAGCCTGTGATAATGAATTTCTTATCTGAAGCTGTTAACTGTTGAACATAAAAGTGGGGTAGTTCAAAGCTGATCTGATATGTACACAGTGTGTGTAAACAGAATTCTTAGAAACACAGCAGTGCTTTTGCTGGAGTTGAGATTACCCAGCATGTATGGTATGTATGCATATGTAGTATGTAGTAGTGTGTATACTGTATGGTTGTGTTAGGACTGTGGTGTACTGTGTGACTGTGAGTGCACAGATGTATGATATGCTGTTACCTTTTGACAAGCAGATGTTAGTGCTGTGGTAGTATGTGTGGTAATAAATGTAGGATTCTTTGTCACCTGATCAAAAAACAAGAGCATCAAGAAAGAGTGATAAAGAGAGGGAATCTAGGAATTAATTAAATATTCTTCATTTGTCAGGATGGAAAGGCTGAAATAAGAAATAATGTCTCTACTCTGGATAGGTATGAAATTCTTCATTGCTAAGTTTTTAAAACAGAATAAAATAAATAATTAAACAGGTTCTAGTTTTGAACTCTTCTGTTTCAATGGTATCTCTTTCATCAAGTGAGGGTAGCATCTAATGAGCATATTGGTATTGAATTGGTCCTTGTGAGTCTTACTATACAGAAACAGTTCTGTAAGGGCATTAACAATGTTGTTAGTCAAGTTCATTTGTTTTATCGAATAAGTTCTTTCAAAAAAAGGGAAAAAAGCAGAGCAAAGTGGTCATCAGCCATGATGATAGCACTGTATGCTAACAAACAGCATGTCGCCTTAAAACAATGCTATAGGATTACTATTAGCCTGCTTAGCTTGAAATGCCAATACATTTTTAAAGATAGAATCAGTGGAGAGAGAAATAATGAAAATAAGTAATGCAGTTCATAACTGTTCTCTGTGGAGGGAGAGTTGACAACAATATCTCTGGATTAACACCCAGTAATGAAGCATGTGCTATTGGATTTCCTGAAACAATTATGGACATTGATATGTGTGAAATTATTCAAAATGGCTCAACATCCTATGAATAAATAATGTGGTAGAGGGTACTGGAAGTTATGCAAGTGTTATGAACAGCTTAATGTTGCTATTCAAAATGCTAGAAGAATTTTGGAGAAGTTACTAGTTACAGAAGCATCTTCCTGTTTAGTCCTATTGCATATTGATTCACCCTTAAATCACAGACAGTGAATGAAAGACTTTTTTTTTGTACATAGCATTCTCTTTATCCTGTGGAAATAAATAGAACACATGGTGATTGGACTAAAATCAAAGGCAGATGTTTATATAAAAAATGTGATTTTTACCTATATGCCTCCATGTGATTTTTACCTATATGCCTCCCCCTCAGAAACACCCTCTCACCCCTACTGTCTTCATACTGTAATTCAGTGCTTGTAAGTTTATCTGAAATTGCAGTCAATTATTCCCTTAAAAACTGTACAGGGAAGAATGCTCTTGGTACAGTTCAAAGAAAAATGCTGTTATTGCTCAACGTCTTTTTAAAGACATGATATTGCCTGGATACATGTTCCTTTCTATCAGATGCTTTGTGTGAGTCAGAACAAAAGTCCCCTATCTCTCCAAAATTGTGGTCATTTGAAGCACCATTGTAAAATCAATTGCCAGTGCTTCACAGCTTCTTCCTGCACCCCTTTAGGATAGCAGTGTTATATTTGGAGTTACAGCTTTCAAAGTCGGGTTCCATTTCTCACTGCCTCCTTGAATTTTGCTTTGGTTTTATACATCTCTTTTCAATCACTTTACTTTTTCTGGCCTTTATTTTCTGTGGCCATCAGTCTCTTCTGAATCTTTCAGCCAGAAAACTGAACTACTTCTAATGTTTGCCCCCAAAACCATGGTTCAGTAGATCACTGACCTGAGCCAACCTTCCCACTGCCGATATTTTATCTGGACACAGTCATTCACTTTTTCTGCTGGCCACCACAGTTGTGAGTGGTCTTAACACAAGGCTTGAAAATGTCTTCTGCATAGGTTTAAGTTCCTGATACCTTCAGTCATAACATAGTGAGTGTTATTCTACAGCTTGTACCTCTGGACATTGAACATAACCTGATTCTATGAAAAGAAAGAATGATTTTGCTCTTCTACTCTGACCTGTGGGCTTCACTTCACGTTATCTGGCTGTGTTCAAGGCCAGGCTGGATGGGTTCCTGGGCAGTTTGATCTAGCGAGCTAGTGGTTGGCAGCCCTGTCCATGGCAGGGGGGTTGGAACTAGATGATCTTTGAGGTCCCTTCCAACCCAAGCCATTCTATGAGTCTATGATTCTATGACTGCCTGACATAAGAAATTCACTTTATAACTCCAGAGTGCTCTGAACAACATATTCCTGAGGTTGGGCTTTTCTCTGTCTGGGGTGCCTGCAAGGTGCCTTTTCAAAGCATATCCTGATCTCAGTATAAAACTGCAGCCATACATCTCTACCTGGAAGACTGACTTTGAAAAAGGAAAATATTAAGACATGAATGATGACACATCTGTCCCTCAGACTAGTTGTCCATCTGCTGACATAAAAGCAGCCCATTAGCACTGCTCTTAAAATTGATTTCAGAGCAGGGTTGAAAAAACATAGTGGCAATTTAATTAATGTTATGGAAATAGTTGAAAAAACATCTGAATCTTTTGATTGCTTCTGAAATGGAAACAGTGTGGTAGCAGAGCTAATCTGTTGTTGCTGATAGACAGAATTAGTGCAACAGCTGTACAGGTGGAGATAATTTTAATAACAATGAAGGGAGGGAGAATAGGAGTGAGCTGGCTAGGGTGAAGTGGAACTAAATTTCATTAGTAAAACTCAGCATTTGCTTTGCTTTTGGAAACATATCTTAGAACACGAGTCGTAAATTATGGTATGATCTACAAGCAATAATACATACATATAAATACATACTATAAACTACAGTATGTGGAAGCACTAGAGAACTTTTTCTGGAGTGAAATTTGATTTAATCTTTCTGTTGATGTACAAAAATATGACAGATGCTTTAATATCATGGAAGAAACCAACAGGAATTAGGTGGTCATCTACAATAATGCCATATTTGCTTGTCCAAAGAAGGGCAACGAACCTGGTGAAGGGCCTGGAGCACAGGTCTGCGTCTGAGGGAACTGGGGCTGGAGAAGAGGAAGCTCAGGGGAGACCTCATTGCCTATTGCTTATTGCTGTTCCTTATTGGAACAGGCTGCCCAGGGAGGGGGTGGATTCTCCTTCCCTGGAGGTGTTCAAGAAAAGTGTAGGTGTGGCACTTAGGGACACGGTTTAGTGGTGTAGTGGGCATGGTGGTGGTGGGTTGACAGTTGGACCAGTTGAAATTAGAGGATTTTTCCAACCTTAATGATTCTATGATTCTAAAATTTTTCGCCTAGATTACTTTCTCAATATCTGCTTTGCGGTACAAATAGAGTAAGCAAAACATTCTGCAGATGTATTTTTTCCTGAACATTACTTTGTAATAATACTTGCTGAAGTCCTAAATCTCTAATCATTATGAAATATGACTTCTTGTGAAGAAAAGATATTAAGCTTCTGCCTTAAAGAGGGAAGAAAAGATACAACTATGAAAACTGATCAGGGCATAAAAAGGAAACTTTATAATTAGCTCTAGATTTTAAGTGATTTGGTTCCATTATTAATTTACTTACCTATTCAAACTCCAGCTTTTATTGGCTTTGGTAGAATTCTTTAGCTGAGATTTATAATTGGAGAGACAGACAATTCCTTAGACTAAATAAGGATTGATTATTATTGGTAGTTAATGTGATTTAGCATCAATTCAATACTGCGAGTCACTGCTCTGATGTATTTCTAGTTTAATTTAATATTTATAAAGAGTAGGGCTGCAGGGGACTTCAAAAGGTCATCTAGTTCATCACCCTGTACCAAGGTAGGAACACTGTACCCACGTCATTAGCATGAATAGTAACTTTTATGTAATTTATTTATTTCTCAGTGTTGTATTAAAACTTGTACAACTTGTAGTAAATCACACTGATTACAATAAACCACATTGATCCAACCTTTTATATTTCAAGCAATTGGTCTAAAACCTAAACTTGCCTTCTTGATCTATGCATGGAATCCTGGATTCTCCTGCTAATCATATGAGTTTTTTTTTTGAAAAAAGGTAATTAACTGCTTGCAATTCTGCCTCTCTTCAAAAAACAGAATCAGGAAAATAAGTCAGATGTCCTTTTACTTAATCTTGTCAACCTTTGAAACAGGCACATGGATAGCCTCCTTCTTAGAATAGGTATCTTTATTCAAATTACTCCGTTTTGTTCTCAAGACCAATTTTGCTGCATCCTTTTCTGCCTATTTTGTTTTCTGCATATCAAAATGGTGTGTGTGTTTATGCAGTGTTCTGTATCTCTGTGGATCTGGGAGACACCAGGGCATTTTACAGGTAGAGACAGTATCTTTCAACTATATGTGTTCCAAGCTCATGCACAATAAGCTTTATATGCTACACTAGAGGTGTTTCAGAGGAATAGAATATGGAATATTGTTTTGAATAATCTTGACATTGGAACTCAGAGTCAATCACTTAGGAGACCTTCAAGCTGCAACTTTTCGAGGTGAAGAATGGAAGAAGGTTTTGTTGTGTGAGGTTTTCTGTTCGTCTATCTCTCTTTTACATCAATAATGAAATTTATTTTAGAGTACATGATAAAAAAAATAGAGCAAGGAATTATATAACTCATGAAAATCACCGAATAGTTAATTTTTGTCTGCCTCAAAGAATTATTACGTTCCACTGGACAGTACTTTGTCACAGAAATGGCTGTAAGTATTTGTGCTGCTCATTTTGTTTGTGTACGCTTAGGACAGTATTCTCTTCTGTCAATAACGTTTTTCAAAACTGACTTTTCTGGGAAAGCCTTATTTTACAAACAGTAACTGGGCAACAGTTAGAGTTTGAGGACCCCTGTTTCTTGCTCACTGAGACACTGAAATAGAAAGTCCTGGAGGAAGAAGAGAATGGCAATGCTGGTTGGCTTTTTCTGGAATGAGACTGCAGTACAAAGTGTTAAAGGACCAAAATTTTCAACCTCTGTCCTGTAGGCATGTTTCATCCGAGATTAGGAATCCAGTGAATCTGGTATTTACAGAGAAGCAGAGATAAAAATGGATAATTACTTCTTTCTAGTAATGTTGAAATGAGAATGTATATAATCACATGCTTTAGTGGGTGTGTATTTATTATATTAGCAGCTAACTAAAATACCTTGTTAATGAGGCCAAAATCATTTATCAAACTCAATGTGTACATCAAAAATGTGGCAACAACAACAAAAGAAGCTGTTACTTCTTTTTTAGAAGTCTGTTAAAAACTATTTTTCTCTGCTACCTTTCTTTATTACAGATGTGGAGTTAATCGAATGAAAAACCCTCTAGTTCTGCCCTGCCTTTAATACACTTGTGGAGATAATTAGACACTGCTAACAAAAGTTGGACTTTGCTGATGCTTGTGGGTGGTGGATTTGTGTCTGATTGCTATGCTTTAGTGAACGGACTTACGTTACTTGTGGAAGTCATTGGATATAGACAAGCTTTGGTTACTACAAGGTATTAGTATTCTGTCATCAGCATTACAGCTGGTGATACAGAGACACAACTGTCACAAGCTGTGATAGTAAATGTCCAGGTTGTCCTTTGTGTTTTGCTGTGCACTCAGTGCACTGAATAAGGCTTCCTGCAAGATGTAATCCATGTAGGTTGTTGCAATTCAGCTGCATAACACAAAAGAATTCCTAGTATTCTCATTAATTTCATATATCTGATTCATTCTATGGCATGCCATAAAGTTTGTGATGCTGCTGCTCTAACCTTGTAAATATTGCATCACCACCAGAATTTTCTGGTATGTGGATAATGAGGGCTGAAACCTAGGGGTCAGTCTGACAATAGTGTTGGTGACTGTCTCAGAAGATCTAGGAGCTGTTGTTATTTCTATTGTTTTCATTATTCATTTAAAAATCTAATTTGATTTTTTGTTTTTCTGGTATTGCTTATGTAAGCATTCAAGTTTTGAAAAGAAATATACAAGTGATTTCAAGAAAATGAAGATTGGAAAGGCTTCTTTGTGAAATCTTTTTGATTTCTGTTACCATAACTTCTTGTAGCAGAGATTAAGAGGATTAGAGGTTTACACTTCCAAAGTTACTGAATTTTTTTTTTTGTTTGTGGATATCTAATTTTCTAAGATCAGCCATGAATAAATAGATATTATTTGTTAACTGTAACAGTCAGAATTGGCAAGTCTTACTCATTCTAACTCAACATGAGGAGACCTACAGAATTTGAGGCAAAAGAGAAGAGACAGACTTTCTTTTGGTGAGCAATCCTAACAACATAACTTCATGCAAAAATTAGACTGAGATTAAGCATATCTGAAGTTACGAGAAATGAACAGGAACCCTCCATGTATTTTTGGCAGGTTTGGAAGTGAATTTGATGGTTTCTACACCCCATGTTAAGGTGTCAGCAGACTGAGTGCTGAACTTCAAGTTGTCCCTAATATCATCATCCCTAAATTACAGCAATACTTGAGATCTGCGTTTGAAACCTGAACTAAGGCAAAACTAAAGGCAGAATTTCCTTAGAAATGGTGAAGTATGAAAAATCTTGTTTCTTTCTGCTGCAGCTGTAAAGAGAAACTCCTCCACTTTGCTTTTATTGGTTGCTGTATCATAGCACATCATAAGTAAGTAAAACAATTAAAAAAATGCTCCGTATTAGGGAAGAGGTGACAAGTAACAAAAATAATTCTACTGCTCATTAAACTTTAGAAATAAATGTAGCTATTATAATGGTGAGAGCATGCATAGATAGAATGAGAGACAATAGAAATCTTCTGTTGAGCTAAATAAAGAAGAGTTAAAAGAAAGAATGACTCAATGATGTACTTCACTGAGAGAGGCTGAGGATCATGATGATATCTGAACTTTGTAGAGTGTTCTCATAAATCTTTGTAGTTGGGAAAGCTTAAAAACTTCTAGTAATAGATTTGGACAGATTGTGAACTATTATCCTCTTGGTGCATTTAATCTTTGCTTTTGAAGATTGAGTGACTTTGATTATTTTTATATAAAAAAGTCCTGAAATAATATTTTTTACATGCTGTAGTTAAGGACCTCAGCAGTAATTAAAAATTGTTTCTGTCTTATGAAAAATGTATTGCATGATTTACAAATAAGAAAAACAACCCAAACTTTCTTAAATCTGGTACACTCTGTATTGTACACCCAATTACTAAGTTTTGTTATTTTTTGATGTAATCACTTAGATGTTCTTAACTGGCTCTGAATATTCCTGCTGATGATAATGTAAATTCATGAGCTGTAATCAGCACCAGAGTAATTTTCTTCAGATCATTCTCAATGAATTTGTAGAAGGAAAAATCATTATTGCCGTAATGAGCATCTTAATGTGTGACCAGATTTATCTGATGTGATGACTTTGTGACACCTTCTGTTACTGCGGTGGTGGTAGGCTGGACATTAATTTATTCCTTAATGATTAGAAGTCTGGCCAATCTTTTGCGGGTGTTTTTGAAGTGGAAGTAGTTAGCTGTGTAGATGTTTCTATAACAACATGGTAGCATTTTGTTGTTCACTGTGTAGATCAATGTACACGTGTAGCAGTTTTACTGGATGACTATAACCAGTTCACCAGCTGCCCTGTCCCCAAATCCGGTAGCCAAAGTTGTAAATTATTTGATAGATAAGCGAAGTGCTGTACATATTGTCTTTACTTGATGGCTAAGCCTTTGATGACTTAGCACCTGGGGTATATCCCTGTTCTGTAGTTCTTATTACCTTACACCTGTTTATGAACTTGCTGTGTTAGTGTTTATTAATAGCCACATTGCTTCTGCCTTGTGTTACTTTGAGACGGGCAGGTTCAAGGTTCTTGTCTTGGAGATGGAGATGACTAGTTGCCAGAAATGGTAAAGTCTTCATGTATTCTTTTCCACTGAGCGAACGTAATGCAGCTGATGCAGTAATGGACAAGATTTCCCTGCCACCTGAGAAGCAGCCATGTGATAAAGATCAGGTCCAGAGCTTGGTAACTTCAGTATAATGTTTGGCTCTGTTTCACGTTGTTTGATGGTGTTTCTTTCTGCTCATGTCAATGCTTCAGGCAGCAAATATATATTATTCTGTAAAATGTCTCTCTAATATTGTTAAGGGTCAAGTCTGCTTTTTCTCATATCACAAGTACTTCTGGAAGTTGAATAACTTGGATTCAGCAAAATCAAAAATACAACAGAACATGGAACACATCAAGGAACATAAATATATTGAAAGTATATGTTTTAACATACGAAGTTATCATAGGTGATGGTAAAAGTACAGGCATTGTTTGCTTGTTTATGTTACCACGGAAGTCTGGCAAGTCGTGTGGGTACATAGCTTCCAATAAACTGCTCATTGGTCTTTGCTGACATTCATTCTTGCTATGGTTTGTGTTTGGTT